>JAODJU010000001.1:32650036-32666650 GCA_026776725.1 Gnathonemus echidnorhynchus
GCATAACGTCATGTCCGAATTCGCTTGTGGAGGTCACGTGTTTCCGTCCCTCTAGTGGAGATCCTCCCGATGGAGCCTGCAGCCAGACCCTTCTCAACCGTAATGCATTGCGTCAGGATCGGAATGCGTTGCTTTAAGCCAGCGCTGTAACAAGAGTGTGGGTTGTACTCCTATTTACGTTTCCACAAAAGCAGTAGGGAAGATATTTGATGTCAGTAGTATCAGTATGTATTTTGTGTTATCATACTTCAAAAACTAAACAGGCACTAGAAAACGTAATAATAAAATTCCCTGCATCTCAAAGGCAGACGTGCTACAAACTGAGCTATGAATATAATATTAATAGAATATTAATCTCTAGGCCATACTATTACCGAACCTTTAGAAAGAACCTCAAATACAATCATTGCAGATCAAGGCGTAACTTCAGACAAAGTTGGTAAAGTTGTTCATTTTCACTGCAAATTCTACCTGTACTGATAAGTGCCCAGAACACTTTTGTTTCTGGAGTGCCTTGCAGACACTATAAGGTTTATAATTTTCATTAAGTACCTCGTATAATCCACGGGTAATATAAGGGTGCTGGTAATGCAAACCATTACTTACAAAAATGATGATTTGCCACGGGCTGTACATGGCTGTGTGATATACTCATGTGCAAGCTATTTACACATGAAAATACAGGTAATAATTAAAATGGTTAAACTAATACAAATATGTATGGAGTATATAATTTACCTCATGCAGCTGAAGTTCTCTCTCATGAACCAGCCTCTTGACAAAATTGGCGACAAAGAGGACCCAAGCAATCATGAGGACCAGTGGAAAGGCAAAAGCCATGCTGTTGAGGTACCTGAAGAAAGAAAAAAAACTGATTAGAAACGATGCCTGCACCTCTTCATTGTGACCCATGTACTGCGAGTAGTATTTCATTTTCTATCACACATTCATATTTAACGGTTTTAATAAAGTAAAAACAAAACGGCAGCAAGTAATTCAATTGAACAGTGAAATCACTGACCGCTCTCCCGTAACTAAAGGAGCAGCCCGACTGCACGCATTACTTTAACTTTTTAACATGGAGTTTGCGCTGTTACTTGCAGAATCATTTATTTACTTGCACACACATGAGCTGAGAGACAAATCAATTTAATCCATTAATTGGAGTTTTTGCTTTAGAACGATGTGTAAAAATCGAAATTGTGATTTACTTTAACATGCATTTACTTTAGCAACATGACAAATGGAGTCTCATCACTTTAACATAACTGAGGGCGGGGTCCGGCATGGTTTGGTTTGGCTGCCACATACACAGAAATTTTCTAATTTGTTGATCACATCCAATGTGAAATTGGAACCACATTGGAGACTTGAGACTTGACTCGGACTCCAACTCTTATGAACATCTCTGGGTCAGTCATACAAGCTTATGAAAATAAACCAGATAACCCAGCATGAATATCCCTGAATGACAGCAAATCCCATCAGTTATGTTCCAACAGCTAACAGAAAGCTTTCCCAGAAGAACAGGGGTATTATGGCAACAATGGCCCAAACAACTTCATATTAATACCCTTGGCTACAGAATGAGATGTTGGACAAGCTGGTTTCCAGATACTTTTGACCATGCAGTGTATTTGTTCTTTGCGTGGCAATGTACATGTCTGTATGTGCAGTGCGTGAATGAGACAGGGGTGCCTACTGGTCCTTGACGTAGCAGGGATAGGGGAAGGCCTGTAGCTGCACTGCGGGTTCTTCCACTTGGGTTCCTGTTTGTATCCCAATGATTGCGCGCTCTATGCTCTCCTGAAGGTACACAAAGCCCCTGTTGTAGAGTTGGTTCTGGTTTGGCGAGATGTACGGGCCTTTCACCCAGTAGGTATTGCGGGTACGGTCCGTGCGCATCACATTGTCAACAGTCATTCTTATTGTGTATTTCACTTTGGGGGGAAGGGGGTCGCTGGAGGAATCCCGTTTTTTCCGAGAGGGAGGAGCAGTGACATTCGGCAGGTTGAATAAGATACCTGAGAAAGGGTAAGGAAAGCAAATATATGTTTTATATATGTGACCATTCAAGAGAACATGAGTGACCAGTAAAATTAGTCTTATTATGATTGAGCAGTCATTTGATCAAAGACCAGACAACAGATTAACAAAATTAAGGGAATAAGTATTTGTTTCATTTATAAATTCATTTATCCCACAGTCGAGGTTAAGTTTAAAAACATATTTCTGGTTCTCAAGGACAATCTTTAAGGCAATGAGCAAGTGTGGTTACTATTGCCCATTGTAGTTAAGATCCACTAGATGATGGTCTTTCCCATAGAGTTAAAGATTTCTTTTGAGCGGGCTTACTGGCATAGAGGTCACGGGTTTGAGTCAGATTCTCAGCAAGTGCATCAAGCTCTTCACTAGAGTTGAAACCTTGAAAGCGGTCAAACCTCACGCAGGAGGAGACATTCAGCATTAATGATGATAAGGTGGAGATCTGCTGAATGATTGCTTTGTTCTGAATTAGAAGAGCTGTGATGTTAGCTGTAAAAAAATGGATTTAGAAATTATTTTGCTTTATTTGTTAATTTTATGCTTATCTCAAGAATAAAATGAATAAAAATGAAGAAATTCAACAATTCTGAATGTAAAGATAGACCCATCTTCCATAACCATGTATAGAGTACAAGGTTACGGGGAGCCTTGATCCTATTCAAAGAAGTGAACGGCACAGGGCAGTGAGTGACTGGGCTGAAGCGAACCCTACCTCCACTCTGTGAATGTGGAATTTACGTGCTCAGGATAACTGCCATCTAAAAATACCCACAATGTATAACTGCGTGTGTGTGTGTGTGTATGTTAGACTGTATGTCAAATTTGCAGGATTTATTCAGACATATGAGTAAATATACAGGCATTCATTGTAAGTTGAAGGCAGCACATATTTTAGATCACATGAAAATCCAGCATGTATATATTTGATTATTGTAAGTTAATTCCTTAATTTTGTTACATTTATGGGACACAAATTAATGATTGAAAGTAACTCCTGGGGTCATGAGAAATCACATGGTATAACTTAAAACAATTTCTGTGACAAGCATTTGAAATGGAATGGAAAACAATGAGGAACTCACAAAATTTGTTAAATGTGTCCTTCATCTGATTGACGTCAATGTTTGTCTCAACCTGGATGAATCTTTGGACAAAGGGATTACTGAGGGAATTCTGTAAATGAAGCATTGATGTGATGAATATTAACAGAATAATATTATGAGTGTATACTTGAGCCATTTGTAGCATGCAATGTTCAAATTTCATCTTTTATTTCAGGGATATATTAGGAATTTCTACTAATTAACTTACCTGTAGCACTGGCAGATTATTTTGAAGAACTTTCGCGGAATTCATGACATAGGAGGAAGATTCAAGCCACTCTTGAGAAAATAACTTTAAATCTGCAAATTGTTGCAATGTGGTATTTGCCTGGAAGATAAAAATGAAAAAAGAGAATAGAAAAAACCATTACGAAGTTGCAAAGTGCTGTTTGAAGAAGGTGATAATAGCTAAATAAGAATGAACAGTATGGAAATAGAGACAAAGCTTAGAGTTTGTCTGTGGTACATTAACTGAATTTAGAGCAGGGGTAGGCAACCCTGATCCTGGAGTGCCAGTGTCCAGAAGGCTATTCTATCCTACCTGGTCTCTGATGAACCACACCTGATCTCAGGCAGAGAGTAATTTATCAGGTAGGAAAGAAAACCTGGTGGATATTGGCACTCCAGAATGCCTACCCCTGCTCTAGTGTAAGGGAATAAAACTGCTAGTTGTTACTGAGGTATACTCATATTTACTGCAGGAAATAATGCTAAACAAAAACAAATAAACAAACAAACAATGAAAAAATGAAAGAAAATTCAATATAATGCAACTTAATATTTTCAACATTATTGTCCCCAAAGTGTAGTAAAACCTGACATTTCCCTACTTTTGGGGACATCTTTTGAGGTCCCCATTTGGATAACCTCAGTTTTATAATAATCTGTGAATGCAATCAAAAAGTAAAAATGCCAAAAGTCTTGTCTTTGCATTGGTTACTTATAGTTAAAGTAAGGGATGGGTAGAGGTTAAGGGTGTCGTGATTGGGATTATGGTTTTTCCCATAGAAATAGTAGGAAGACCAACTTAAATAAATTTAAGTAAATTTCTCTTCATGATAAGGTTTGTGTTTATTTATTTATGTGTATAAGTACCTCCTGCATGATCTGCCTAGTCAAAGGTATATCAGGGCTGTAGAGGACCTGTCCCAGAAGCATGGGCTTGAGGAAGGCCCAAGCCACAGCTCCCCCTGTTGTGTTCACCATGTCCAGGAATAAGTTCATGCAAAATGGAGCTGAAACAACAGAGACTTTGATATCAACATAAAATCCAAATAATTTAAATTTACATCTTGACACAATGTTATTCACATTAAAGGTGTGCATGACTTTTGCCGTACTGGCATCACGTGGAATGTTAAACTTGTTGATGAGCTGCTCAACTTCAGTGTCTCCCTGAGTGGAGGGACCTGAGCTGGAGCCAATAGGCAGGTTGGAGATGCCAAAAAGAGACAATATGCCATTGGTACACAAGGCATTGGAGAGAGTGGTGAAGGTGGCCTGGCTGGAGATGCTGGCCCGTGTGCCAGTGACCAACTGAGGGGACACAGAGTAGGACACACAGAGGCTTATGTCACTAAACAGCACTTAATGTAAAAAATGCAATATAAGAAACCGATGCATTTCTTACTGTACTGAATTTTACAGAATTTTAATTTGATTTTTTAAATAAACATTAAATCAGAGAATAATAAACAATAATAGGAACGATATTTAAATTTATTAAATATTATATAAATTTATTAAATATTATATAAATTTATTAAATATTTATTAAATGCCAAAAGTGCAACAGATTTAAAACAGAACCATTAAAATCTAAGGAAAATGACTGTCTGATAGTGAAGTATCATGTAAAATATGAAAATGACCAAACTAAGCAATGTCCATTATAGGATATAAAGTGCAGATACTGAAACATAATGTCTAAAACTCTTTTGGTAATCTGTTGCTATAAAGCAGGAATACTCACATCACGAAATTCAGAGTTAGCCATAAGATTGAGGTTTCGAACAGACAACAGATTCTGTACAAGACTGTCAATAGTAGGCAGCAGCTTGGTCAGCATTTGCATCAAGGAATTCAGTAGGGCTAGTAGAAAGCTTAATGGGCTCTGTAGCATCAGCTAGTGTCAGAACAAAGATATCATGCAGAGTTAGCATTGTTTGGCAAAGGTAAAACATAAGCATGGTTCAGCTTTTTCATTCCTTTAAAAAGTTATATTGAATGAAAAATATGGGTTTTTATTCTACAAAACATTTCTATGATTCTTACCGCTTAAAGTACCGTACTTAATCACTTTCAGATTTTAAACATTATGGTTTCAACTGGTGGCTTTTCACTACTTTGATTAATGGCAAGAGCTTAAACATGAGTAAAATTACAGTGAGTATAATAAATGGTCAAATATAATGCGTACCTCAAACATAACGTTCTCAAGACTGATGTAGCGGGCTGCCACAAGTGCAAAGTTGTACCACTCGCGAGGGGTTAACAAACATAAAGACTGGAAGATTAGGAGTTCGTTCTGGTTGAGCACCAGAACTGATGGGTCTCTGCAGTAGTGCATGTTAGTTAGCCAACTCAGAACCTGTGGAAATTGAGTTCAGAAATTGAGAAAGAATGTCATTATGTCTGTTTGTAAATCCAAGAAACAAAACTGAAAAGAAATTACACTTATAGGCACTGCATTGTGAAACTCTCACGAATGCATGTGCAACAAAAAATGATCTAGGAAAGAAAAAGAAAAAGCCTGTTTACAGAGTATTGATTACTTTATTAAGAATCAAGTAATATTGGTATTATTACAAATGTCAGTACAGAGTTTTATGAGTGACTGATGCCATTCTATTATCATTATTATTATTTCAGTGTAGTAAACAGAGTATAATTTTAGGAAACATTAATATATATATATATATATGTATATACACAGTATATATATATATATTATTTCTCTAGAGTTAACTATCTATTTAAATTCATGTGCCTACGAGTTAAGGACTCTACCTGTAAGCTGTTGTTCGGTACCACTGAGTTCATCAAAAGGTCAATGATTTTTGGAGAAATACTGGTCAAATTTTGTAGCTCCGTAGAAAAAGCAGTGCTATTTACGAAGAACGTGGACAGTTTGACTGGAGCTGCAAGAACAACACAAGAAGCAGGATTGCTTGACTTTTAATATTAATGAATAGCAAAGCATAATCAGATATGATGCAATTACAGAAGTATAACGTACAAAATATATAAGTATATAAGTACAAAAGTATAATGTCAAGACTTGTTTGGTGAATTAATCAGACTACTTTCATGACCGCGCCTTTTTTTTCAGATTACGTGCAGTGGGTCTGACTGCACTGATGAGGAGAGAATACGTGTATCTCAAAAACACATAACTTTTTAAGCATATTTTTTTACTTGCATGCCTGATGGGAGAACAGACCCCCTACAGAGAGGGTAATTAAACAACAACAAACAGACTGCGGGGCCACACAGCTCCATCTTATATTATATACCGTGTGAGGCAGATAATTATTCAGATATCACAAACACTGTACCTTGCGGGCTGACAGTCACATTGTCTAAACTCAGACTGCTCACATTAAAGCCCAGACTTTGAGAGACGTATGACATCCTGAAAAATGGAAACAGTCAGACAAAAGCACACAGTTAGAGTCTTGACATGGCGAAAAAGAACACAAAGAAAAATAAAACCCAACTGAAGACAAGTTATTGTAGAGATCAGGATAGACACAATGGAGAATACTAATAATACTTGCATACAGAAAGAAAAAAGTTCACATGAAAATTCTATTCGGACATTTTGGACAGCTGTGACAGTTCACAACAAAAGTCAGTGTTTCTTACCAGTTACTGTTAATTTTGTATTTGTTAGGATCTCCAATGAATGTCTCAAACAGTAAGTCAGAGAAGGAAGCATTATTTTCCACCAGGCCCCTCCTGACCATCTGGAGGGCATTGCTGGCAGTGGCACCAATTTTACAAAGCATTCCAGGAGTGATCGACAAGCCCTGGAGCAACTTCTGGACAAAGCCCAACTGTTCCAAATCACACACCTGCAAAAAGAAGCAAGAAAAGTTTAAGCTGATTGACCACTTGCAGCTAAACACTGGAGTGAATTTACCCACAATGGCACTGCAATCGATTACAACGACATCTCTTGAAGACAGGAAAATGTCTGGCATGATTATCAACTTCTCGAATGAAGTACAAATGCTCCTTGACTTGATGACCTGATGGGGTCATTGTTCTGATGAACCCAATGTAAGTGGAAGATATTATATGTCGAATATGAACATGATGTGATAAGGAAAGAAATAACTATTGTCACTAAATAAGTAATTGCTGTAACTAAATACCCATCCATCACCACTTAATCCCAACTGAGGGAACTGGACCCTATCCCAGGAACAATGGGCATCAACCCTGGGCAGTCACCAACACACTGCAGGGTGCACACACATGGCCAATTTAGACTTGCCACTCAAACTGCCCTGCACGCTTTTGGATTGTGGGAGGAAACCAGAGCCCCAGCAGAAACCCAGACAAACACAGGGAGAGCACCCAAAATCCACACAGAAAGGACCCGTGTGCTAACCACTACATCACCGTGCCACTCACAACCAAATAGTAGTAATTGAAAAGCAAATAAATTAATACAAGTTTATTTGGTTAGATACAGATCAGAATTCAAAGTTAACTACTGAATGTGCACCACTATTACACAATCGTAAAGTCGACATATCGTAAGCTGAATCATCGTAAAGCAAGGAGCATCTGTATATGAAGTGGTTTTGTAATCTAGTTAATCCACATTATATTCTTTTTCATGCTCTTTGTTTTGAATAGGTGTCTCAATATTACAAGGATCCTGCCCTTTTAGGAAGGCCTGACAACATTTTGTTGTATTTAACCATTTGTATAACACAATAAACTAAAGTGGTGGTAAAATTAGATGATTAGACAAACAATTTCTTAAAATATTTGTTGAAAATTTGAAAAATTTTAGGATATCAGGTGCTTATTCATGTTACCTTACAATCAATAATTATTTTATTAATGCACCATAAAAATATATGTATTTGATTCAGAGCTGAAAGCAGAATATCTACCTTAGCCAGTATGTAGTCTAGTTGAAGAGCAAAATTTTCATTTGTCCAACTGATTCTAGGGATCATCTGTTCCATTTTAAGAATGAGTATCAGAGCTTCTGTAAGGCAGAATGAGTCAAAAAAAGCAAGCAGATGATAATGTCAGTGTCAGCTGATTTTGAAGCTCTAGCTAATACCATTTACTTAAATTCCCGGGTAATTTACTGAAAATTAGTCATAAACAGATTAAAAATCCAGCCACTCAACTACAAAGCAAGGCAAATATAACAAAGAACGTAGTAAGGCTGTTCATTTAGTGTCAGTTGGGCACATGTTGTAAACATGGACGTGTTCTGCAATATACTGCAACATAAAAATGAAAAAAATTAAATGTGTTTTCCTCTGTAGATAAAATTTGCTTCTTGATTCCCAGGAAATTTTGTTTACTCTGTTTATTTACCTCTGAATTCAGTGGATATGTTTTTGAGAACAGGATATAGCAGGTGGTTTAGAATTTGGTCTTCAGTGGAGTTTAAGACATGTAAATTCCTAGAAGACAAATCACACAGACAAATTCATTTCATGCTCAAAAAGAAAAAAAATATTCACTTTCTGATTACAAAATTTAACTGTAAGATTATTGTGTTTGAAATTATTTGGAAAATTGTATTCAAAATTGCATGATAATAATATTAAAATAATAATAATAATAATAATAATAATAATAATATATGTACACTCACTCTTCAATCCAGTGTGTGGCATTCAGGCCAAAGGAGCTTTGGTCTAAGGAGAAAAGCTGCAGAATCATCTCAAAAGTGTTCGCTTGATCACTGAGGTTAATGTCAGGAATTGAAGAGTTGGGGTATGGTAGCCCAGCCAAAAGGGCTTCAACTGAGGACATTATAGCTGAAGAAGCCCCTTGTGTTCCACCAGCCATGTCAGTATTATTTAGAATGATTGCTTCAGTCTCCAAAACATGTAGGGATTCAGTAATGTATTGACTAGCATCTGGTGGAAGCACAGAGGCCAATGAGGTGGCCATATTGTTTAAAGGCTGAAATACATCATATAGACTGATCAAAGATGAATCTGTCATTAAGCCATTCCACAGAGTGCTTGACACCAGTTCAGATATGGCAAACAATGTACTAGCAAGGCCACCATGCAAAGACTCTTCAGGTGTTACAGGTTCAGTCAGATTCAGTATGGTAAAGAGAGAAGCAGCTACTTGTGTAGAGATGTTGACAAACAAATGCGAAATTTCAGCAGTGTGGGAAATATTATTAAGGGCAGACAACACTACTGGATTTAGATCCAGGATGTACTTCCTCTGGTTCACTGGAAGAGTTGACACCACCTGATTAAGCACCTCGTCTACCAAATGTTCTCTTTCAGACATGTTTCCCAAGGCATAGTTGGAAACGGTAAGATTCTCCATAATCTGAGTAACAAGAATGCTGTTTAAAATGAATTTATACAATATATCCTGAACAGGCTGTCTGCTCAAAACATGGGCCTCATTGGGGTAGGTTGGAAGACGGCTGAGTGAGTCAGAGATTATGCTGGCAGACTGAAGAACTTTTCCCACATTTCTGGGATTATAGACAAGTACTGTTGAGGCTTTAGTTAACTGTGTTGAGAGGTTGAAATACATCAGTTGCTCCGCAGACATGAAGGATGCAAAAGCAGCTGCAGTCTGATCCAATAAGACAAGGAAGGTAGTCAGGTTTTTCTGGGGCTCCTGCCATGCTGAAGAGGCTATTAACCCTTTTATAACTGCTGATATTTCAGAATTGATGTTATCACTATGTTGGGCTATTCCAAAAGATGGTTGCAGGGCTAATTTCAAAAACATGTCCAAGAGGCTTCCCACATTTTCTTGTTGGGAAATTTGCATTAACCTTCCTGCATACATTTCCCAGTTTCCTTGAGCTGTGATGGATGATAGCATGTCAAGTGCCCTGTTGATTGCTGGTTCAAAGCTAGAATCTCCAGTCATCTCTCTGGAAACACCTCTCAAAATAACTGCCAAATCCGAGTTTGCAAAGAACATATGAATAGTTTGCATGATGTCTGAAGTACTAGGCAAGTTGGAAAATACTTTTACCAAGTCATTGTAGTCTACATCAGCAAGGCCTAAGATGTCTTCAGGAAAAACTGCCTCAGCATCGCGTTTTGACCTTTTTCTGAAAACTTGAGCATGAGGAAGGAGATCACTCAAGGTCTGTCCACTGGCAAGTTGTCCTTCAAGGTCTTCAAGGAAAGAGACAATATAGGTAAAAGGATGAGATTTGCATGGTCCAAGGCAATTTAACTGCTTCATCATGTTGAGGACATTGTCAATTAACTCAACATATATGTCAAAATTGCTTGGCAGAGTGACATTTCTTTCAATTATGGTGGAAAGCATGGCCTTAATTATATCAAATATTTTCACTAATGCCTCTGACACAAATTCCATTCCAGTGGTTTGGGAGAACCTCCACCAATCAGTTAAATTCAACATCTTCTCAAAAAGCAGCCTAGATTCCTCTGCAGTCAGATACTGCTTTGTAAGGTTATTTATCATAGGGCAATCCTCAATTATCTGGAGCCAGACTGACAGTCTGTCAGCCAAAGAACTATTTTCACTTGTAGCTGAATGCAGAAAGAAGAAAATGGAATCCTTGGTCCAGTTATTTCCAATCATGAATATTTGAAGAACATCTTTAATTAGATCTGGAGTTATTGTCATATTCATAGATCGGAGAGCATGCTGGAGGGTATAGTTCAATGTCATTTCCAGTGCCAGCAAATACTGCTGCATCCATGGGGCTTCTTCTGTAGCTTGTTCCAAAAGGGGCTTGATAACATTGGGCATTAGCAGATTGCTGTAATAACATAAAACAAAATGCTGGTAAACGCTAGCCAACATACCATCTACCATATACTAGGAATTGTGTGGAATCTGGAAAAATATATAACATGAGGACATATTTTATTCAGAGAACTTCTTTTAATCCCAGCTTTGATATTATCTCCTAATTATTAAAAGGTTCATGCAGGCACTTACAGCAAAATGGAGCATTTTTGTAAGGTAGTTATACTACATAATATAAAAGAGAATTTGGAAAGGATGTTTTTCTCAGGAAAAAAAAATCAGTGACACTTAATTTACTAATTGAAATATGACAATATAATAAGTAAATCACCTCATATGGAATGGGTCTATGGAAACATTCCATCCAGTAATGTTTGATACTACAGGCCATGAGGGGGGTTGACTAAGGTCTTCAAGGAGCTGGATGATTATTTCAGAGTGGTTTAGTATGGCGCAGTAAAGTGAATGTAGTTCGGTCACAATATCTGCAGCTGTAATGTTCAGAGAATCCACTGCCATTGTGGCTTTCTGTAGAGATAATATGGAATAAGTTACAGTGAGGATCCATTCAGTTAAATACATTTAGTTCTTTCAGAATTTAGCTAAAACTTGAATTTTTTTACATCTTAGTTGCAGATGTCCAATACATGAAATCTTAAAAAGTAACTAAAAATTACAAATACTTACTGTGATATTCAGATGTGCAAACAGTGAACCATTGGACACATAACTGTCAATAAGTGGGACCAGGCTGGTGTTACACCACATAACTAGATAAGGTTCTCTAATCTCTTCTTGCTGTATGGCCATTGCCCACATCTTCAAGACATCTGCACATTCAAAAACCAGACCATCCTTTGCAGCCTATATTCAAGCAGAAGAAAAAAGGGCAATGGACTTTTCAAACACTATACAGATGATACATTTGGAGAGAGGGAATTTGACAGTTATGATAATGGTGATGACAAATGGGGACAATGTCTTACACCCTGCTTTTTATAAAATATATTGCAGTGTATAAAATAAATCACGTAAAATGCGTAGCTGCACGGTTTTTTCACTGAAGCATATTCTCCCATTAACTTAAGTCTGGGATTTAAGTGCACCTAGGTTAAGTGCACTTTGGGCTTCAAAACACCAAAATATGGCTGTGTCACATGAAAATGACCCTTTCACACATTCTGCTGCTGGCTTAAGCACTTTTAAGGGCATTTTTCACTACTTGGTCTGGAAGGCTATATTAAGACAATTACCTCTACATGGCCAAACGCAATATTGCAGTGCTCAGAAAGCCGAACATGTAACAAAACAAACCTTTTTACATTTATTATAAGTTTAGAAGTAAATATTACAACTCAAAATGCATGTGAATAATTAATAAAATTCATAAAATTATTTAAGAATTGTATAACACAATAGAATATAGAAATTTATAAATATACACTAGTGTATTACCATTAGGCTGAAGTCAAGTGACATCTGCCTTGTCAACACGCCTCATAGACAAATTAATTTGGGTACAAGACACATCAGTTAAAAAAAATTGTTTAAATTAAAATGAGTTAGAAATGGATTCAGTGGAAGTAGTGTGTCCTCAAAATGCTAAGCCGTGGTGCATGTACTTGTGCTCCAGTGAGAGTGGAACAGAGACGTTCTCATCCTGATGTACTTCAACTGACTGACACTGAGAGCATCTCATGTTTCCGGGTTGATCATGAAATGCTCAGTTTTGAATTCTGTTTTATTTCCATATACATGCATATACTTCATTCATACACTACAATATAGTGACTACATACACTAGATTTGGGGCCCCAGCGATACTGACAAGTAACTGATACAGAGTAGTACATTGCAGCTTACACTGTAGTGTATAAGCTGGTTTGGACTACGCATTTCATTGCATTATAAATGGATTCTAAACTTTCAGTCCATGTTACTAATGATACTAACATTTATACCATATAATAGTTCTGAATGAAGAAGGGGAAAAGCCTAGTATAACAAATTGTTTGTAAACGCAGTATAGGTCATTCTTACAAACTCATTACTGTAACATCATTTTCTGGATTTTTTTTTTATTTGTGTCAGTCGCAATACAAAACAATTGAAGAAATGAAACCACATCTTATTATACTCAATGATTGTCTGTTGTGGGACCTTGCAATAAATTTCTAGTTTTATGTTATTTGATTAAAACTGCAATGGTGGTAGCTATTTGGGGAAAATGGTTGAGAGATCATTAAATTAGAGCTATAACTGACATCCATTCATCTTCTGTAACCACATGTCCTGCTTGGGGTTGTGGGGGGTGTGGATCCCATCCCAGAGGCTACAGGCAAAAGTAGGGAACAACCCAACACAGGCAATTTGTTAACTCCAATTAAGTGAAGCATGTTTTTTGATTTTGGGGAGGGGGTGGGATTGGAGTACTCATGACATGGGAAGAACATGCAAATTCCATACACATGGAGCCATAGCGAGGACTCGAACCCTGGTCCAAGAGGTGTGAGGAAACCACTGTGCCATACATAATAAGTTAAGGTAATGTCAAATGCTCTGCACAGAATTCAAACATTATAACTTTTTGTTGAAGGATTCTCATGCTTATGAGAATGACCATAAGCATAGTAAGCTACCACCATGGTCGCACTTTCGAAAGGGTTTCTGTGGATTTCAAATAGGTTCACAATGTAAATTAAGTAGCTATGTTGCATGTTTTGTTTGTTGCCAGAATCACCGAGGGCGTAACCCTCTTTTCTTGCTTGAGGAATTAATTATGCACGGCTGAGCCTTCTTTTTGGGTTAAGTGCTGTGGGCGTGTCTGCACAGATGAGCAGAGAATATGCTTAATTGAAACGCTCGTAACTTTTTACACATTTTTCTGACTTAAGTGTTTGATGGGAGATTAGGCTCCAGTATCACCATATTTCTAAATATGCATAAAAATTATCACCAAAATACAATGATGGATTAAATATGTATAACAGTTTTCCCACATGCCATTATTCTGGTCTTTATTTTTACAGCATATTCAGGAAAACCAGAGCACCTTGCATCAAATCAGATAAACCAATAATGCCTTCACAGTGTTGTGTTTATTTAATCCACAACAAAGAATTCATCATTTTCCATTACCACTTTCACAATGCAGGGAGCATGAAGCAAATAATACCCTGACCTTCGACACCAAAAAAGTCTAATACAGGGCACACAGAATCACAAGCATACACTACAGACAAAGTTACTGACATATCAAAACCATGTCCCTTGATCCTGAGTCTACCCCAGGCTTTGTTATCCTATGCTGTCTGGAACAGGCTCCATGTACCTTGTTACCATGACTGGAGTAAGTAGATGGATTGATATACAGTATACATATCACACAGATATTAGTGTTATTGAATCTCAGAGTGGAATTTGTACCTTTTTTACCTGTTGCACCAGTTCAACTGTACTCAGGACAGCCTCAAAGATGCTTGAGTTTGTTGTATGCACAGCACTTGACGTCAAATTAGCCAACAGCTCACCAAGCCTGTAGACAAGATCTGAAAACATATATTAGTTAGAATACAAGATGTATTATCATACACCTGTCCATCAATTCCTGTCCAGGTGAATATCTATAAATTATATCTATTTTCATTATATCTTAGGGAAAAATTTCAGACTGGTGCTCATGAATAAATCATGACATATACAACCATCTCAAATGTTGTTCGGTACTTTGTTAAGCTAACAAGAGAAGTATAAAAACTGTAAACAAGTGGCATATTTTTCACAATAGCTGACAGTTTTTTAAGTGTAGTTATACATTGTATCGCCTACATTTCAATAAAAACAGGCAGACAACCAAACAATTCACTTAGTAGAAGGAGAGCAGAAGTCAAAAGAAGATGAAGAGGTGACAGTAGAAGAATCAGTTCATAGCAGGAATGAATGGTGACAAGGAATAAAAGAGAGGTTTAAGATACTTAAAAGGGAGCTGAAAATGTTTCACCATGTTTGGATAACCAAGAATAACATTTATAAATAGAAAAGTTGAGTCGTACTGATTGGGTTAAACCAAATAATAGAACATTTGGATGTTTTGATGCAGTGGAACACTTAAATACTATGACAGTAACATTGTGAGAATATTGGGCTATACTGAATAATTCCCATTACCTGTCTCTGTTCTGATGTCATGAGCAATAGCTATGACAAGTTCCCTTAGAATTAGACCATTTGATGGTGTATTCTCCAAAGCTGAAAACTTGCCGAAAAGGGGTTCCAACATCTTCTCAACCCTGATAAACAATTATAATGAACAAAACATCCTTTCTGCAATACATTTCCTGCTGATCTCTGCCCATGGCATTTATTCAGATCGGCATAAACAGAATGCAAAAAATCATTAATCAGTAATTACAATTTAAGAATCCTACTATATTCATGCAAACATGGAGAATTTTCCTGTGAACAATTAGGTAAGATCAGAACTTCATGATTCCAAAGAATCACACAAGTTATGAAGTACTAGTGCAATTTAATTTTTATTATCCTTTCATTCTGATTAATACTCCTACCATTCCCAGGTAGAGTTGTCTGCCTGTCCAGTTATGATCTGCAGCAGGGCTGGCATGGACTCTGACAGGGCCAAAACCTGTCTACCAGGGAATAGGACATTCCCAATTTCCTGAACCTATTACACAAATAAGAGAAGCACAAGGTTATGTTATGTTGCTTAGTAATCTAGCCATTTATTTTCATGAACTACTGAATAAATGAATATGAAGTTATATTTAAAAAAATGACTGGTGAATATTAAATATAAATTATATGGACAGAAGTATCGGGACATACCACCTATGCATTGAATTCAGGTGTTTTATTCAGACCCATTGCCACTATCAATCAAACTATCAATCAAGCACCTAGTCATGCAATCAGGTTTACAAACATTTATGAAAGAATGGGTCGTTCTGAAGAGCTCAGTGAATTCAGGTGTGGTACTGTCACAGGATGCCAGTTTTGCAATACGTCCTGCTAGATATTCCAATATCTGGGAATGTCTTAATATCCACCCATGGAGCAGAAGGAGGTGGCTGGGAGAGAGGTCTGGGCATCCTTGTTTAGACTGCTGCCCCCATGACCCGACCCCGGATAAGTTGTAGATGATGAATAGATGGATGGTGAATAGTTGGATGGATGGATGGAAGGATGGTTGGATGGATAGATGATTCAAGTCATCTTACCTTGGGAAATATTTCAGTAAGGTTATTCATATCGGTGGCTTGCAGAATTTCATCTAAGGAACCTAGTCACAACAAAAACAAAACACAAAAACATATTCATTTTATATATAATACAGTGGTACCTCAGTTCTCGAACTCATTAGAACTCTAATTTCTTATGTCGAACCAACCAGTTTTAAAAAAAATTACCTAGAACTCGATCTGAATCTCAGAAGTCAAACCGTGAACGCCGACCTAAGATAACTTGTACGTGC
>JAODJU010000001.1:32676632-32704474 GCA_026776725.1 Gnathonemus echidnorhynchus
GCTCTGCTCTGCCTACGCCGGCTCTGCTCTGCCTACGGCGGCTCTGCTCTGCCTACGGCGGCTCTGCTCTGCCTACGGCGGCTCTGCTCTGCCTACGCCGGCTCTGCTCTGCCTACGCCGGCTCTGCTCTGCCCTACTGCTGCTGTCTAGTGACGCTTGTATTGTGCGCGCTTTGAGCACTTCCGGTCTGTCTTGACGTATTCCGTCTAGTTGGTGGCTGACCGATTCATCAGCAGGTTCTTAGCTGGGGAACTGTCTGGTTGGGGGGGGGGCGCGTGTCCACATGCGTGAGACGGCAAAGGTTTTTGGGTTTTGTGTAATTACATTTGTGGTTTGTAGTTATATTTTCTTTTACCTGTGTGACTGCATGAATCCTTTGGGTTTTTCTGTGCTGTCTTAAGTCTCAGCGCCCAGTTTTAGACCGGCGAGAAGCGGCTGCTGGTATCCGGGCTGTACATTAGGTCTATGGTACGTGTTGTGATCGACTGACTAATTTTTTTATGGTTTTAGTGTTAATAAAATTTGTGTTTGGAACAAGGTCTCTCCGCTCTTACAGTAAATGGACCAGTGTGCCTTGGCCCGGGGGTAGGGCGACTGAACTTTCTCTGGGTGTAACACCAGGGGTGGCGTAGTCGAGCTGACTTGTGGCCATTAGTACCATTGTTTGGTACCATCCGGCAGTATTCTGTCAACCACTCGCTACACTTTGCTGGCCATAAACCTTCAGCACATAGGCTTGGAACCCAAATGTACTGAGCTATACATTGCCTCTTTTTCCAGCAGTTTTATGTTAATTAATTGATTGGGATTAAGTTCATGAATTAAGTCCGTAGTACTTCTTTCACAAGGACATGTTAAAATTAGCTGAAGTGTTATGGATTTATGGATGCTATATATCAATGTATCATCATATGAAATTTAAATGATAAAAATAATGAGAAACTTCAATAAACTGTTGAAAACGGACATTGCTTGATGGCACACATCAGCCAATCACATCACAGAAATGAACGCAGTTCCAAGCAATCATATGGTAGCCCTTAATGATCAAACAACCTAAGCCCAGCAAATGCACAGCAAGGCTGATTGAGTTTGTGGAGCACAATGCACATTATTGTTTTGGCAATATCGTAATTGAGAGCAGCCCCTGAAAGGCAAAGAAAGTGACAGCTCAGCACCCACATTTTTAAAAAAAAATGAGATACTGTGGTTAAGGAAGGTAAAAAACACTGTTGGCATGGCAGTACTTTCTGCAGTTTAAAGTCCAACATGGAACAGACTGGTGCTGTGTACTGTAAACTCTCCGAAAACTTGTGCCAACTAAAACTGGAAATATTACAAACTTATTTCATCAGTGCCATCCATTAGAACAGCTAGGTAATATAAAACCTCAGCTCAACGACGTTTTCTAAACTTGCTGAAACAGTTTGAATAGAAGATAGTATTAAAAATGTTATTGATGAAGACTTGAATATATAACCCAAATAACTATAAAATAGTGGTTATTAAAATTCACCACAAAAATATTGCTTTGCTATTATTTGTGAATTTGGTTTTCACTGATTCGACTCGTATAGGTATGGAGGAAAATAGAAACATAGCTGGGAAAAAATGTTCTGCACAGCATACACAAGATCTTGTGTTGTTATTCTAGCATGCTGTCATTATTTTGCTATTTCTTGAATGCATATTACAAACAAAACATTATTTTTTGATTTTCATTACTTGCAAAACAGACCTTAAGAACATTGTCAGCTGGTTTACTGTGGTGTTCCCTGGAATCCAGGCTGTCCAGTTGTGCTCATTCATTGCATCATATAGTTGCTTCAAAGATGCAGAAAATTGCTCATAACTGCTGTTGAGATTTTTCCAGTCTGACAGGATGGTTGTGACATTGATGCCAGATTCCTCAGGGGTCTGGAGCAATTCCAAAAACCTGTTTCCCTAGGTTTAAGATCCAAAAAGATATGTGCTTCACTTAGCATAAATTGAATTACAGAAAATATACTTTTTTAAAAGAAAAGAAAAACTACTAAAACTACAATTAATACAACCCCATTTCCAAAAAGTTGAAATGCTGTGTAAAATGTAAACAACAGAATGCAATGATTTACAAATCATGTACACCTACAGTATATTTAATTGAAAATAGAACAAAAACAACATATCACATTTTGAAACTGAGAATAGTTATTGTTTTATGACAAATCTGTGCTGAATTTGAATTTGATGCCAGCAATACATTTCAAAAAAGTTGGGACTGGAGCATGTTTACCACTGTGCTGCATCACCTCTTCTTTTAGCAACACTCTGTAAACGTTTGGGAACTGAAGAGACCCGTTGCTGGAGTTTTGAAAGTAAAATGTTGTTAATTGGCAATAGGTCAGTAAGATGATTGGGGATAAAAACGGCCCCACACACAGTTTCTGTGCAGTGAAGATTGGGAGACGTTCACCACTCTATCAAAGAATGTGTGGGAAAACTGCAACAATTTAAGAATAATGCTCCTTAACGTAATATTGCAAGAAAATTTCCAATCCTTTACAAAGTGTTGTTAAAAGAAAAGGTGATGCAGCACAATGGTAAACAAGCTACTGTCCCAACGTTTTTCAATTGCTGGCATGAAATTGAGCATATAATTGTCATAAAACAATAAAATCTCTCAGTTTCAGCATCTGATATGTTGTATTCGTTCCATTTTCAATTAAATATGGGTTTATATGAATTGTGAATCATTGCATTTTGTTTTTATTTACATTTTATACAGTGTCACAACTTTGTTTTTGTTATAGAATAGAATTTGTTGAAGCTGCAACCACAACATACAGAACATAATTATGGCATTATCAGTATAAAGGAATTATGAAAGAATGGCAGGAGTATGTAGTGAAAAGTAATACAAAGAAACTATTGAGACTTGTCATGTGGGTGAACCATCAATATGCAGTGCCAATGCACACAGAACCAAGACCACTTTTAATTTAATTCAGATAATTTAGAAAAATATTTTTCATCTGAGGACAACAATGTATAAAACTATCTGCAACAATGTTGTCTAGTGTATTTCCCTTACTTACTTTCTCCACCAATGGCATCCACTGGGCAAGCAGAGTATTTGGCAAGTAGGACCTGTTGCAAAAGACTAACTCCCACATGAGGGGATCCCCTGAAGGCAGACTGGACTGTGAGGACCACTGACTGATGACATCACTACAATTTAGGGATCCCTGTAACAAGGCCATTTAGAAACAGTTAAAGTAAAACAGGTTATCTTAAGAGGGAACAGTAATGCTCTGTACAAAACACAAATTATGTATAGATGCATACTTGTGATAAAAACATTTTTACTACCTTCACAATGGTCTTCACTATGGCCTTTGGGAGTCCCAACAGCCAAGTATTTGCCTGGAACTCATTGGGCAGGACAGGCCCAAACACCTGCTGAATGCCACGGGCCTCACTCAGCAGGAAATCCATTTGCTCTGGTTAGTAAAAATGGTCATTCCACATGGTATTCAGTCAAGTATTCATTTACTTAACATGTTCATTCCTTCCAGTTGCCAGGTAAAAGCTGACCGATCTTATATGACATACATGCATATATCTATATTGGAATCATTGTTGTGGTTACAGATGCCACAATCCAAATCATTCTCAATATACACATAATAGTTTTGCAATTAGGTATCCATTTGATCATGTATTTTCCTCAAAGCCTAAAAATCTATATTCTTCAAAACTGACAGAGTTCACGCTTAATACAAATATTAGCAATCGAACATCATAACACAAAAAGATGTGACTGTAGTTAGGATCAGCAATTCATTTTTTATAATTTTAAAAAGCTTCTCCATCATAAAAGTGTAGTCATTAGGCAATATATGTGAAACTTACAGAAATATGTTTAAATACAAGACAAGTGGTCTGACTTGCCTCTCAGAGTGTCAAAAATTTGTATGGCCAAATCCATAGAGATGTGACTGCCTGTGAGGAAGGTGTTCAAAGACGACCCGCCTGGAAGCCCCTCCAGCATTTTCAGTGTTGATATCAGGCCAAGGAGCCTTAAAGGAGACACACTAACCATTGTTATCCATCATAATATCCCACGCCTCTTAAGTTATGAACATCTACAGGTATTTGTTGTTCATTCAGTCAAACTTCGTAAAGTTAAACTTGGGTTACAGATATATTTAAAAGTATACATAAAGAACACTAAAAAACTAAAAAGGTTGCAGAATATTTTATAGAAATATGTAAATGCATATGTATGTTTAAATGGGCTAAACTACTTGGCATCACTATCCATCAATTAACAGTTACTATGTAACCCAAACTTTGTTTTTTAGTTACTATTTACAAAATGGAAAAGAGCTGAAGTGATGCATATTATTGTTAAAATTATTGTCTCTTTGTACAATGTATTTCCTTAATTTACAGTTTGTTTACTTGTACTGCACACATAAAGAACATGTTTAATACACTCTGCTCTTTCTTACAGCACATTAGCAGCAAAATTGGTCATCTGAGTCCTTATTAATCCTTTTAATCATGGGTTAGATCGGTAGTGTTAAAGATCATGTTTGATCGATTGTGAAAGGTCATTGTTAGGCTAGCATATGATTCCATACTTTTCCTCCTCCTGGCCCCCATACAACTGGCTGCTGCTGTCTGGATTTTCAGTGAAATTCTGAACACTCCAGCTGTAGATCTGCAGCAGGTTGTTTAACAGCCCTGCGGTAAAGGTTATGCCAGTAGAAGCTGCTTCACTGTTCCACGGATGCAGCAGCTGCAGAGAGAGTATATGAAACAGATCCACATTCATACAAAGGCCAAACACTAAATTATAGGTTACGCTTAGCAGAGCCACAATTCTGTTGTACAGACAACAAGGAGGTAAGGTGACAAAGATTTTATTCTGCAAAAATAAGCCAGTTCTTGTGTAGTGGCTACTAGAGAAACAGGTAAAGCGCCTGCAGCGATAACATAAATCCCACAGAAACTGGAGTAATACCCTGTTGTCAATCTCAAACAGGAGTAATACCCTGTTGTCAACAGTGATTGCTCAAAAGAAATATTATAGAAGAGAAAGGTTACAGAAAGCTTGGGGTGGGGTGAGAGAGACATTGTAAAGAATGAGAAAAGAGCAAGAAAATAATACGTAGTTTGGGGTATGCTGCATTGTAAAACATTTTTGACAGCATTAAGAATTAATCTGAAAAAAATGTCCGGAATCATACAATTGGTGGTATTTTGAGTCAAGACAAAATTGTCAGGACAGGGCAAATATAGTACGACTGGTAAGACATGAGGCTCAGTCACAGAACAATGTGCCAAATCAGGTTTTACCAAATGCCTTGTTGTGACCTTCTTATTTAATAATATTTTTTTGTCTTTACTTCTGCAATTCACTCATAGAATAAATATAACAATGCTGAGTAGTTCCATAACAAATTGTACTACAGAAATGGCTACATTTTTTTTTTTATATATACTGTATCTTATTACTTATATATTACTTATTACTTATGTACATTTTACTTTTCACTTTGCAATAGGTCTGTTGGAATACACATACACACACACACACACACTCAAACACACACACACTGCATATTTGTTGGTACATAAAAGGCATTTATCTAAGAAATAAATTATTTCAATATTCCGTAACTACAACTTTTTGAACGTGACCCAAAGTGCTGCTGACACAAATGCAGAATAACAGAAAAGAAGAAAAATACTAGGACAGAAATGACAAAACATTTTTTTAATTCTACCTTGAAAATGTGTGATTAAATAATCAGATATATAATTCTGTGCAAAAATCTTAGGCAGACAAACAAAATGTTTAAGGCTATGTATGTAGGTAGCAAGTGTATATTTACTAAACACTAATTTACAACACTATTTAACAGAACACATGCAAATTAATAACACAATAAGAAATAAAATTTTCTCCCATTCTCAACTGCTTCAGTTCCCAATCCTCTTTTCGTGGCATCTCAACAAAATGTGTTTGTTAATTAATCAAAAAAATCAATCAATCGATAGATTGATTAATTAACTCAATGAGATATTGATTATCCAAACACAGTAAAGTGGCCCAGACAAAAAAAATTCAAGGGGGTATTGGATGGTTACTGCAACAGTCTGAAACATTTCTAAATTGCCTAAGCCACATGTGTCAAACTCAAGGCTCGCGGGCCACATCCGGCCCGGCGTACAATTATACGCGGTCCGCAAGATCATTTTATATATCTTTTTTTTAATGGCCCGGCGATATGAAGCGCCGATAACACACAAACTACAAATCCCATAATGCAGCGCAACTACTGCCTTACCGAACGATAGGCTACCTGCGATCATTCCCGCGTCAATTACGTCAGGTCAATCAAGCGTCTGTTGATGCATACAACCCTAATTTTAACTCAAAACTAGCCCCTAACAGTGGCCAAGAGAAAAGTTGATTCTGAAAACAGAGCCTTTCAAAACCGGTGGGAGGCTGAGTATATGTGTGACGGTGTGATATTGGTGATTGTTGCAGATGTGAGTAGAAAAGCACTTGATTAAATTATTTTAAATGGTGCAAAGGCGCCCTCTAGTGGTAGCATGGTATGGTGTTGCTGGTGGGAAATCGCGCGAACTTGCCCAAAGTACGTATGGATATTGAACAGGTAGGTTGTGTTTGTAAGGGGTCCGGGATAAACTGCGTTTTACTAGTTTAGAAGTGCACAGAAGCTTTTGTTTCTCATGTAGTGTGTTTAGTGAATTAAACTCATTACCTTGAGATGACTCCTCGATATATGTGTATATCGATAGCTTTAGGTTTGATTAGCATGCTAACTGCCTTCTGTCCACATTATCTAAAGGGATTTGTCCTGAGGCCGTTTGAAACCTCTATGACTTCACTGTACCGTGTACATTTATTGCAACAAATAAAAGGGAGCTTGTGATCTGCCTGGCTGTCATAGTGTATGATGTTGCGTGCGGAAGCGGTAGAATGGCGTTGCATGGGTGAACCCGTCACATATATGTGTACTGACATTGCCGGTAAACCCGTGTGTCTTATTCCACACTAATGTGGCTGAGAGAGAATCTCCACAACACAGAACCTTACACCAAACATAAACGAACTTGTTGCTAAGAAAAGATGCCAAGCATACAGCTCTGACGGCATGGCATAAGAGCACAGAAAATGAAATATTTTGATTTATTATTATTTAAATTTTCACTTAAAAGCACATTTTTTCTTTATATTTTCAGGTTTTTTTGCAGCATATTCATATTTTGAATTTGTATAATTTTGACAGGAGATATTTTTTTGGAGAGCAAAATATTTTAAGTTATTTTAAGTTTAAGTTTATTTATTTTGGAATAATATTATATCCTGTCTGTTTCGATTCATATTTATGTTCAAAAAAAGTTTAGTTTTAGTTTGTTCAATAAATGTTTATCCTGTTTGGCCTGCGACCTAAAGTGTGCTTTGAGTTTTGGCCCCCTGTGCGATTGAGTTTGACACCCCAGTCCTAAGCTGACACTCTTCGACAGGCATCAAAGTTTTATACCTAAGTTTTGACTGCCTAAGACTTTTGCAGAGAACTGTATGTTCACAATTAATATGAGTGATGTGTAGTTTATGCTTATATTATCAATTAATAAATATTTACATATTTAGAAACATGTTGTAGTAAGAGAGAATACCTTTTGGATTAGAGCACTTTCCGTATTGACCATGCTGAAGCCATCACTAAGGGGTACATCAACACCTGTATAAGAAAAACACACAGAAAAAGTTTCTTCACATTAGATGGAATGAAACAGAAAGAGGAAGAAGAGGGCCCCAGAAACTATAGACATATATTCTTAATCCCATACAATGTTAAAGAGACAGTTCACCCCAAAACTAGGCTGTTGTTCCAGCCTATCTAAAACATTTTTTTTTCCAGTGGATAGACCACGAACACCCCTGTGAGATCTTCTGCGCGGTGATAGGATTGATGTGTGGAGTTTGACAGATAAAAATAGTTCCTGCATTAAACTGCTCACTACAAAGTCTGTGGATTATCTTGAGTAACCGGGTCATGATTTCTGGTACGAGACATTGCTGTTGAATTTTTCAATTTTATTTCTTTTTCATCACTTTAAATGCCACGGAAAGAATGCCTTTCAGTCCCATTATATTCGAGAGAAGACCGACATTTCTACAACCAACAGCTTCAAAGCTAGGCAACTTCCAGAACAACCTTAGATAGGTAGCTCTAAAGCCCCTCAAAAACATACCTTTTTCAGTTTTGGGGTGAACTGCCCCTTTAACCTGTAAGCTACTTTCTCCTCCTCGTCATCTCATTGCTTCTGTTTTAGCGGCTTCCCACTACCCTTATACAGTCGACCCTTCTGCATCTTGAATTTCCCTACTGCTGTTTTGATATATAGTGAGGTTGGCATAAGAAATTAAATGGGAATATTATGGTTTGGAGGACACCAAGTGTGTTTATGACAGCCTCTCACATTATACCTAACAGCCATCTCACAGTCTTTGCATCTCACTTCGCTCGCCAAGGGAACCAAATTTCCAGATCACCAGGGGTCTGCACTCCTACACCCTGCGATGTGGAAGGGTTCAACTATAATTTTTCGGCAGATTTTTCCCCTAACCAGCACTATTGCATATTTATCTTGTCAAAGAATTTTTACTTTTTAATCATGACAACATATCTCATTCGGTAACGAGTGAAGTAGCTGTTCATCATGACATCAGTGGTGGCTTACACAGACAGCCGTCTGAAATGATACATTTTTTGGGGAACGGTATTAAAGTGTCACAAGTATTGTTTTCGGCTGCCACAATGTCTACACAGCTGATACACTGTACCTACATTGTGCATACCATACCTTTGCTAGACCAAGTCTGGATGTACTGTAAGATGTTGGTAACAGCATCTATGGACATGTTGATCATAGAAACAGGAATTTTAATTCGGGGGATGTTTCTTTGGATGGTGTTTGCAGTCCTAAAGTCCCGAAAACAAAGGCAAACAGGTTTTAATGGAGTGTTTCAGAAACATAGGTTATGCATTTCCATGCAGAATCACACATACTAATTTGCTGCCATAGAAACAAGGCTTGAGACACAGCGTTACTTAGATATTTATACATGTATTTAACCTTGCACATAAACACAAACCTACTGTGAAATGGACTCTTAACACCCTTGACAAACTGGTCCTGCAACATTTACTAGCAGGTGCAATGTCAAAATCATGCTAAATGAGAAAAGGCTCTGCGGGCACCACGCCTGCTTTTTAAACCTGACATAAAAGCTTGCATTCTTATTCATACTTCACAAGGAAACACTTCTATAATAAAGTAAATATTCAAAGGTGAATAAAAGAATCAACAGTTAGTGGCAAAAACACATTTAAAAACTATAATGGCAGAACATGTGCCCTCTCTCATACCCTACCTCTTTATGCTGTTCAGCAGCATGGTCACCTCATTCAGCTTGTCTCCTGCACTGGAGGGAATGAAAAGCTCAGGCAGGCCCAGAAGGGTATCCCACATTAAACTGTCTGACTGCATTTGTTCAAATGCCAGTACTCCCACTTCTATGGCCTCCAGCAGCACCATTGGTTTGGTGAGGATCAGATTGGATGCCACCTTAAATTACAGAATACAGAGAATCAAAAAACAAAGAAGTCACGCAAAATCTCAAAATTACTGTATTCTTTTTTAATCATTAAATTTCACTGTGACCATTGTGTACCAAACTGTAATCGCAACATGACAACCTTAAACACTACCTAACCTTAATCATAAGTAACCAAACAATATATGAGTGTTTTGGTATTTTTACTTTTTTGATTGCAGTCACAGATCTTTGTGGGGACCTGAAAAATGGTTCCCTCGCAATGTCAAAAAAACAGGTTTTTATTACATTGTGGGGGACATTTGATAATACAAACCTAATACAAATACACAGAGATTAGGTATCTATATCTTTGTGGGGACTCTCCATTCATTTTTATTGGCATATCCCTAATCCCAACTACACTGTCTGAAAAAAGAGTACCAATTTGATACCTTTGCTTGTCACCCGTACCCTATTGTATGGTCTGCCAATTGTACCCTAGCTGTAGGTTAATGTACAATTGGCCGACCCATGAGGGCACAGGCCCAGTGACAAGCAAAGGTACAAATTGGCAAAAAAAAAATTTTGACAGTGTATGAAAATCTTTACCCCTACCCAGCCCTAACCTTAACCATAAGCAGCCAAACATAATACAAGATGTTTGGCGTTTTTAGTTTTTTCGATTGCATCCACAGATTTTTTTAAAAATAGAAATTTCCATTGTGGGAACTGAAAAAAGTTCCCCACAAGGTCAAAATAACTGGTTTTAAATAACACCGTGGGAACGTTTATTACAATGTAATAAATACTTACATACATACATAAACACACATACACACACACACACACATACTATACAGTACAGATAGTCAGGCAACTCCAATTCAAACTCCATACAATGGCACCAGGGCAAACACTTGAACACATGTGAAACAAGAGTGCTGACCACTGCACCACTGTTCCTCTCCCCTCTGGTCCAGAATGTGGCAGAAAAATATATTCAAGATATTACATTGGTCCTACTTTACCTGGTTCAGAGTTTGCAGGAATGCTTCCAGAAGTGTGTCGCTGGAATTACAGAAGGATACCAAACCTAAGGAGAAGGGATCCGAAGAACTTTGGTATGATGAATTGAGGGCAGACAGGACTGCTTTACAAAGATATTTCTTTAGGATGTTGACAGAGTCCTTCATCAGCACCTCCTTCAGGAAAAGAAACACACAATTTTGTGAAGATGCAGTATTTTTCCCATTTTGCATGAATCAGTTAATGCTTTAATTCATTTAATCTATTATACATAGCTTAGAATATCTATAAAAGCTTATGTCACAGGCCAAGAACCAGTTTTAGTAACTGACAATCGATCTGTCGAGTTCCCTGCCTTCGACTGCCACTTGTTCTACATTGCACCCGACCTTAGTTTATTTTTTGTTATATGGAAATATGCAAGAATTCACTAAGATTTTTGACAGAGTTGCCAAAATTATACATATACATACACACACACAGTAGGACATTGGAACTTGAAAGCCTCTTAACCTGATTCAGACCTCAAACGGGTCGGTTGAGAAAAAGCTAGCCACAACTCGACTGAAAACTCAGAACATGACAAAATAAAACAGACCAGCTAAAATTTGTACAGATGGAGACGCGTCTCCTCTTCTAAACAATAACCCTCCACCCCTCCTGCTCCACCTTACACTTCCAGTATGCCATCAGCTCATCTCAATATAGGTAAAGTGCTAATTTATTTCATGTTTATTGTCTTTGTATGTGTGTTTTTTCACATGCGTATTAGTTTTATATTGACTGTAAATGGGTTGATATGTTTAAATAGGCAATCATTTTGGGGTCAGGAATGGATTAAATTCATTGACATTATTTATTATGGGGAAAAACAACTTGGACCTCGACCAAATCGCAACTTGACCAGCCTTCTCGAATGAATGAAGTTCATGTTACAAGGTACCATTGTGTGGGTATACACACACACACATACACACGCATATAGGAAGGCTTACTGACACAGCAAGTGATGATAAAAAAAGGCAATTATCCAGATGACCCACCTGATTTGTCAAAACGGTGTTGTTAACGACATTCATGATTGTCCACGTGAAATTTAATGGATCTTCCTGGCTGGAATCTTAAAAACAAAACATTTATTTGAAAGTAAATTTGAAAGTCAAAATCAGTGCTACACTTCTTTAAAAATTGAATACATCATATGTATACTTTTCTCTGAAATTAATGGGTCAGTTTGGTTAATTCAGAACTTATCATAAAGTAACTTAGAGCTACTACTTTTGGATGGATGAAGTAACGAAAACTAAACTGAGTATATGACTTAGGTATAGGCATCTCCATAACTTAGGCCGCTGCAATACAAGGATCCGATACAAAGATACATATGAAGGAACTACTAATGCAATATGATACGATTCACCCCTATTGTGATGCAGTGCATTTTCATACAATTTGATTCAACATAATGTGATTCAACACAATACAATGCTATTCAAAAGAATATGATGCTATGCAATTCAATGTGGTACAACAATCTGACAGCAGTGGGGAACTAGAGATCAGAGAGTGCGCTTGAGAAACAGTCTAGAGAAGGTGAATCAACCTAAATATAAAATTACTGGTTACATTTCTAAATAATAAAGACATAGGGCCTCTGCTAATGATTATATACAGTAAAATCCCTTTATAGTGGACTCGCTTATAACGGAATATCGTCTATAACAGACGAGGTCCGCTGGTCCTGGCAGTGCGCCTTTAAGAAAATGCAGAAAAAGCATTGAATACAGCGGACTCGCATATAACGGAATTTTGCTTACAATGGACAAACAATTTAGTCCCCAGGGCCGCTTTTAGCTGTAGTTTTGTTTGGCTATAACGGACATGCAGGCTCTGGGGATATCCAACGCAGATACATAGTCGGGGTTATTAATAGTCACGCATCTGGTCAGGTAAAGTTGGATTACTGCATGTACAATATAATAATCTATACCACAAGTGTGTCTGCTGGGGTGTGGTATGAGTAAATGGTGTCCTGTAGTTGTGTTCTGGGCATACAGCAACTCTGGATATAATGGACTTTGGATATAATGGACTGTTTTGCCAGGCCCCTTGAAGTCCGTTATAAGAGGATTTTACTGTAGTAAAAAAATCAGATTTTACAGATGCAAAGGTGTTAGAAACAATGCATCCCGAATTCATCCCAAATTGTATCTGGTGCACACTTTTTAAGTGGGGGAATCACACCGTGAACTTTTATGCCGGTGCATCGATGTGAGTGGGTGAATATGACTGAAAGCAATGTTGCTTGAAAACTAGCACTGTTCCCTCACATCTTTAGAGTTCAGGGTACAAATCTTGCCTCTGTCATCTGTATGGAGCTCTTGTTGGGTTTCCTCTGGATGACCCAGTTTCCTCCCTCAAAGTTTCAAAGACATGCTAAGTGTTGTTTGTAGTGTGTCAGCATGTGTAGGTATGTGCCCTGGGATGGACTGACATCCTATACCTTGTGCCCTACACTGCCTAGGATAAAATCCACCCCCCTCCCCCACAAGCTTGTTCAGGACAAACAGTTGGTTTGGGGACTTTAAAAAGTGACATATAAAAAAACGCATGCAATATGTAGTTGTTGAATTAATTTCTATGCAGTCTTTTTGTGCAGTCTACAAATTCAGAGACTGAAGACGTACTTATGATGTTATCCCATATTTTCACAATCTGTGACTTGTCAGAAAATTCTTTCAGGGCAGAACGAACTAAACCTCCTTTCTGAGAACTGTCCAGGTGCATGGACCTGAATGGCAGCAGTGATTCCCTAGAAAAGACAAACAAAGAGATCTGGTGACACATTGTCATGTTTTTCTAAGGACAAATGGCAATGTCAACAAAATAGCTTATCTGACATGGGCAAGAAATATATTTCAGGTATCAATGTATCAATTACAAAAATGTAAGCATGTCAATCTGTATTAATACATTTCTGTGTACTGTATACTGGGTACAGCCATTGTACAGTTTTGTTCCCCAAGGTACAAACAACATTAAGGTACAATTATGTTCTTCAGATTTCTGTACCTTAAATTAGACTAAAAGATACATTTACCTACAGCTGTGGTACAACTATCAGACCCTTGACGGTACAGCCCCAGTGATAAGTAATTTTACCCTCAAAGGCACAAATAAATACAATTACAATTTAACAGTGTACTAAGCAGGAAAAATCTGGTTGACACTGTAAGTGTTATGAGTCTAGACAAAAGAAAAAAATCCACCATGCTGATTTTTTTCAGCATAGAAAATATTGTGTATACATTTTCATCATAAATTATTAAACACTGATTAGCCTTTAATCTGATGCAAATAAAAGTATATTAGGTTAAGTTTGTGTGACAGAAGGATGATCCAAGGTGCAGCTTATGGACACAGAGAGAATTTATTTATAAACTGAACTCAAAGACTTGAGACAAATGGGACCACATTGGACCAACATGAGGGAAAAGCTAATACCAAACACATTTGGGGTGCACAGGGAAGAAGGCCTCAGGAATGAAATGCATGGCAGTACATGCAAGCACATTTGACTGACTGACTTGGGAGCAAGTCAAGGGCAGGCACATATATATACATGTAACAAGGCCTAGACAAGAAATACTTGGGACTAGGAGTTACAAGACACAGGTGAGGGTCATAATGACTAAACACTAAGGGCCAGTTTCCCGAACAAGGATTAAGACTAGTCTTATACTAAATTGCCATTTCAATGGAGATTCACCATTGTAACTCAAAGCTAGATCTAGGCTTAGGCTTAATCCTTGACTGGGAAACTGGCCATAAGGGTGCAAACACAAGGAGATACTACAAATTGGGATGCAGAATGCAAAACCTGAAACAAGCAGGGATAACAAGAACAAAGGCACCAAGACAAGAACCATTACTGAAACAATTAACATGGGGATTAAGAGAGTTCTGGGGCAGAAAATACAAAATGTCCAACAATAGTTGAGGCTGGTCTTCGGCCCACATCAAACCCATAACAATTGGGAGCATCACTCTCAGCTACACGCTTGGACCATTCGGTCACGTGAAAGTTCAGGAAACATGGGAACACACTAGGGACTGTGACAGATACTAAACACAGAGAAGAACCAGATGACCAGTGACAAACACTGGCCAAACTGGGGAAGACCTGACATTGCAGAAACAGATCCTGACAGTATGTAGTTAATTATATTATATTACATGTTATATATTGTTATATATTAGGTCTCCTTATTATGTTATATACTGTTATATATTAGGTCTCCTTCAAAATAGGATTTGAAGACATACAAAGGCATTTTATGTAAAGTGATACTACCTAGGTTTTATTGTGACTAACAAAATTAAGAAGAGTATACTTTTCTGTTAAATTGATGAAGCCAGACTATTTCCACATACACTTTGATGTCTAACTTCCCATCTTTAACGTGTACTCATTCTGACGGCACTAGCTCAGTCACAAAAAAAGAGTGTAGATAACAAGCATTCCACAGGAGTCATCAACCTCTGATCTTGCGTGAGAGAAACAGGTTTGCAGGGTTGGTTTGTGTTTGGAAAATAAATATGACTAACAAGCTGACCTTTATCATTTTTAATGTCAGTTATAGTATAAAAATCCAGCTTTGTTGTCTTTTTTCCATTTCTATTGGTCAGTGGCGGAACAACTGTACACTGGGCATTGGGGCAAAAATGGACCACACCTCCCCTTTACAAATGCTCACATAGGGCATGCCAATGCCAGTTTCAGTAGCTGCATTTAAGTAGCCTCCAAATATCGTACCCATCTCATACTCCAGTAGTTAATAAATCCCAAAAACATGCATTTTTTCATTAAATACACGCCTCGACAACATAGTTTGACTACAAAACATTACAAACTATTACAAAATTGTGTTCTACGAAATATTTTTTCTGTTACGACACCCACTGTAATTGTACACATAAAAATCGTATACATAAAAGATGACATGAAAGTAGCATGCCAAAAGCCTATGTAATATGCATGATATCAGTGCCTTATTACTCATTAATGCTTTGCATACATGTGATACAGTATATGCAGCCAGAGTGGGGCCCTCGAGTCACTGGGCACACCTACCAGTCTGTCCCTGCTAGCTGAATTGGTTGCATAGTTCAATAGTTGAATGTTACTAGGTACGACTAGTTACACAACAGTCACATGGACATGCCAAACAATGAAATAACTAACATATTGTTCTGTAAGAAGGAGAAATACAATGGCATTTTTTAACAACAAATACTACTCTGTGACTTCTGCTACTCATTTACTAATAAACATCCATATCCATCAGCAGATAAATGGTGCAATTATTTTTAACATGGTATAGTGAAGACCAAAATTCAGTCTTTGTTTTAATCTGATAACTAAGGCTGGCATTAATTCAGCAGTTGTAATGCAAACCACTGGATTTTTGTTGCCCGATTTATTTGGGAGCTTTTTTATTTTTGTTAAAACGATATCTGAAACATTAACAAGTGTCCACTATTGCTACCAGCTTTGTTTATGTCTGTTATTATCTCCTTAATTGTTTTCATTTACTCAGAATTTCTTTTTATATTATTAACTCAAATTAATATTTACATAGATATTAACTTTTTAAATTTGTCATTATCTGTGTGGAAAAACTTCTATAAAGTGGTAATAAAGCTTAATTACTGCTGCACGTACACAGATCAGAGATACGTAAAAGTTGCCTTATTGAATCATCTTTAATTCAGTGATGAAATGACAGCATATTACAGTGGGTCGAGATACAGTAGTTCCTAGTAGATCCTCTGCAGCAGTTTAATAAAATTATAGGTCAGTTTTTAGACCAACTGACCATTTTTAATTTCTTTTAATGTGCAATAAAGCTTTTTAGTCCTGTACTAAAAAGACACCATCAATAGTGATAAATATTTATATACATAAGTAAATGTGACGAAATGCAACTGCAATCTTTAAAAGATTACACGGGAAATCCTACCTCAAAGAATCCTCCGAATTTCCAAACATGCGGTTCGTCGGACTGACCGGTTCATAGGATGTGTTGGCGCACAGACTATCGGTGCTGCATAGTAGAGTCTGCAGAAAGGGGAAGAACCCTGCACTGGGAAGGTTCCGGGGGGCCACATAACCTGCAGGTGGAAAAAAATCATCAATGGTCATATTAAGAAATCACCATTAAATACAATTTACCAAAAAAGACAGAACAGCGGTTATCCAAGTATATTCTGATTTTATTATTCATTTTTTCCTCCAAATGTTACCTGAATCGTCCTTGATCTATATTATGCTCTATATAGTGGTGCTGCAAAGAATTGAACTGAAGGAAGAAGACATTGTTTCAGTATTTATTTAAACTACAAATTATTTTGGTCTGTGGAGTTAGGGGCATATGTATTTTTGCACGATTAAAATACCTGTTTGAGACTTTAAAACACACAACCATTCTTGGTGGACAGCCCTGGGTTTCATATATAAATTCACCTATTTTAAAATTTGCATATTGGGAGTTTAAATTTCTACATTTTTGTAACTTGTTTTGAGGCTTACTCATTGATTGCCATTACTCCGACCATTTAGTAATAAAATTGTGAATTAATGCTGAACACAATACCAATATCTTTGTACCATGTTTTCAAATAAACCACTGATAATGAACATAAGCAGTCAGAATCTTTCCCTGTAAGCTATTACCATGGGCAAAAATGTGCCCAAACCAGGCCTGTAGTAATGAAGTCTGAATATTTATTACAGTACTTTAAAATATCTCCACGTTCAGTCACATTGTAAAGCTACAAAAATAATCTACAGTAAACACAATTAACAGAAAGACAGTTGAACTATATGTCAATTGCCAACCGAATACTGCAGAAATAATTTTTAAAATCACAATATCCACAATCTTCAGTCACTTCACACAAACAAAAGAGGTTCCTTTTGTACTCACATGGGCTTTTCATTATTGGAGGGAATTTGGATCGGGTTATGGCCAAGATAATGAAGATTATAAGGGGCCATATTATCAAAGCCAGAGACCAGACCTGAAAAAAATATATAATACTGAGTGAAAAAATACTGTTACAGCATTTCTTCTTCATAAACTTCTTGCATCATTTTTCAACCATCTTCTAAGCACTTCATCACAGGGGAGCTTGGAGCATATCTTAAGCAGCATGGCTGGATACACCCTGGGTAGGATCCAAATCCAATACAGGGCTCATACACAAGGAGCAATATAGAAAACCAAATGAAACACTGACAATACATAGTGAACAAATTTACTCCAGGTACTCAGAGCAGCAGTGGGAGCCAAACCCCAATCCATGAAGGTGTGAGCTTAGAGCAGGGGTGGGCAATCTTATCCGCAATCTTATCCGCAATCTTATTCATATGCATAAACAGAGACCTTCTTGCTGCAACTCTACAGAATGCCATCAGGGTATAAACCGTCAGAATACATCTCGACATATCATTTTTTAGCCTCTAAACATAACACTTCTATATGTCTCCACATGGCATTTTTAACCTCTAGACATGATAAAAATGCCAGTGTTTAGGCTAAGGAACTCCAAAAGGGTCATAAATGCCCGAACTTACGTGTTGTCTTAAGCCTACGTGCAAATACATCCAAAATGTCTTAAACTTATGGAACATCATACAGGTCAAAAACAGGTGAATTTTAGCATGGAGAATATGTGCAGAATACACGTACGTTAACTATGTGTTGTTAACATGTATTCTAATTAAAATTAACCCATAGAATTTGCATTGAACATATATTAACCTGCTAACTACGTGTCGTTAACGTATGGCGCCAAATAGGTCAAAACGTGAATTTTAAGACGTACTGTAGGATACGTATAGCATACACATATAGAACACACGTTACATGCTAACATGTTGTTAATGTGTATTCTGCATGCAGTAACACATAGTTAACGTGTATTCTACGCGTGAAAAATTAGAATATGAATAATAAAAATAGTGACCATGGCTGCTATGGATCAAAAAGCTTATTCCTGTACAAATATTGTTTAAATAATTCGCTTATAGTAATGAAGTAGTCCGCTTTCAGTGTTCATTTGGGGGTTTTTAATACATGACAACATACGGAAAAAATAAAACTACAGTGTTTTTTTTTATTTTTAACTTTACTTTGATAAGCCTACTTTAATGTCTTGTAGTAACCCGTGTGCTTCTTACGAGCTACCCAAGGCTAATGCTATATGCACGGAAAACATGACGGGAAAAAGAAAGAAAGTCATTTTAATTCACTCAGTATTAAACCAACTTTCCAGCGACTCTAGCTAACACTTCTGTCTCACGGTTTATATCCCGATGGCATCCCATCCCTAAAGAGTGTTAGTTGGTGGCGTGCAAAGTGCAAACAAGCAAATGTCCCGCTTCCCGAACGCAAGTCATATTTTAATAAATAAACCAGACCGAGCACGAAGTTGAAAATAAAAAAACCGACCCGAACCTGGTATGAAACTCAATACGAATTAGGTTGCAGACCTCTACTACCTACTGAGCCACTATGCCACACAATAGGGGGAATTTTTAGGAGCCGTTGTGTCTCAACCAACTAAAGGCCTAAAAAAATAGATGAAGGAAACCTAAGATTTCATAAGAAAAAAAGTCTTTTAATTATTAAATAACAACGATGTTTATAAAATGTTAATCATGTCAGCACATTAACATGGTTAAAAATAACATAGACATAATTAAAATACCAATAATCCAATCATTAAAAATTCTGCTGATTTCAGTTAATATAGAAGGCAGGTAGAAAGACAGATTGATAGCACAGTTACTTACAGGCTGTCTATAAACGCTCAAGGCGTTTTTCCAAAGCAGAAGTCGCAGTTGCTGAAAAAATCTGGCCATTTGAGGACAGCTACAAACACACAGAGAAGCGTCCGTTACCTTTAACCATAATTTGTAATATTAATGAACATCTGTTAATTACATTTCATTCTCAATAGTTATATTGTCAGCAAAAAACGGTACAACCCAAGTACAATTTTGTTCCCCATGGTACAAATAAGATCAATGTACCGTCAATGGTACAAAAATGTTCATCAGTCTGAACTTAAAAGGCCCATTTACCTACTGCTGGGGTACAACTTGAGGGTACAGCCCTAGTGACAAGTATTTGTACCCTCAGAGTACAAAGTGTATGACTGAATTCAAATAGACCTAATATGATTTCAGAAATAAAATAATTACAAATGAATGGGCAATGTTATTATAAAATTTAAATTAATTTACTATTATTGTACATGAAGGCCATCGCACGAAAGATCCTCAAATACTTTTTAAATTAAAATAAAAATACCATAAACCAAATTCCATTCTGTTCATATATGTGACATGTATTCATACCGGTACTTTTTAATATAAGGCCACGTTTCGCATGATTCACTCAGGGGATCAGGCAGGGGGGACAGGTGGCATATACCCTGAAATCCGAAATATTTAATGTGCCAACCCCCCACCTCCCGGAATGAGAGTTCGGGTAACTTCATCAATTAATCGATTATTTTAACTTACAATGTTAACATCACCTTTAAATCAAATTCGTATGTTTGTTTCGATTTTGTAAATGAAATGCCCAAAATCAACAGCAATTTCATATTAATTATTAATTAAAACACAAAAATAGCTCCCGGTTCTCTGCAAATGAAAAGGTATATAGTGCGCATGTTATCTTATTCTATTAATATTTGCGACCTTAAACAAAATGAGATAGGATTTACCGAGTTTACTTCCTTGAGAGAAATGGTCAGCGACACCCAACGAGGTCTGTTGAGTCCGACGACAGCATGTCTTGACGTATCACGAAGTAGAATTTGCTTTTAATAAAGTTTTCAGAATGAAAGAAAAACAGAAATACAATGAATACAGCTCTCAAGAAGTATTACAAAATGAGTTACTGCGACAGTGCTGCCGCCTCTGTTATGTTAGTTAAAAGGGGTGTGGGTATCTGTGGGTTTGAGCGTCCGTCTGTATAGACTGCCTTTTCCGCATAACTATATCATACTCAATACTGCCACGAGCTCCAATTACTCATATTATACAACAGCAGAGTACGATAACTCACCATCCTTTAAAAGTTACTGAAAAACGAAGGATCGGGGCAATATGAATGACTTAGGACCTAAGGAAAAAAACAAACCTTAACACATTCGTCTGCATTGCCATACAACGGGAATTAATAAGTTTTATATTACAATGAACGTATGGTGTTTTTGTGGTTAGGTGGGTAGTACAGTTTTATTTTGTTATTCTGCCTCCTCTGTATGTGCGGAGTTCGCATACTCTACCCATGTCGGGTCTGTTGCCATTGGTCTGACATGCAGTTTAGTTAACTGGATCATGGAAAAAATAATTGATTGATTGATTATGGGGAAAATGGGGGGAAATTATTAATTAAATAATCAATCAATCATGGAAAAAAGTACAATATTCTGTTTCACTCATTTGTCAATTTATTGGTGTGTGTCTGTTACAATTATATAATAAATTATATAATTTTATATATAACTAAGTGTGTGTGTGTGTGTGATGATATTTTAATACAGTTTCAGTGACAACTATGGGGTTTTCTGATTTCATTTTAGATTTCATCTGAGTTCACCTATAAATAAACCTTTCTGTCTAACATAGAGATAATTTTACTGTGTGACTAACATGCCACACAGGCTACAAAATCATTAGGTTACATTCAATAATTGTAGGAATAAGCGAAAGGAAGTCAAACAGGAATGGCAGGATGCCATGACTCAGACCCAGAGTTTACATACCTTCATAGACATAATCTGAGGTGAAGCATCCCAACTTGTCCATGCTTCCTCAAAAAATGTTACCTGTCTGAGGGTCCCTGAGGACAGGGTTGGGAGACACTGACCTAGAGGAGACCCATGTGACACAAGGGGAATATATACATTTCCCACATATACATAAATTTCACACATGGTGGGATCTGAAACCCCCAACCCTGAAGGTGCGTAGCAGCACTGCTATATTATAAGCTATTGAGCCTTAATAGTAAACTGTGAGACAGTGTTAGAGCTGCTGGAAAGGGTCACCCCACAGAATACTGAAACGCATAACTATGCATAACCAAAATAAGCAATTTATTAAATTTAATGTACAGTATTTATTAAATGTATTAGGGACACTGTTCTGTAGTTTCCATTAAAAATTTACAATGCACGAGACTACTGATTGTCTGGCGAAAAGCATTTTCCTGTTTGTGCAAGAATGGTACTTGATAGACACATAATAAAGCATTTTTGAAATAGTAGGTGTGGCATAGTTGTCTTTTCATGGTGAACGTCAGCATGAAAGTAGCTGAGCCCAGTCAATGAACCGTGAAACTCCTGTGAAAATAATGTGCCTGCTATTGTTTGTATTCTTTGTTTTAGTTGCGAAAGCAGTCGTTCATGTAACAGTCATTCTTTGATTTGTTTTCCATTGTTAATTGCTAATGGGGTGTAGGGAGAGAACATGCTTTGTATATATGGGGTCCTGGTTTCAAACTCCAGTTTTTCCATTCTGATCTCTTAGGGAGCCAGTGTACAGCTCTGCAGGTTTGAGTGCTGTGCCTGTAATCAGAAATTCAAATCCTGTGCTCAGTAGAATGATTTCACCATTGGGCCCTTGAGCAAGTCCCTTAGTCCCAGTTGCCCAGGGGACTGGCTGACACTGCTTTCTCAGTTGTCATATTCTTACAAGTGATGGCATACAGTAGTGGCCAGTTTTTAGAGACTGCAGAACTTTCCAGTTACTTATTTAATCATCCATTTTATGATTTTTGTAACATTCATTGTTTGTTTATATGCAGATATTTGTGTAGTAATTTTTAAAGTGTAATGTCAAAAAAGCTAGGTGTTTCCTCAGTTGAATTCACTAGTGTATAGCTTAATGATCTTTTTAGTATTCCATATCTGATTACTTTTGGAATATTTGGAAAATTAAGCAATTTTGTCTAGGGTAAATAAAGTATTCTGAATCTTAATTGTACTTTTCTGTGCTCAGGTGTATTTAGGTCATTGAGAGGCCTCTTGTTCTTATCCCTGGTGCTGGCAATTTATTCAATAAAATTTAGTCACAGTAAGAAGAACTAGAGTGAGACTGAGCAACAGTTTACAATGTTATTGTGCTGTCAAATGAATTCAATATAAGTTTAATTCAAAGCTTTACAGATAAGTTAACAATATTCATCTGTATATGTTTATTTGAACATAGTATTGTGTTCCACTGCTCATAATTTCCACATACAAACAGGGTGGATAGAATAAATAAATACATTATAAATTCAATATTGTATTCTGGTAGAATACTCAAATTGCATACCTTATTCAGAATACTTATTCAGAAGGAATGGGTAATTTTACATTCGGCAAAACATTATGGCCACCCCAATTTGACATGAATAACATTGACAATCTTGTTAAAAACAACACATGTCAAAGTCTGGGATATATTACACAGTAAGCCAGCATTTCATACTTGTAGTCAACATGTTAACTGCAAAACAAATGGGCAAGAGCAAAGATCTGAGTGACTAGATGAGAGTCGAATCATTACAGTATAGCCAGACAACTGAGCCAGAGCATCTCTGAAACAACAAGACTTGGGGGTCTTCATGGTCGGGTGTGGTTAGTACCTACTAAGAGTGGGAGGAGGGAATAACCACAAGCTGCCAACAGAGTGTTAGGAAGTCAAGACTTGTCTGTATAAGATGTGATCAAAGGCTATCATGTCTGGTACATACCAACAAAAGGACTACTGTGGCTCAAATCACAGAATAATGGTCATAGGAGTGATGTGTCACAACACACCATGCATCGAGCTCGGCTGCACACGGGGCTGTGTAGCTGAGGATTGGGCTTGTCAGTCCAACTCACCCCACAGATGTTTGACATGTATCTACTGTAGGTACTCACATGATGCAACAGAAAACGGGATTCATAGGACCAGGTGAGCTTTTTCTGTTTCTCCAAGGTCCGGTTCAGATGTTTTTGTTAGTATTGTATGTGTTTTTTACAGTGGACAGGGATTTCATGAATTATCTGAATACGTAAAGCCAGTACTTTGACCTCACCCTACACACAAAATAGCTTTCAGACAATGACATCAATCCTCATATTCAAAACCATACTTGTTTACATACCTTTTGAATACTACTGCATTCTTTTCTTGGTATTTCACCTCCTACACGCTTTCGGTAGGCAGTCTTTGTTGTTAATATGAACTGCGATACTGAGTTGTACTGTTACTTGTGTAGTCAATTTTTGGATATATGGAGGCCTAAAATCTCCGGAATGAAAAACAGCATCACTAATTAGAATGCTTCCTTTTTCAAACTGACAAAATATCCACTAAACATACGGAGGTCTTTTTAAACATAAAATTTCACATAAAGTATAAAATGAAAAAGTCACCTGCAATATAGGCATTTGAAACATTTTTAACATAAAAAGCAAAGCAATCCTTCATTTGCTTCACACAAACACTGGCTTTCTAAGGGCAGAGCTATTCGTTTTGTTGTTATTTATCTTGTGCTCCTTCAAGATAATAAAATTAAATTCAAATAAAGCATATATTTGTCAGAAAATAATAAAAAATTCTCAGTCTCAGCATTGCATATGTTGTCTTCTATTTTTAATTAATTAAATATGGATTTATATGATTAACAAATTGAGGGTGGCACAGTGGTGCAGTGTTAGCAGTGATGCCTCACACCTCTGGAATGTGGGTTGAAGTCTCTGCCAGGCTTCCATGTGTGTGTACTTTACATGTTCTCCCCATGTCCTCATGGGGTTTTCTCTAGATACTCTGGTTTTCCCTCACATTCCAAAATCATACTGAGGCTAACTGGGGTTGCCAAATTGTGAATGGTGTGTGTAAGTATGCCCTGTGATGGGATGGTGCCCCATTCTGGGCCAGGATAGGCTCCGGACCCCCCATGACCCAGAACAGGATAAGCATTTTCAGAAATTGGCTGGATGATTTACAAATCATTATGTTCTGCTTTTATTTATATAATATTTATATTTCCAAACTTTTTGGAAATGGGTTTGTAGAGTCCCATATATTACATAAAAAGTTAAAAGAAGAAGAAATACAACCTGTTACATGATTAAAGTTTACTGGAGTTCGTTGTTCAAAGGTGAACTTTCTCATACTTCACTTGACCAAAGAAGTCTACAGTACTCTTTGGAAACAGATTACAGCATGACACACGCCACAACCGCTGGAATGTGATATAACTTGAAAGGTTCGTGAACTAAACACATACATTCATCAATGTTCAGTAGATGCACATTGTTCTTGTATATTTTGTGCCAGGAACTTTTGTCAAAGTTTCATACACCACCTCAATACAAGAAAACAGTTCAATACATAAAAACCTCAATACATACATTACCTCAATCCTCTTCATCTACAGACTATTTTACTATAGGACACGAAACAACAATTCATTGATAAATATAGCTATTCATCTCTCAGTCTTTAATCCTTGAGTCACATGGAGAAAGCTATCTCAGGCAGTGCTGGGCACAAAGCAGGGCTACACCTCAGATGAGGCAGCAAATTAGTTTCCACAAATTTGTTTTCTGCTACATTAAATCAAGTACAGTGGTACCTCAGAACTCCGGATCGAATCCCAAAAAGTTCAAGCTCTGATCAAATTTTACCCATAAGAAATAATGCAAGACCAATTAATTGGTTCCCGGCCCCAAAAAATTACACCTAAATATGTTTTTTAGCATTTAAACAGAAAATGAACTGGATAAAACAAGAAGAGCATATACTGTACTAAACACATCTAAGCACATTTATCAAAACAGTTATTTGTAAAGTAAGAAAATAAATGTATCCAAACAATGTGTAAAGTTAAAAAAAAAAAAAATGTGTCCTGCCCCGTTATGCCACTCCTTCCGTGTGCCACGCCCCCTCGTTAACTCCGTGTGGTATCTCCATGTGATCAGCTCTTTCTGGTTGTTGTCATTAGTCCTTTGTATTTAGTCCGCATTTCAGTTTGTTTCCTCAGTCCGGTTATTGTATTGTCCGTCTGTGTTTTGCCTGCCTTACCTGTAATTAAACCCCATATTCCCCGATACCCTGAAGTCTGCGCCTTTGTCTCCGTTCCATCCCTGCTGGGCACGACAATATTATTATAATTAAATGTATTAATTGTTTATTATTAATATTAAAATAATTAATAAGAAATCTTTATTTTTAAATGTATTTTATTATACAATAATAATTACTGCTACTGTCTATCATTGTCTAGATGTATTTTTACTGTCTAAATATATGTATTCAGCTAGTGTAAACATGCACGATGCTATCACAGCGAATGCGAGGCTGAGACTGAAGCGTTACCCTTTGTTTCCATTGAGAGACGTGCCGCGTGACTCATTTCCCTGCACGTACAAGTTATCTTAGGTCGGCGTTCACGGTTTGACTTCTGAGATTCAGATCGAATCCTAGGTAATTTTTTTTTTAGAACTGGTTGGTTCGACTTTTAAGAAATTCGAGTTCTAATGAGTTCGAGAACTGAGGTACCACTGTATTTAATTCTCTCGAACAAAACTGCATATTCTTGGTTTCGCAGTGTTGTTATTGACCATTTGTGTTCTACCATTATGAAGTATTTGGCCCATCACAACCATCAAAAAGTGTCTTTTGAGATCCATTTCTTCTGAGGACACCTCAGCTAACATCTTACCATTGACCCTAACTAGTTCACCATCTTTGCCGACTTTTCCATTGAAATAGCTTCACTTGACTGTACTGCATGATCTATTCTCATATTTCTCAATTAGATTTAATTCCCACTTTATTGTCTTTGTGTCATTTATTTGTATAGTTAATCTGTTGTTACAGTCAAAGCTATCTTCTGCTTGTTAATTGGAAGCTTACCATAGCCAGGGCTGGATGTATATTTTCAGGGACCCCTTCATAGCCAGAATTTTTTTTTGAAAGTTCTCCCTTCTCAGCAGATTTTGCTGACTAAAGAGAGGGGGGGTCCCCCTTGTCAGATTTCGCTGACTGCGGCGAGGGGGGTCTTCCTCAGCAGATTTTTTCTGGGCTCTAGGCAGCTACCTAGTTTGTCTATGCTTAGATCTGGCCCTGAGCATTGCAGCACTTGTAACTTTGTTCCTTGACAGCTATATTCTTGAAATGAATAATGTTTCTGAACTGTATGTCACTCTGGACAAATGGACAGAATATGTGGAATTCTGTCTTTAGATACTGTTATGCCCCATGAATGATGATCTTCTAGACAAATTAGACACATCTACTAGGTGTCAGGATCTGCCACTGCTAGTCCTGTCATGTTCCCATTTGGCCAACAGATGTCGCTGGCCATTCCATCTGTTCCTCAACATTCCCAGCCTAGTGTTTCAACTACTCACACCTGTATCCAATCTGTGGTTCTTTACCTGAGTACATATGTTTCTGCCCTTGCCCTGTTACCCCATCACTCATGATTTACTGGTATTAGTGTTCTTTGTTACTGTTAAGAACATAAGCAATTTACAAACAGGAGGAGGCCATTTGGCCCATCAAGCTTGTTTGAGGAGAACTTAACTAATAGCTCAGAGTTGTTAAAATCTTATCTAGCTCTGATTTAAAGGAACCCAGGGTTTTAGCTTGCACTACACTAGCAGGAGGACTATTCCATACTCTAACTACATACTGTGTAAAGAAGTGCTTTCTCAAATTCATAATAAAATGTTCTCCCGCTAATTTCCACTTATGGTCACGAGTTCTAGTATTTAAACTAATATTGAAATAACCATTTGGCTGAAAAGCATCCAGACCTGTTAGAATCTTATATACCTGGATCATGTCCCACCTTAGTCTCCTTAGATTGAGGCTAAACAGATTCAGCTCAGCTAACCTCTCCTCATAAGACATTCCTCTAAGACAAGGAATCATTCTTGTAGCCCTATGCTGCACCCTTTCCAAGGCAGCAATGTCCTTTTTAAGGTATGGTGACCAAACCAGCACACAATATTCTAGGTGGGGTCTTACCAAGGAATAATATAATCGTAGCATCACCTCCCTTGACTTAAACTCCACACACCTAGAGATGTAACCCAACATCCTATTGGCCTATTT
>JAODJU010000001.1:32704574-32715894 GCA_026776725.1 Gnathonemus echidnorhynchus
CTCCTGACTTTATTCTTAATTTCCTTAGTAAACCACCTTGGTTGTCGTTTCCTAGATTTAGTTTTGCTGGAAACAGTTATAAAGTCCTCTTGCACTTGCAACAATGTGCTTTTAAAAAATTCCCATGCCTCTTCAATTGTTTTGCTATTTAACTCCTTCCAGTTTACAGTTTCTAATTTCCATCTCATACCATTAAAGTTAGCCTTCCTAACATTGTACACTTTATTTCGACTTTGCTCTTCGGACATTAAAATTAACCTCAAATTTAACCATGTTATGATCACTACCGTACAGTGCCTTAATAGTGGGTCAATAAGGGATGAGTGGGCCACTTATCTGGTGCTAGGTGCAGAAAGTCTGGCCCCTGACCCCACCTATTTGGTCTCGCCAGCTCTTGCAGGGTCTTACCCCTAGTAAGGTCATCTGCTGGATTCCTAGTGGAGTCCACATATCGCCAAGTCCCAGGTTCGGTGAGCTCCAGTATTTCTGCCACCCTGGTACCCACAAAGACCTTAAAGTGGCATGACTCGGAGTGTAACCACGTGAGGACTGTGGTTGAGTCACTCCAAAGCACAAGGTGGCGAATCTCAAAGGTGAGTTCAGTTTTCAGTAATTGCGCTAAGTGAGCTCCTAGTATTGCTGCGCATAGCTCTAGCCTGGGTATGGACAGTTGTTTCCTAGCTGCAACTCTAGAGCGGGCAAGAAGGAAGGCGACATGGATTGCTCCTCCGGCTCCCTCGGAAGGTAGATAAACGACTGATCCATAGGATCTTTCCGAAGCATCACAAAAGATGTGTATATCTCTATTAGTGTCAGGGAGGTCTAGCATCTAGTGTAGCATCTAGGCATTTGTATTATTGTAGAAGCAGGAACTCAAACTCACCTTCCCAGGTATGCCAGGCTGTGAGTAGTTCTTCTGGCAGGTTGGGATCATCCCAATCTCTCTGCTTATTCCATAGCTGCTAGACGAGCACCTTTGTGCATGTAGTGTATGGGAGTAGGAACCCCAAAGGGTCGTACTGACTCGCCAACACTTGGTAGATGTTGCGCATGGTGGTAACCCCATAAGTGACTGTGATCTGTGCTTGTAGCTAAAAGTTTCAGCACCACAGTGCCAGCTGAGCCCTAGTGTTGATTCGCTCACTTCCGATTTAACATACGTCAGCCATAGTTCTAGCCCATCAGATCTGGCATCAGCGGGCAAGTGATTGACGACTTCAGGCACATTACTGGCCCACTGGCAGATGTTAAAGCCTCCAGAGGCAGGGAGGCTCCTGAGTTTATCAATCGTCTGTCGTGCTTCTTGGGCAGATGGCCGACTCCATAGACAGTTGTCCACATAGAAGCACCTTTCGATTGCAAACTGCTCCTCACTTCCAGTGGTGCTGTGGTCGAAGACATGACATTGCACTGTCACAGCATGGGCTGCACGTGGTCCCAAAGGGCAACACATGCCATTCATACACTTTGGAGGTCTCTTCTCTTCGCATGTGGTGCCAAATGAAGCGCAGAAGAGGCTTATCCTCCGGCAGTAAAAGTACCTGGTGGAACATGGCCTTAACGTCACCACTAACACCAACATAGTGCTCTCTGAACCGCAAAAGGACTCCTAGTAGGGAAGGACTTCAAGCCAGGCGACAGAGCTTTATTGAGGCAGAGGCCTTTGTACTCGAAGGAGCAATCAAACACGATCCGGTTCTTCCTGTTATGCTGCATCATGTGGTGTGGGATATACCACATTTCACCACTTACAGCAGTACTAAAACACTGACTATTGTCAAACTCCTTTCAATACATGAATTAACATGATTATAATTGATCAATTTGCCAGCAGAAGGTCAGATTTAAGGCCTCATTTTACTGTAAGATCATACAGTTATAAAGTCATTACTTTTTATAAAATCAACAACACTGCTAAATGAAATATTAAACATTCAATGGCAGTGAATAAGTGGCTGTCTATTCTTGTGAGACTGTGTCTTATCTCTATCTGCCAATAATTGAAACAGAACTGTGGACACTATAGCTTAGTGTCAAGACAAAGAAATTTAATGAAAGATTTGCATCTACGACAGTCAATGCAATTTGGGCATAGAACTGTGGACACTGTGCTCCAACTGAAAAGCTTTGTACAAAGACAAAGAAAAACCTTAAAACATTTGTATCTAAAATTTCACAACCAAAAAATTAAATCAGAGTGTTCAGAGAGCTCCATTTCAGTCAAAAATCAAACTGGACGATCGAGCTATGGATAAAGGTACTAGGTGTCCAGTCATTGTGGATTAGATCGAGATAGTGCTTACATTATGATATAAACATTTTATATGCTTGTGAAAATAAATGGTTCCATTTTACTTCTGATTTGAACAGTTCTTGCATCAGACAGGATATGAAATTTCAGCTAATTGTGTAATCACTCTAAGTCAATTTTTCAATCACAGGAGTAGCCTAAAACAGTGTGTTTGCAGCACTACAATAAAATGTGTTAGCAGAGTGGTAATGCTGCATCGCCCAGGGGTTAGCTAGTTAGTGAATTTTCAAAAGTCAATATGACATAGCATGTCGGGAGTGCTAATAACAGACCAAACATAAATTACCAATAGCCTTAGCATATTGAAGGAGGACGATACATTTTCAGTCAACGGGATCAGAAGTGCCAGTGTGGCTTTAAAGCGCGGTACATACTTCGCGATTCATTGTGGTGTTTATGCATGTTGTCAGTGTTTACGTCTTATTTTGTTGTCATACGCGCCGTATCTTATGATTGAGTTGGTGTTGTCATTGTACAATCTGCATACCTGACATAGCCAAGATTATTAGATCTGTATCGCACAGTGTGATTGATAAAGATTGCTGAAATCACACAGTGTGTACCAGGCATTACACTTTAGAAGCATGTTGTGGCACGCTGAAGGTAGGCATGTCTTCCCTGCCTTGTTTAATATGACTGTTTGCAGTTACAGTAAGCTGCACTTACCTCTAGATGTTTCCTTAGGTTGGACATGGACTGTTTAGATGTCGACAACATCTTTACAGCCGGTAAACACGCACTGCATTGCACAGTTAAATTTGTGCCTTTTTCTGTAATATATCAGAAATGTTTTTTTAATATATTTCCAGCAATGTCTGCCATTGCCTGCAACAGAAACTCACACCACTCAGGCAAGTTAATTAGCAGAATTGGTGCTGCAAATGTAGACGCGACAGGATAACCAATCAGAAGCATCGAATAGTTTCAAACTTTTGGCTGTGGAGGGAAATAGCAAAGGAGGATGTTTTGCATAAGAAAAACATGAAAAGCAATACATACAATCTGCAATTTGCATACAATCTTATGATGTAACTAAAATTGTAATCATGAATATTTCCATAAGTGACTGTAGTTTAATCACACTTTTTTCTCTAGTAACTGTAACGGATTGCAATTACATTTTTTTCTAAATAAATTACCTAACGCTGTTACATGTAATTCGTTACTCCCCAGCACTGACTGCTGAGACCGTAACTGTGACTCTGTAAACCTGATTGGGCCCTAGAGTGTCCAACCCAGCCTGGTTCTGATTGCAGTTGGACCACCGGGGGGTCCTAAACGAACTGGCTCAATTGGGGTTATTAAATGTGGGTTACCTGCTCCAATGAGCAGCACAGGGCGTACCTTGTCAAAAGGTTGAAGACAAATGTCTTGAAGTTATTTAAACTTTAATTATAGGGTGGTCACTGGAGAGGTGTGATCAGCAAGGCTGAGACGTTCTGCGGTGAAAGCGTCATGAATTCTGAAGCTTCTGTTGGGCTGGGTGTTGGGGGAAATACCGAAAGTGACTGACATGCCCTCCAGAGTTTGAACATCCTGGCAAATGGTTCGTAGTGTTAGGGTTTCTGGAGACCCATGGAGCCCTAGCTTCTGTGCTGCCGCCGGGAGAAACATGGTACGTTCAGAGCCGTCATCCAAAACCGCATAGGTATCCAGGGTCTTATCCTTAGTCCGTAGGAGGACACACACCACCTTCAATAGAACTCGACTGCACTCTGCTGACCGGTCTAGGTACAGGGCCTCCATAGCGGACCTAACTAGACATGACCCTTCCTTCGCGTGCTTGACATTAATGTCATGCAGTATCTGGAGATGTTTCCCTTGACACTATCTGCACAGTTTCTTAAGAGTACACTGCTTCATGGGCTCTAGCGCAACGCCAGCAGCATCGGTTGGTCCATATCCATTGTATAATCTGGTCTTTATCCAAGAATTTAAAGGTCACACACTGGCTCAGGCAATGCTCCTTGCTTTCACAATACGGGCAGTGGACTTGCCGTGTCTTCTTCTGGTGTGTACCTTCAGGCTTCGTCGATGATGGATTTGCCGTATGTTTGTCAAAGGCATCCTCTATACCATGAAGCACTGTAGTCAGACGAAAGGACCTGATGTTGCCGGTCAGAGCTGCCTTTCGCCTGTTCTCTTACGTGGGTTCCCCAAAATTCACTTGGCCTTCACTATCTTGGCACCATGCCTCATACTGTAGCCATTCTGAAAAGTCTATGAGATCGTACCTCATTCCAGGACCCCGACCCATGCATCTGCAGAATTCTGATCGCAGATTCAAAGGAAGTTTGCTTAAGAGCCTTTCTATGTGTGAGCCACATTGGAGATCTACTTGACTGTCCTGACCTAAGATCTGTAGCATCCCCACTAAAGCTCGTAGTTGTAGAGGGAACTTCTGGAAGGCCTGTGAGTCTCCTTGTCGAACATCTGGAGCGTTCATTACGGTGACTATTTTCTTCAAGGCTGACCAAACTTGTCTGTCAGCACAGCTATCGTATCAGAATAGGGTGTAGGAGAATTCAGATAGGCATCGGCCACTAGACGAGCCTCCTCCAGCTTTAGATGGTCCAAAGTAATCTGATATCTGAACAGTTCTGTGGAATCAGGAGGTAGGAGGTTATCTAAGACAATTTTGAGGCGGGTGAACTCACTAGGATCTGCCTTCGAAAAGTCTGGAATGGTTGGAATGGGACCTTGATAGGTTCTCTCTCTGATATATAGTGGTGAGGTAGATGCACCCAATGCAGTGCTCTGTGGTTCTGATCTCTCATATCTGTTAACTGCACAGTTGGGTCCGCAGGCTGACCGGGCCAAGGAGCTAGGTATGGCTGGTATGCTGGTGTACTAGCACCCAAAGGATGATACTGGGACCTAGGGTCTGTCAGAGGCTGTACATGAGGCGTTGAGGGTGGAGCAGAGGTGGTGGGAACTGAAGGGAAACACTGTGAAGCAACACTGTCACCATAATGACGCTCATAAGATGGTAAACCAATAGGTCTGCTCCAATGGATTACTGGTACCGTTTGGGGTTCAGAATGCTCCCATGGTCTGTGGAAGGCTGAGGTAGGCTGTTGCTCCCTTGCTAGAGGCACTGTTACCTGTGTATCCAAAGGTGCTACATACTGCTTGTCACGTTTCTCCATGGAATCACGGAATGCATATTGGCTATCAATAGCATTCCATGCATCCAGTGTTATGTGTGCAGAATACTAAATGAGAGGGTTGGTGGAGTGAGATGGTTGTGGCGTTATCCCCTTTATTCCATCTACTGCCACATCATGATGCCTGGCTTCTGCCCTGGGTACAAACTGTACTGCATAAGGTTCTTGCGACTGTACTGTCTGACTTCGACCTAAAGGTTGGCCCTCATAGTCTCTTAGGTATATGGAGGCAGGCGAGACTGTCGCCTCGGGTGCGTAGACATAACTAGGGGGTCTTCACCAGGTAACAGATGCTGCATCTCGATGTCCTTTAGGATCCAAAGAAGCACCACATCTGCCTCGAAGGACCAATATTAAAGTGCTAGAAGCTATGACTGTATGATGAAGGTATCGGTAAGGTGGCACCTCTCTGGTGGCGTCAGTAAGAACACCATGGAAGGCAGGTGCAGTTCCAAACTTTACTGCATTCAATTAAGTAGTACAGTATTGCAGTGGAGTTAACACAGGCTGGCCATTGGCTGTTATAGGTGCAATGACTTAGTTGTAGACAGGGTGTGCATGTGGTCTAAAGAAGGAAATAATATTATATAAATATAATAAATAAAACAATAAGAACATGGAGACATGTTCAGCTAAATAACACAAATACAACCACTTATACAATCTCTAATCACCAATCATGTAACAGTACTACCATCTACTGGTTAACCTCGGTACATACCGAATACATAACAGTAATACTACTACCCTCCTTAATGTATTATCCCATCTCTCCTAAACATTTCGTAACGATAACTGACTAACAAAACAAATTTAATATACAAGATACACAATTACAACAACGAATGTAGAATACAAAGAATCTGCCTGCAATACACTCGACAGCAGATCTCCTCAAAAGTTACACGCTAACAACTTAGCGGTTGACCACACTGCAATATTACAGCACCGAAGGCGAATGTAAACAATCCAGGACTAGTCACTTACAGTTCGTCAGTGACACACAATACTGCACCCCTGAGTATGGTGAGTAACTGGCCAGGATTCCTCGTCAATGGGTAGGATGATCCGGTGCGGCACAGAAAACCACCGCTGAAAACTCGAAGGAGACGCTCCCATTTACGGAGACGGCCTTTCCAACAAAATCCAAAAAATGTCAAGGAGCAAATACAATAAACCTAGTCTGCAGCACACTGATAACCTATGCCAGGCAAAGCTGAAGAAGAGCTGACCTAAGCACCATCTAAATAGGGAACCTAGCTAGACGAAGTCATAAGCACTTCTTGGTCTTTCGACAATGCTATAAGCCAGAGGTGCCCAACTCCAGTCCTGGAGGGCCAGAGCCCTGCACATTTTTGGGTTTCCCCTCATTTAACACACCTGATTCAACTCCTTGTGCTAATTACCACACAGATCTTCAACTGAACCATTTATGTTGAAACAGGGAGAGAACTAAGCTACACAGGGCTCCAGCATTTTAACTGCAATTAGTGAGTCTGATGTTGTCCCCCAGCTCTCTCTGGTGGCCAGGTTGAGACATGACACCTGCATTCTTCCTGGAGCTTCCTGGGATTAGCTCCAGACTCAATGGTCCCCAGTACTGGACAACTGATGGATGCATGTATGTCACAGCAGCAGGGCATGGTGCAGACAGAAATGAGGGTGACAATCCACTTGTGAGTCAAAGACAAACAAGGATTTTTTTAATTAAATGAAACACACTAGGGAAAGGCACAAATTAAAGTGACCATGAGACCATGAGGAGTCAAAACAACTAAGAAAAACAAGAACCAACTGAAGAAACTGTAAAATAATGACACCATTGAATAGAGCAACACAGGGAGTGGGGGAGGGGGATTCCTAACACACAGTAACATGGGCACAATGACTGACTGAGGAGCAAGCCAAAGGCAGGGACTTAAATTCACTGAACACAATAACTAACAAGGGTCAGGTGTGGCTATACAGAACTTGGGGCAATGAGGAGCAGATGAGAACAATCCAATCAATTACAAGCACAAGCAGGATAAACCAAAACAGGGACGCAAAGATAACTAATAACCACTAGGAAAAACAGAAAACCAATAAACAAACAAAACAGGCCTAACCTTGAACTCATCACTTCAGGATTACAGCCACTGTGTCATGTACTCAACCCACTGAGCTATGCTGCAGTTCATGGGGCAGGTCAAACACACTAGGGGGCTTAGACACACTGGGGCTGAAAGGCAAGAGACAGGGAGGTTTAGTTGGACAGACAACTAAATTGAGCAAATGCTAAACTTCTTAGTCAGCCAATTAGTCAAATTGTCATGTTTATGAAGATACAATCATCATAAAATCATAAAAATGACAATTTGACTAATTGCCTGACTAAGAAGTTTAGTGTTTGCTCAGTTTAAGTTGTCTGTCCAACATAGTTGTTTTATCAATGATAGTTACGTGGTGTTGTCATAACTGCAATTACTGTAATATTACATCCATTCACTCTTGTTGGCTATATTAGTTGGGCCATTTTGATTTTGTCTATAGTACAACAGTATAGCATTCCTTCAGATTTAGATGTGATACTACAATTAGTCATTAAAATGTTGGGCAAAATCAAAAGTGCTTGTAATCAGAAGAGAATTTTTAATTGGAAGAAGGACATTTTTTTACACTGTGGCAGTGTAAAAAAGTGTGGGTGTTATTTTTTATGAAGGTACAATGTTATAAGGAAGTAAACATGTTTCAAGGAAACAGTTAATCAATATAAAAATAGTTTATCAATATTGGGTTAAAATTCGTTAAACATACCTCCAATGGCTAAAATATATTAGCTGTTTGGGAAGAATTTGGTTTTAGCTGACAAACCACAATGAATAACAAGCGAGCGATTTCGCTACGGTTATTGTAGTTAATGATAAAGACGGACGGGGACGCTGTTGCACACTGAAAGTTTCTGTCCATATAAATACCACTGCCCAATAGTGAGTTTGAAAGAAACTAACAAAGTAGTTCAAGTAATGAGGGCGTGACTTTGTTACGAGTTCGAGGAATCACCGTTTTGAAAGATTTAAGGCGGTGTTCGGGTTCGGCTTCTCTCTTCTCAGTGATAAGTGAGACAAGCTTTGCGCAAGTTTTATTTCAACCGACGGACACGCGCAAAGAGGACGCGCGCGTGGCTCTCTTTTCACTTTCATCGTAGGATGACATTCTGAAGAGAAGATAAAGCTTAAATTAACAGGCAAGGCTTTATTTACTTTTTCTATTATTTTATTTACATATTACATAATACATATTTATTTACATACTTAAGGCTGCGTTTATTTTAATCACTTTTAAATATTATTTTGTACTGAAACAGCGTTCTAGAATAGGACTCGAACAGTTTTGTAACTTAATTTACTCTATCGCTTAATCGGCGCTGTTAACCAGGCACTACACTAAATGAAGAACTAAATTGTGATGCGGTCAATGTGTTAGCTAGGTAAATTGTTAGGAACTTGCACAGTGTTCTTCTGTGTATGTTAACATCCATCAGTTCACTCTTCGTGACCTGATGGCGTATTCGAATATAAAAATATGTTAACTTCGCGTTCTACTGTCGTGTTTATTTTCTTTGGCAAAACGTATTGTTCAATATTTTTCCGGCAAAATGTATTGTTGAAACTGAAAAGGATGTCATGTTTTCAAGTTAGTTTGCCATCCAGATTTATTTAGCGAAATGAATACATCGCGCAGCGTATTTAGGCAGAAAAATGCACAAGGCTGGGGTACATCCTGGGATACGTTTCCCAAAAGCATAGTTGCTAACAACGTAAGCAACATATAGCTGGAATCATGCAACTAAACGGTTCCAACTGTGTAACCTGCTAACGGGAATTTTAAGGAAACCGTACCATTGGAAGGGACGCCTGTGCATAGCTTAAGTGCGCGAATACTACCGATTTCACGGTAGCAGATATTTTTTGCTCTATCTATGTAAAAAGAGGCACGTCTTCCATGTCCCCACACGACAGTTCAACAAATTTTATGTTGGAAAATAGGGGTAGTGATCATTCAAATCTTGAGAATTGGAATAGGGAACATTATTATGCATGATTACAAAGATACAGATTCAGTGATATACATGTATTTGTGGTGATAGTATAGTTTTTAGAAACTTTGTGTGGACTTGCAGCAGGTTTAGCAGAATAAGATGGAATGAGAGATATAGATAAGCTATAAAGAGAGTGTCTTTAGAGGGATTGGGGGGTTCAGCGATGATTTAATCCTGACCAATGTTGAAACTTACGCCCTAGCTCATATTTGTATACATATATTATGTTATATTATATTACAATGTACAATATTTGGATGAAAATGACCAAAACCTATAATTTCTATTGTAGAATTGGTTCAAACTTTTTGTGGCCACTCGTCAGATATAAAAAAAGATTAGAGCGAATAAATTTACTACCGTAAAACCGACAGTCTTCGCGCGCACGATAACTGTGCGGATGGCTTAATTATGGTGGTTTGCCAAGATGTTAACAAAATAACTGACATTTGACATGTTATACGGAGGGTCGTAGCTATAGAAATTCTGAGCCCTCTGACAACATGTCCCCCCCCCCCCCCCCTTTCGGTTTCCACTTTCAACTTCAAGAAGAATTTGCCCCGTAAAGTGCTGGGCCCCCTGAATCTGCCAGGGTATTCTTTTCTTACTCCACTACCACCCCTGTATCGTGAGAGCCAGTTTTATATCACAATGGGAATGCAAGACCCGTACCAATTTTGTTTTTATTTTTTATCCATTCCTAACATAGTATAGTGTCTCAGAAGCAGTGGTTATTGAAATACACATTATTTAGTGGATTTTACTACAGGTATGGTGGTACCTTTAAATTATGAACTTACTGATATAAATCCTGCAACATTTATAATAACCATTCATTTTCCAAAACCACTTATCCAAGTCACATTTTCAAAGACTCTGGAGCCGATACCAACATAGGGTTTGAGGCAGGGAACACCCTGATTGTCAGTCAATCCACATATTCTCACATATGGGCGGATGAGAGGCAGCAGCTCACCAGACTAAGGAAGGACATGCAAACTCCACAAATACAACATAAAAACCTGTGGGGAATTAAACCCTCAACCTTGAATGTGTGTGGCCATAGTGCTATCAATGAGGCTTCACAGATGTCCAGATTGGCTTACCGAAAGTTGTGCATGATATAGTGTATCACTCTATGTGAAAGCTGAAACTAATTCCATCCTGCACTCAAATTCAGTAGTGAATGTACATATTTGTATACAAACTGTATGTACATACATACACACATATTTTCCAGCTGCTTATCCAGTAATGAGTCTCTGGGAGGGGTATATGGCTTAATTGAAATTGTGTCACAATCTCCCTTTAGTTAAACTTTAGTGATGCATGTTAGACTATAAAGATGACTCATTTGACTCACAAAAGAAGCCGGGTCTGATTTCTTTATAGACTTACCCTTGTAATTTAGATAACATGTATTTGTTTCTGCCACACATTTATAATATTGTTATAGAATGTTAAAAATATCAGTACTTTATGGCATTTAGTGGTAAACTACTGTAACATGTTTTATGGTTTATATCTGACAAGGAACAAGAAATCCAATTGTTAATGCTGTCAGAGAAGCAAAGTTCATATGGTTCAATGTTATCACATTTGATATTTGTTTATCTGCAGTCCACATGTCGAAGTTTCTGTCAGTGGACTGGGTTCATAAGTATAATACAGTATATACAGAAGTCTCAAGAACATAAGAAATTTACAAACGAGAGGAGGCCATTCGGCCCATCAAGCTTGTTTGGGGAGAACTTAACTAAT
>JAODJU010000001.1:32725427-32741981 GCA_026776725.1 Gnathonemus echidnorhynchus
ATGAAATCCAATTCTAGCCCGGTTAATTGCCATCGTTAGCAATATCAGTTGATAACACATTACGCGCGGTGCTTTACATATAAAACTCCGCAGCAACACGTCCACAGATAAGTTGGATGGTATAGTGTGTGCGACCAATTTAATGAGCCACAAAGGAGAAGTAGTGCTTGAACAGTATAAAACTACAACTTTTCCTTCTGTTGATAAAAGGCGCAGCCATCTTGGATTCTGAACTATATATATATATCAAATATGCCAGGATAGTGCTACTTCCCTTCAGTTTTCAAAAAAAAAAAAAAACTATCGATAATTAAGTAGTAACATATTCAAGAACAATTAGTACTGTAGTCTCCTGCTGCCAGAGCCCATACATGGTCATATGGCTTTATTTTCTGAGCCTTTTCTGATTTTACACATTCAGTTCACAGGATTGTTAGTAAACTGACATCCAGTACAACTAGTGAGCTGTGCTGAGAATTAAATATTTTATCCTGTTATAAGTAAGTGGATATGGTTGCAATTCTGATTTTTTTTCCCCATTCTATTTATTATACATCTACATGTATTATGTATAATTATCTTTTTCATCTGGTCTATGTGGTTGTAGTTTTTGGTTTGACTGGGTTTGTAGTAGAAATTCAGTTTTACTGTAATGTATCTTGCTGTCTTCTGAGAGAGATCTTGACTCTAGGTCCTTGAGTGATGTTCTCTATGCATTTCTTTCTGCAGACTTACATTGGCAGTGTGGTCATCTCCATAAATCCTTATAGGTCACTGCCGATCTACACAGCAGACAAGGTGGAGGAATACCGCAACAGAAACTTCTATGAGCTCAGCCCACACATGTAAGTGTCCGTGACCTTCAAAGAGCTGCTATAAAAGATACACAAACACAAGTACATAATACTCTGAGCAAGGTTTAGGTTCAGCATTGGTAGTGATCAGTCAGCTCAGAACCCCCCACCCCTCTAAACACAATATACTCCCACAACCCTACCATTCATACTCAAATACCCTTGACTCAGAACTACATATTACTTTTACACAATATATGTCACTTCAATCATTTTCTTGAGTAAAATCATGAAAAGTTCCTTCACTCAAAAACGCGGATGATGTACGACTAAATAATAAAAAGCAAAACTTATAATTTGGTGAATTTTTTGTTTTTTCTTTCTTAAACAATTAGCGCTGGAGCACAGAATGCCAAGTTATCACTAAATATATCATTTGTTAATAATAGGTAAAGTCTTTTGTGAGATTACCCAGCCTGCTTTTAAAAAATGTTATTTTCCTTTAGAAAAAATTCATCTTCTTTAATCATTCTCGTACTATAAAATTGCGGTACTTTATTTGTCCTTGTAGGGAAATTGGGTAGTTTTCACATTCTTCATCGTTCAGATGTACACTACCAGTCAGAAGTTTTTTCACACCATGGATTCTTACCACTTTTCCATTTATTTCATAAACTGCAGATTTTTTTATTCTTGTTAAGCATTGGCAAATTGAGTGAACGACTATAAATGGAAAAACAAGTGAAATAAAACAAGTTTTCTTTATAATATGGAAAAACTATGCAACATGCATTCTATTAAGTGGTTGTGTGGTGATGGCAAAGTCAAATTCTAGGCTGTCCTTTAACTTTAAATGTACCAGTTAACTGTTTCATTCCATGAAACAGAGCAGTATTTAATGTCCCATGTGGAAAGAAAGCCTCAAAGTTGCTCTGCTGTTATAGCTGCTAGAGGAGGTTACTTTGATTAATCAAAGATATGACATTTTCTTGCTAATAAAAGTACTCAAATGGTGAACATACTGTACATTTATTTGTTGCCAAGAATATTGAGTGCATTTTTAGTAAAATGTTAACATGCAAATGTATAGTATCTTAATGCGTGCAAAAACTTTTGACTGGAAGTGTATATACAGTATGAAGGTGAAATCAAGTTTTTGGGTCAGTGTGCAGGGTCAGCCAGTGTTTACCCCTTGAATCCTTGAACTACACACCACACTGTTGTTTAGATTAACCTTCCACTCTTCTAAAAGCTTTGTCCAGTCTGGAGTCCACATATAAATTGATTCTCTCTTGTCAAAGGCTCCACTGAATTTTTACTTGGCCTTGACTCAGACTCGAACACTTGTGACTCAAAAAATCTTCTCAAGTCCATCGGAGTCCATAGCATATCTCTGCAACTTGTATGCAGCATTAGCATCCCTCCCCCAATTCCTTACATTTCCTTCAGTGTTTTTTTGAATATTGTGCATGTACCTACTCATGCCCCTCATCATCTGTCAAATCAGCAATTATCCAGTTTCCATGTGCAAGACATCCAGTAAAAAAAAGCAACTGTGGAATGCAAATATTGAATAACTGAGGTGGCTGGCATGGTTTATGATTTCTGTCAACATTTGGAAAGGAAATATAAAGACTAATGCTAGAGAACTCAGTATTTGAAGAAGAGATGACTTGGAAATTTGGTTTGCATAATAACTAGCTAGCCAACATCTTCTAATAATTATTATTATTGTACCTTATTAATCCCCATGGCCTAAATTTACATTCAAACACATCGCAGACCTTGGTCAGACAGTCAGTGTTCAGCTTCCCTGGAGTCACCCTCTCTTGGATTCAGTTTATTATTAAGCCTAAGGTCTTGACTCAGACTTGAATAAGGTGGACTCTAACACACTACTGGGATTGCGGAAAAAAATATGCCTGTGGCCCATATGTGTATGGGGCAGGCATACCCTTCAAACTACTCTTCGGGTGATAAAAGAATGATTTAAAAAAGTAAAAATACTGTAGTTTTAATGTTAGTTATTGACATCTAGGTAAAGTTGAAACGATTATTCACCTCAGTCGACTAAAATTGATTCCCAAATTAGTTGGCAACTAATTCAGTAGTTGATTAGTTGGTGAACTCATCACTTGTGTTTCTGGTGTTAACTCGAAATGTTTTGATATTACCGCTCACTAGAGAGAAGGTAACCAAAGCACAATGGTAGCTTCAAAAACAAGAAACCCAAAAGTATGGAAGCATTTCACTCTAAACTCCAAAAAAGGTTGTCAATTGCATAATTTGTAAAGCTGACCATAGTTATCATGGGAGCACATCCTCTATGCTCGAGCATCTGAAGAGGAAGCACGTAGTCTCACTGATTTAAGAGGACTCATCTCAGTAAGTTAGTTATGCTAGCTAGCTAGTTAGCTAATGTTAATTTTAAAAGCCATTCTACTTCATGTTATGAGCTGTAACATTTTCCATTTTCAAATGCATATTCTCTTGAATTGTTAATGGAGTTGGATTATGCCGGCATTACACCTAACAACTTTTCAAGTGATTTCACTGCCATAGAAAAATTTCCATTGTGGGCAAAATCATGAGAGTTTTGCTGGAATTGTAGCACGCTCCCATCATCTCAATCGTTAGGTGTAAGGTGGTCTAAATAGCTGTCTTAAGGAAGTCTAGCTAGCATCTTGATGTTCCAATAAAATGAGACGTGTTTAGTATTATTGTGAGTTTTAACTCTTAGCTCATGTAAATAATAACGTGGACATCTTCACCAGGACACCCTACCTCTCCGGGAAGTTCCAGGAGTCTCCTGCAAATTGATAGTGGCTCACAGACTCCCATAAATGATATACATTATCCCGGAAATAATTGTTATTATTATTTTTTTGACAGTGGGCACGCACACACGAGAGAGAGAAAGAGAGAGAGACAGGCGTAGTGACAGAGTAAGAGAGATCTGCTTTGTTTTAGCCTATATTGTTATACTGATGTCATGTATACAGTATAGGCCAGGAGTCTGCGGCTCTTTCACCACGTGACTGCGGCTCTTCTCAGACATTTATTGGGATTCCTAATTTTTTCATGTACTTTTTGTAGTAAATAGTCACCACGCCTTCCCAGGTCTTCGTAAAAATTATTATATTTCCTCCGATTTACATATTATAGCCAGCTGAGTTGTGACTCCGTTTGCACTGCTCGTCAGCCCAGCAGTAGTGAAGAGGAGAGTGAAGGGTAGACGACTGCACAGCTAAACGAAAGAAGGGGTGAGGGTGACGACTATTGCTACAGAACTGAACTTTGATTTTGTATTAGTCACCTTTGTGCTGTTACGCGTCTGAGTGATGTAAAACTGAGATGCCCCCCGAAATTGGTTTTCTTTATTTTTTATAAGTACTTGAACTTTTGTTTTTGTTTTAAATGTGTATATTCCCATATCAGATTAAAAAATCGTATCTCAAACCCCCTTCTCTTCCCATTGCGGCTCATTGTAAATCTTGGTTCAGATATTTAGGGAAAAAAATTTTTTTCCTAAGTTTTGGGTCTGTTGATCCAGGATCCAGTTACAAAGTGGTGTGTTCTTCTGATTTGTTCAAACTGCTCCATCATGATACCTAAGGCAGTTACTCACTGTGCAGAATGAGTCGCAGTATTTCAGAGCTACTGGAAAAATTGATGACTGACTTTATTTTTTATGTTATTACTGTATATATATTTTTATATATATATTTTATGTTCAAAAGAATTACCCGGGATTTCATCACCTATCTCCCTCATATTTCAACATCAGTTCTTTTTGGTCATATTCTTTTGTATTGTTACCTTTATTGTTTAAAGGCTTGCCCTGGCAGATGTTCACACTTAACTTTAAATGTCCTCTCTGGGTGTGTCTACATACTGCTGGCAGTATGTAGGAAACCATGGAAGTTCCTGGTCCTACAGCTCAAGCTAAAACATTAGGGCGATGATTAACAATGTGACAATATTTTGAGCTATGAACAGAAAGAAATATGTGTGTGTTTTGTCCCCATATGCTGCCAGAGCAGTTTGTGGGATTCTTCTTGTGGTAATATCTGCATCAGAACATGGGCTATCCAAGCCGTCTATTGCACAGCCTGAGGATAAAGATATTCTTTGGGTAGCTAGGGAATTGGCACCAAATTTGATTCACACCAACACAAGCACACATGCACACAAAGCAAAACAAAATTCTCTGTTAGCCCTATGCCCTGTGCTGCCAAGGATGGTTTCCAGGCTCCACACAACCTCTTTTTTGAATGGGCAGTTGGAAGGTGGTTGTAATTAGTTTTACTTTAGTTTGATCTGTGATATTGTCCAAAAATACACATACACATGGTTTCTATGTTGGTAGGGACAAAATCAGCACCAAAACTCGCATCCTCCTATACACACACGGTATTCCCACAATATTGGTGGGGACATGTCCCTATTGTCCATACCTAAATCTATGCCCTTTCAGATACTCACAGGTATATGCATTTTATTAGTGCTTTGGGAATTGCCTGATAAGTTGAAGCTTTTCAGGTAGGGCTGTTAATATTTTCCCCCATGTGTCTTCATGTACTGTCCCCTTAAAAACATACTTAAAAACATGTGCTGTCACGTGACTCCGTCCCATCCAGTCTGTGACATGGAAACAACATGGAGGAGAATTCAGCTGACTGAGCAACTCAAGCAGCTTGTGCCAAAGAAAAATGTTGTGTCCATCATTTGGGCACACCGTGGCTTTGATGACACTGAACAAAAAAAGGTTAAATGTAAACATTGCAGTAAAACAGTTTCAGCTTCCAAAGGTATTATCATTAATCGGTTTCAACACTAGCAATATTCAGAATGCTGTTGAAACCGCTCATGGTTATAGTGACCAACCACATACATGGATCAAAAAGCTTGAGAGAGAATTTTTCCTGTACAAACACTTTAAATTATTTGCTTATACTAATCAAGCAGTCCTCTTACAGTGTTCATTTTGGGGCTTTTTATACAAGACAACATATAGAAAAATAAGACTAAGGTAATTCTTTTTTTATTATTTTACTTTGATAGGTCTACTTTACCTTGCGGTAACCCATCTGCTTCTAGCTAGCTACCCGAGGCTAATGCTGCATGCACAGAAAATAAAAATGCAAACTATTTAATTTTTACTTTTTTAGGGAACTTGCTTTTTACATTAAAACTAAAATGTGAGCTTTTTCATAAGATGTTTTCATTTTGTGAGATTTATGCTTTGATTTCAGTTGTTCGAAAAATTCAGTTAACAACCATAAATGGATCATCTGTGTTTCCTTCAGTTATTTTAAAATCGTAAAGACATGCAGTCTTCCATCAGAAAAATAATCCCAGCTTCAATAATTGGAACATATTTACAGCACAAACCTTATTACTGAAATATGAGGGCAAAAAACAAAAAAAAAAGAAGTGTTTCTGACAATGAGATTTAAAAATGGTGCAGTCCTTGAACATTGTCTGCATGAAATATTACTGTACATAATTTGAAAGTAAAATTTCATGACCTGTTTGCCAGGTAATACTCCCCTATCCCCGACACTTGTCTGTTTGCATGTTTTAGGTCTGAAATGAAAAGTGATAAAATGTGTTTGCACAAATCTTGTGAATGACCCATAGTACTCAGGGTAGATGGAATGAGGTTGTGTATAATATTTAACTTCATATGGGTTAAACTGGTAAAAAAATATAATGAAGATAGGTGAGGTTAGTAATACCATGAATATTATAGTAAACCTTTGCACCAATCAGGGTTCAAAGGCTGTGTCACATCTTGAGGAGGGTGTGACCAGGAGAGCTGTTGGGAATATCTGAGTGCTGCAAACTCTACAACATTCCTATGATAGTGTGTGCTTCCAGCATTCATCATTCACCAGTGACACCTCATTTTGTCACAAAGCTCCCCATTGCTGTAATTTAGCTTGTAGAAGTACAGTACTATATGCCTGTAGAATTACCACCAAAACAATGGTTCACCTGCTGTTGGGTTGCATATTTTATGTAGAAGGTTATGTATATAAATGTAGAAAGTATCTAATTTGTTGTTAAAGCAGATTAAATTTGACTGTTTTAGTTTTTTTGTCATCCCCAGACAGAACAAATGAGTTCTAATGTAAATTAAATGAAAATCCATTTTCTCATACATTAGAGTGTTTGATTTTCATTTGATTTTAGGCTGTATGTTTGTAATCGTCGTTCATACAGTATGGGGATGGTTTGAGGGATGAATAATTTTGTAGTTTTGATGGATTCTGTTGTTGTACAATCGCTATATACCAACCAACACCATAAATGTTGCATTCAGATAAAGGCCGCTAATGTTTTGGAAGTTTTGGAAGTGCAAGGGAATAAAGCACTTTTATCAAAACACCCAAGACAGTCTTTTTAATTGTACAGTATCAAGCAGTGTAGCCCGAATGTTGGAGCAGCTAGTGGGAGTGTTTCTTTTCTTTTTCTGTTTTAGCTATGCCCTGGCTGATGAGGCCTACCGGTCACTGAGAGACCAGGACAGAGACCAGTGTATCCTCATCACAGGGGAGAGTGGAGCAGGGAAGACAGGTACTGTTTTGTATTGCATATTTTCTTATTGCTCACCTTATTGTAGCCATGCTTATCATAGAATGGTCTCCTCAAACATCCTCATATTTGAAAACCTTTTCTTGCTCATTTGTCTAGCTCTGTGGGTTAGGACTCATACGGCTGGTAGAGTGATGCCACCATTGGGACCTTGAGTAAGGACCTAAACCACAATTGTGTCTGTAGTTCATACCCCACAAGGATTAATAAAGTACCTCAATTCAATACGTATTGGTATTCACAACATAGCAAGGCAAATGTAAATAAGCTTTTGAAGTTCAATTTATATTTTGATCCAATTACTGGATTTTGTCTGTGTTCAAAATAGTAAAGGATGTGACTTTCTCAGCCAGATATGTAGCATTGCTAAAACATTATAAACAGTAAGATGAATAGCTCTCTGGGTTGGCACCCCATTATGGGTTATTCCCTGCCTTGCTTCAGGATAGGCTCCAGACTCCTGTGACCCTGCATGAATGAATTTATGACTAAATGAATGAATGAATAAATGATTGAATGAATGAACAACTTCATTGTATTCTCTTGATTTCAGTTTGGACTTTGTTTCCAACCTCTTGGTTTTGTTTCCCTAAGAAGTGCTTATATTTGGGTAATACAGGCTATTCTGCAGATCGTTCTACTGCTCTTTCCACTCTTTGTGTGTTTTCCTGTACTTTGTCTGTATCCCTTCTAGCATAATATCTTTGTTGAATTTTTCTTTTTTTTCATGCATGCTTTCAGAGTGATGAATTATATCCATATTGTTTGCTCTTTCAGGTCAAGTCAAGGCACTAAATCTGACATAATTGCATGTTTCATGTTTCAGATGATTATCACGGTGTGCGCACCTTTGTTAATGTAATTGTAATGTAACTGTTACTATATAAATGCTGACCAGAAATCAATCAGATTGTCATATTTACTACCACCTCATGGTTAAGTTTTTTGTACTACCTAGTCTGTAGCATCAGTAGTGATATCATGTCTCTAGACACCATAGTGTATACAGACGCTCCTCTACTTATGAACTTTCAGACATACAAACAAAGAGGACTGTAAGTCCAAATTGTGTTCCTTGGGCTTCCGTTTCCTGTCCACAACATCTTTTTTTTTTCCTGAGCGCCAATTCCGGGTAGTATGACTTCTGACTTCTACTCCCACCACACAGCAGCATAGCGTGCGTACTCCCAGCACCCTAGTTCTTTGTACTTGCGTATACCCTTAAAATGGTGTTGAATAATGACTTACGAACATTTCAAGTTACGAACGGCCGTTCGGAACGTAACTCAGTCGTTAGTAGAGGAGAGTCTATAATGATGAGCATGCACACAAAACAACATGCTAATGTCTGTGTAACAATCATCTAAAGCTTTTCTTTTGTTAGAACACATAAGCTAGCCCATACTCCATTGTCAAGCATGGTGGTATAAGTGCTGAGATTTGGAGGTTCTTTTTTTTTTGTGGACGGCCACATATTCAGTGCTGACCTTCCTTTTCTGGCAACGTGTTCCAGAGGCCAGCAAGCTGGTGATGTCATATGTGGCAGCTGTGTGTGGGAAAGGTGCTGAGGTCAACAAGGTGAAGGAGCAGCTGCTTCAGTCCAATCCTGTGCTGGAGGGTGAGGACATATGACAGACAAATACAGGGAGAAGACTGACCAGCCAGTTTTGCCCTCAACATGCATCACAAACTGTGTACAGAAATACCACACATTTATGTGATGGTTAATTGGCATGGTTTTATTTTAGGTCTTAACTGTTACCTACAGGGTTTCAGGGAGAAGGGGGGGATGGTAGGAAGGCAGCATAGGCTACCAGGCTAAGACAACCCGAGGGATGCCAGTATATGGAAGGAATTTAAATTCACCTTATCTTGGGGTTATTGGCTAACCCGATGTCACAGATCCCCCCAGGACAGGGAGAACATGCACACTCCACACTAGGGCAGGATTTGAACCCCCAACCCTGGAAGAATTAGATGACATTGCTACCCACTGACAAATTTCATAATTTATATTGCTTTGCATTTGATATAAATCTGAATCATTTTGCCCTATTTTAATTTTTTTCAGAAATATGACAAAAATGTAAATAACTTGCACACGGGTTCAGTTCAATACAGGCTTTTTCCAGTGGGTATATTAATTTTGGTGAAATATGATTATTTGATAGCTAATTTTCTTTAGCAATGTATTATGGATCATTGGGGAAATGCCTTGATGCTGAAGAGGTTGCAGGTTCCATTAAAATTCTCAAGCATTTTCCAACACACTACATATGAAAAAGTTGATCTGCCGGCTGCACTGACCCCTAAAGCAGAGATAAATCACATTTCCTGCTCTGCCCTGGGACAGGCAGCCTTGGTCTTTCCCTTGAGCCCATATTAGTCCCATCATTACCATTTTAATGAGCTCTTTCACTGCTAATACTCATGATGCGAGGCACTCTGTGTGTTACATACTGTATGTTGCTGCAGGTGAAGAACTTAACATGATCCTACAAAGGACACAACCTTTGAACCCTGATTCATGCAAACATTAATTATATTATTCAGAATATTACATCAAACTCAGTTATTAATTCTCACATTGAATACCAAATACACTGATTCTAAAAATTTCTTTTAGCATCGAGTTACTGATATGCTTCTAGGATCAAGGTCATTTGCCATAGGGGAATTATATTGTCTGTTTTTTTTTTTTTCTTGCTAATGTTATAACTTTTATTAATACTGTGTACTAACACTGTTTTCTTTTTTCAGCTTTTGGAAATGCAAAAACTGTAAGAAATGACAACTCTTCTCGATTTGTGAGTATTCAGTTCTGTAGATGTTTTTTTCTTTTCAGAAATAGAAGATATAATGATTTAACCCACTTTAAGCCACAACTTTCCTTACTCACTAGTAAATTACCTACTAAAATATTGTAGGTATTTGTTAAATATGTTAACTTTGAAGGATTCAAAAAAATGCACAAATATCTTGAAACTATTTGCGAAAACTGCTATAGCAGTTTCTGTTATTGAGTCTATGCATCAGTTTTTTTTTTTATTTAATTAAAAATGATACTAATTTATTTATCCCTGTTAGATTATGGTGGGAGCAACATTTCAAACATATAATAATTGATCGACTTTAACACCCTTCTGTTTGTGTTCCATAGTAAAATAAATACTGAAAGTAAAATATAAACTGATTATTCACAATATTTGAGCACGAAATTGTAATGTTCACTGTGCTTGTTTAAATTTTGAGTTTCTTCTGTATTTCTCCAGACATATCAGAATTGTATTTCAGGATCAATTGTCCAAAGATGAGAAGCTCCCCTTTTAGGAAAGGGGTCATGTAGTAAGAATGTGAACATGTTGGTCAATTATCTCCCATCATTAAGAGAGCTGTTATATAACTGATTATGGCATTTTCTCTGACAAGTGGAATTTCACTTCAGGAAGCCATCAGTCATTAGTATTGATTAAATCATGAAGCTTATTGGTAGTTTACAAACTTAGCACTGGTATTTGAAAAGAGATTTTCTTCATTATGATATGCAAAACACTTGCAAAGTGGGATGCAGACCCCCCAAACATTTAGGTGGAATAAGTTGCAGTCCCAATCTCAGTACTACTCATCGCATATTTCCTAAAAGCAGATAGAACTGTAGAATATTAATATAATATTACTGCTACTACTCCTATGAATAGCATTGTCACTAATGTATAATGGTCCTTTATTTTTAACAGGGGAAGTACATGGATATTGAATTTGACTTTAAAGGTGACCCTTTGGGTGGAGTAATTAGCAACTGTAAGTATGGAATTGCTATGTAATACAGACTGTGGACTGATGTAAGCTGATAGTATTATATTGCCATATGTTGATATGGATACTCCGATTTCCTCCCACAGTCCAAAAGTGTGCGTGTGATAGGCGTGTCTAAATTGGCCCTGTAGTTGTGTAAGTGTGGCTGGGTGAGTGTGTGCGCCTTGTGGTGTGTTGGCGCCCGCCCAGGGTTGGTTACTGCCTCCGCCCGTTGTTCCTGGAATAAGCTCCGGGCCCCCCGCGACCCCAGTGGGGATTAAGCGGTCACGATACTGGATGGATGGATATATGGATGGATGGATGGATGGATGGATGGATGTTGATATGGATGACATGCAGGACTAATAGACTGTATCTATGCTGCTCAGCACAGAGGTCTCCATTTCCATGCAGTCACAATGACCATTAATGAAAACTACTGTAAAAACCAACTGCATCCAATAATCATCATGCTTTTTTGCCAAAGGCAGTAATATAGACTCAAGTTTGAGGCTTTCTCTGTTTGAGCTGGAGGTGCAATAACTGAGATGATTACTTCTGAATTATCTATTCCATCTAAGCAATTGTCTCTACTTTTCCCTTTAGAAAAGCAATAAAACAAAGGACACTTACTGAAGTTCTACATTTAATACATTTTACTTTCCCATAGAGAAAATACGCACAACAGTGCATGTTTACTGTCCTGGAGATAGCAAAGCTTATGTTATTCCCTTTAACATGACTATGCTGTCTTTTCATGTCTTTCATCTCTTTCTACTCAAAGTGTCACAGATATTGGTATGATTGTTTTTATTTGTTCTCAATTGTTATTTTTTTCAAAAACTGCAGTGTATATCAGTTTGAATTCTAGAAATTTCAGTCCTCATTAGCAATAAAAGTAATACTTGTTTTCATAATAAATAGCTATAACAACATTGCAGAATACTTTCAGTGTGCAAAATGGTCAGCAGAAACCCTGTGGAGGAACCATTCCTGAACATTCTTGAAGAAAATTCTAGATTTAGGAAGTTTCATGCAATGTACACAACACACATCCTGTCTCTCCCCAGTTTGGTTTCAGCATATTGTTAGAATTCATTAGGAATATCAGCAGAAGGTGCACAGCCTCCTTTAAGTATAAGTGTAGATGAATCCTTTTTAGAAGAATTTCCTGTATTGTGTCCTTCTGTGTATCCACTTACTATTCATCAGTCTTCAGTTTCCCAAAAGTTCATGATGCAACAATAATTTGAGTATTCTTAATAATTGCAAAATGGTCACTGGCAAGAGACTTACAATTACTCAAAATCCACATTTTCACGACTCAAAATTAGCACTACTGCAGGTATAGTTCTCTCCCAGGAAATGTAAGAAACATTTGAAATTGTAGCAGTAAGGTTGTATCTCGTGTATTGATAGGCATATATTTTACTTTTTATAATTGTGTCTTCAGGGCAAGCACATGGCAATCTATACACTGGTACTGATTTTGAAGTTATATGAACCCATGCTTATCAGGTTCTACAAATATAAAGCTCTCTATCCTGAATATAAGTGCTTATACTAGTATCATACGGGTTAGCTAAATAAACTTCAGTACCTCAGAAACTGATAAAAAATTATAGAGGATAAAATGTGGGATAAGAACCATAAATGACTAGCAGTGCAACCTTTAATCACAGATTATATATCATTTACTATATGCCCTTTGATCAATACCAAGAGAGGAACTTCATGTGCCTTAGTTCTTGCAGCTCTGGGAAGGGTCAAGGACAGTTACATATATGTGTTATCACGTTGGTGCAGGGTCACCCAGAATATAGTGAGCACCTGCTTCACTAGGCACTTTATTGGTGAATAATAAATACCATTTTAATTTATTCAGGAATTGGTGAGCTAGCTCATCAATTCACATGTGGTTTCACATCTTTGTGATTGCATGGGCTTCCTCAAAGTACTGTTCTTCAGAGTTCAGACACAGTTTATGGGAAGCAATGTCTTTAAATTTGTTTTTGTGTGTGCTTCTTCTGTACTATGGACTTAGGAATTTCTGGGAGAATGAGTGAGCATGCATGTATTTATTATGTGTGTCTGTGTGTGATGTTTTGGAATTCTTGATACTTAAGACAACATTTCGTTCACTATTTCAAGCTCATTACTGGAAAACAAAAGTAATGAAAGTAGTGGAATAGTGTCACTGTAAGACCAGTATTGATATACATCTATGCTTTGAAACCTCCCTTAGATCTTCTGGAGAAGTCTCGGGTTGTCAGGCAGCCCAGAGGAGAGAGGAACTTCCACATATTTTACCAGCTCCTCTCTGGAGCATCAGATGACTTACTGAGTGAGTAATCTCTGATGGACCCTTCTGAAAATTCATTCTGAAAGTTCATATTTTTGTATTTGTACTGTCAGATACATTGCATTATATTTATTATACCTATTATTATCCTTTATAGTTTAGTATGTTTGATATATCAAAAGAAGTGACATTACAGTTGCAGAATAATCTGATGGATATCTGATTTTTTTCTGTCCTACTCATAAATCCAGGATCCATGTCAGTTTATTTAAAAGTATTTTGATGTGTGGTGTAGCAGCTTCAATGAAGGTGCTCTTCAAAAATAATCTTGAGTCAGACAAAAGCTTGATGAAATCTACAGTAAATGTGCCAATATGTTGATAGTGACAATCTAGTGTACTTGGGCTCTCTACAAAGCTATAACATCTGTTTTTGTCTGTTTTTGTCTGTGTTCCTCTTACACTCAGAAAAACTAATGCTGGAAAGAAACTTTTTCAAATACAACTACCTGAGTCTTGATTGTGCTGTGGTCAATGGGCTGGATGATGCTGCCAACTTTCGGAGTGTCAGGGTAAGTTTCGAGACATGAGGAGTCTCTTGTTAACTCCATTGTTCTTGGCTGCCTGTCAGTTACCTGTCAGAAAATACCTCTTTGGACTCAAAGATCAGCATCACTTTGACATAATTTATTTTTTGTGTTCGTTGCTTGCATACATTGCAGACAAGCTTATTTGAAGGCAGAACCAAAGCTTTTGAATACATGTGCATTGCTTTTACACTGCATTCACACTTCTTTATTTAGAAAACACTTTTGTCCAAAGCATACAAGCAAGGCATATAGTATACATCTCAGACAATTTTAATTTGCAAACAGAAAGAATGAAATATAATGAAATGTTTATGGTTAAATATTGCATATGCTTGTGTTTAAGCAGTAAAATGGGGAGCTGAAGATGGTGAAATATAATAATGCTGGAAACATAATGATAAATATAAAAACGAAATAATATGTGGGGAAAAGCACTTAATTCCAGATAGTCATACATAATCACATATAATCATGATAATCATATCTCACTTCCATGAAGAATTATAAACATGTAGAAATGTAGTACATATATCACCATGTTTTTCTATCATTTCCTCAATGTCAAGTGTGTTAAACAACATCTGAGTCACACCCTTCCCACACCCCCGCACCAGTTCCCGGTAATAGCTTTACAATTCCTCAGTCTTTCCTGTCTGAGCAGCCGTAACCCAGCTGTTGGTTCAGACAAATAAACATAACAAGCACTACTGTGCAGTGGACAATAGGCTCCAGTCCTATGAAACAATCAGCCATCTGTTGGTGCCAAAACCCACAGGTGTTTCATTCATCACTTATGTCACTTCTCTTTCCTTCCCTTTCAAATGTGTCTCTACCAAGTCCTTTTGTCTTACGGTTACTGTACAGTAAGGGAAATAATTATTTGGCCTCCTGCTGAATTCTTAAGTTCACCTATTAGTATAGAAATGAGAAGTCTATAATTTCACTGGATGTCTATTTTAACAAGCAAAAGATTATCAACAAAACAAGCAAAAAAACCCATTATGTGATAGCTACAAACCAATTTGTCATTTATCTAGGGAAATAAGTATTTGATCCCTTGGAACAAATGCTTTAGTCCTTGGCGGAGTGACCATTGTTGGCAAGCACAGCTGTCAGACATTTCTTGTAGTTGGCCACCAGGTTTGCACACAGCTCAGCAAGAATTTTCATCCACTCCTCATTGCAGACCTCTTCCAAATCTTTAAGGTTTTTAGGCTGTCACTTGGATGTACGAAGCTTGAGTTCCCTCCACAGGTTTTCTATGGGATTAAGGTCCAGAGACTGGCTAGAGCACTCCATGACCTTAATGTGCTTCTTCTTGAACCACTGCTTTGCATAATGCTTCCACCTCTGTGTTTGATGGTAGGGATGATGTTCCCGGGTTTATAGTCAGCATTCTTTTCCCTCCAAACACAGTAGAGTTGATACCAAACAGCTCAATGTTGGTCTCATCTGACCACATCACATTCTCCCAAGCCTCATTGGAATTATTCAGGTGTTCATTGGCATATTTCAGATAGGGCCTTCTTGAGTAGGGACCCTTTGTGAGCACTGCAGGATTTCATCTTTCTCCCATTTGTGAATAATTGCACCAACAGTTGTCATTTTCTCACCAAGTTGCTTGCTGATGGTCATGTAGCCAATTCCATCTTTGTGAAGGTAAACCATCTTGACTCTGATGTCCTTAGACAGCTCTTAGGTATTTTCCATGGTGATAAGACTGAAGATGTAAACAGGTTAGTGACCCAAGAATACTATTTAACAAAGTAATGCCATCAAATGTGAATGCTGCCTTGATATCTGTTAATACTTAATAATAACTACTTTTGTTGTGTTAGTGCACATATACTTGACCCAGAGTCCTGCGCCGGGTCAGGTACCCGTGGGTACCCCATGGGTACCCGCAGATAGTTGCTGAAACAGGCGGATTTTAATGTTCTGGAATTTTACGGGCGGGTATGCGGGCGGGTAATTCATTATACACGGGCGGGTAGCAGGTCAATCAAAACAGTATTGTAGCCTGCAAAAATAACATATAAGCGAAAATATCTGTGTATTAGAATATCATGTACAAATTGTCATCATCACAGTGTGTTCAGTATGCCGGGGGTACCTTATGGTGCGTTCGGTTATTTCTGTCAAAGACGGAACTCAGATGAAAATGTCACGAAACGTCTCGAAAAACGTCACTTCCCGTCAGAAACACACCTCTTTTATGATGTTGATGTCGGACAAGATTTTGTTGTCTGAGGTGCCCCTGTGACATAATTTCAACATGGCAGCTTACACACTCAACAGTAATTCTGTTTTATAAATATTTAAAAATGTTTATTTTGTTAAATGTATTAATAGTTATAAATGTAACTGCATGTGTTCAATTTAGAGAATACCATATCGTGACCGTAAACAGTATCCTATCATGCAATATCAGATTTTTACCAGACTTGTTAGTGTCTTTGGTTTGTTTGTAGTTT
>JAODJU010000001.1:32742081-32765635 GCA_026776725.1 Gnathonemus echidnorhynchus
GCAGCCATGTTTGTTCCGAGATGTGGTAGCTCGAACGGGAGATTGTCGGACATGATGTCACTCAACTCGGAATTTCCAAGTTCCGAGTGAAAAACGAACGCACTATAAAGATAACTGCCTCGACAAACATTCACATACACGTCTGAATCCTTGCTGGAGCGTGTCGTCGTGTTCTCTCTTTCACGCTTGTCACAGTATGGATAACTTTGATCTATCTGATTTGATTTTGACTTTTTCGTTTCAATTCAAAATTCATGTAGGCCTAGCGCTTGTCACGTTGAGAGGTGCATAGAAAAAAATAATTGTGTGTGATTTATCATGGGTACAGGCGGGTAACGGGCGGAATGTTAACGGGTCCGGGCGGGTGCGGATTTAACTTTGAAATAATCATAGGTGCACGGGCGGGTGTGGTGCTGTACTGTGTGGGCGGATGCAGGTCTCCAAAAGTGGACCCATGCAGGACTCTGACTTGACCTAATTTCTTGCTGACTTGTAGGGGATTAAATGACAAATTCATTTGTATCTGTTACATAAGGATTTTTTTCTTGTCTGTATTATTGAAAATCTTGTTATGTTATAATAAACCTACCAGTGAAATTATAGACTTTTCATTTTAAAAAATGGTCTAGTTAGGATTTCAACAGAGGGTCAAATAATTATTTCCCTCACTGTATATGTGACAATTACTGGCAGTTTTTATTTTATTTTATTTTATTATTATTCTTTTTTTTTGAAGCAAGGAAGTTGTGACTAAAACACATTTCTCAAGCTCAAATGATGGACAGCAACTTACACCATTTAAAAAAAAATATTTCTGTCTGGTTGTCTCCCTGAGCAAGTGCCTTCTTTGGATCAATTAAATGGCTGCCTCCTAAAATGAGAAATTGTAGAGAAAATACAATTTGCTTTATTGAGTGTATTCAGTCTTAGACTAAGTCATAGTTACATACTATCATGTTAATACAATGATAGTATGTAATGAACAAGTAGTGAATAACACAAGATAAATGCTGCTTTCGTATTTGTTCATCATTAATGAATCGTGATGTATCTTTCATCTCAAGCAGTTACTGTATTTGTTACTATATCTGTTAATTCTGTAAACCTTTGTGAACTACTGAATGAACTACTAAGGAACTATTGAAGGAACAAGTAATGAATAACACAAGAGAAATCTCATGTTTGTTCATCATTAATGAATTGATATACTTTATATCAAGTAGCAACTGTATCTGTTCATGATTTGTTCATAATTGGTACATCAGCAGCAACTGAGTTATTACTAAGTATTTGTGCCCCAACAAGTAAAGCGTTATCGTATACGTTTAAACCTCTCGTGAAACGTCAGTTTTTAAAATAGCTTTATGTCAATAAATGCCAAAATCTCTCTCATCTTTTTTTATTATGAATGCTGCATTCCAGTTGCATATCCAGCCTTGTTCTTATTGGTCCCATTTCCTCCTTTTCCCCAGAATGCTATGCAGATTGTTGGCTTCATGGAAAGTGAAGTACATTCTGTGCTGGAGTTGGTGGCTGCTGTGCTAAAGCTGGGCAATATTGAGTTTAAGTCAGAATCACGTGTCGATGGTTTTGATGAGAGCCGGGTGAAGGACAAGAATGGTGAGACCACTTTGCGTACTGCTGTGATGTTTGGCTGGTATTAATTCATTTTCTTTACTTCATATATAAAGATCCCTGCACTGCTTGTGGTGTTCTACAGATAGCCCTCTTTAACCAAAACAGCTGTACATGTTGAGAAGAATGAAAACCTGCATAGGCTTGTTGAGGGCCACTCCTTTGAAGAAGGAAGTCCTTCTGATTACTTCTTAACTGTGGTGTATATACGTATATGTAGACGTGTCCACCACTAGGAAAGACTGTCAGCTGAACTGTAATATATGCTTTAGAAAGTATATTCTTTTGAGACGTCCTCTTTCAGATGTGAGCTTTTCCGGACTAACACTCACTAAGTTCATGTTTTTTGAAAGGACCTGTGTGGTATTGACATAAAGTGCAGACTCTCAGATTTCATTTTAGGGTATCTACATTCAAAAGGGTTTATTAGTTTCAGCTGGTTAACATGTGTCACCCTCTTTTTAAAGGGGCCAAAAGTAATTGGACAATTCACTTAAAAGCTATTTCATGGACAGATGTATGCAATTCCTTTGTTCTTTCATTATTAATTAAGCAGATAAAAGGCCTGGAGTTGATTTGAGGTGTCTTGTTTGCATTTGGAAGATTGAGGTGTGAACATACAACATGCAGTCAAAGGAACTCAGTATGCAGGTGAAACAGGCCATCCTTAGGCTGCGAAAACAGAAAAAAACAATTAGAGAAATTGCCACAAAATTACGAGTGGCAAAATCCACAGTTTGGTACATCCTGAGAAAGAAAGAAAGTGAAAGCATTGGTGAACTCAGCAATGCAAAAAGGCCTGGACATCCACGGACAACACCAGTGGTGGATGATCGCAGAATCATTTACATGGTGAAGAGAAACCCCTTATACAGCCAACCAAGTGAACAACACTCTCCAGGAGGTAGGCGTTTAGTGTTCGGTAGTATACTGGTTCATACTGAAAACCGTTTTTTATTATTGTTATGATATGATTTTTTCTTATACCGCAATACTGGTTTAAATAGCCTACACAACATTCAGGAAGTGGTGCAGCTGGAAACTGCTTAAGGGGGGACCTTTTTCACTGCTGCACCGCTAAAAATGTACCGCAAAAGAAAAAAGGCTAAGGATGTCGATAAGGCTCTATGCAAACAATGCTACAAAGTTGTGGCGACGAAGTCAAGTAGCACGTCAAACCTGGCAAAGCATCCCGACATCCCGGTCTTTATGAGAAATTTCGCGAGGTCAGTAAAGCTCACGTTCCAGCAACACTGAACTATTAAACACATCAAAAATGTTAACATTTTATTGGCAGCTATATTAATTTGTCCAGTTACTTATGAGATCCTGAATTGTGTAGAAAAATTACTTTAGTTCCCCACATTTTTATGCAATGTTTTTGTTCTACCCACTGAATTAAAGCTGAAAGTCTGCACTTCAACTGCATCTGACTTCTTTTAAAATTTATTGTGGTAATGTACAGAAAAAAATTAAAAACTTTGTCTTTGCCCAAATATTTATGGTCCTGACTGTATATACAGCACTGTAAAAAACTGACACAACACAATTTTTTGTTTCACTCATTTCTCAATTCATGGGTGTGGATCTGTGATTAACATATATTTATTTTGTGAACTGCAGCCTGGTTCTTCTCTGTTTCTCACTAATGAAGGGCTTCTTCCTTGCTTGATGAGAATTTAGTTCTGCTTCTAGGAGCCTGAAACAAACTGTCCTAGCAGTGACCTTCCTTTTGAAGGGTGCTTGATGTCATCCTACGATTCTTGAGAAACTGTCAGATAGGTTAACAGTCTCTGGATTAGAAAGTCACTTCTGCCCCTTACCTGGCTGGTTTCTGGTTGTTCCCAGTGTTTCCTGTTTCACATTGTTCTTGTGTACTGTGATCTTAGAAATTTTGAGCCTGAATGCAACCTGCTGCTCATTGTAGCCATCTGCCAGCAGAACCAGGATTAAATCAAACAAAGTTGATTCTTTTAACAAAGTTGATTCTTAAAAAATATGGAGTGGTCTCTTAATTCTTAATTTTTTCCAGAGCTATATATATATAATTTCTTACTGCTACCTTCAAACAATGTGAAATGGGGAAATGTTATGCAAATGTCAATACAAGTGACTATATGACTGGTAATGGCCACTTTAATTAACCTTTCATTTTTCATATTCACTTTTATATCATACTATTGTTTATAATTCTTTTTTGGAATATGGAACATTTAGTTCAATTTACCCTGTAGTTCTCAATTGTTTGATATTATTTAAATTGTACTACTGAGTGACTTTATTAAGTTATTCAATTAAAAAAAAAAAAACATTTTAATGATATAAATATGCTTCTTAACAGACCTGAAGGAAATGTGCGAGTTACTGGGTATTGACCAGTTGATACTGGAAAGGGCCTTCAGTGTCCGGACTGTGGAAGCCAAACAGGAGAAGGTGTCTACCACCCTCAATGTAGCCCAGGTAAGACTTTTAGGCCGTGATTCATGCGGTTATTAAAGATGCAGGAAAGAGGGTGACTGGCACCATAATGGGGATTTTTTTGGTCCAGCAGTAAACCTTGCTTCCTCACTGTTGGTGGCAACTGATGATCGCCCTTGCAGGGCTTAAATCCTGTGCTTAGAAGAACCCTACAGAGGAGGGAATGGACAAGCTAGATTGCATTTGAACTTTGTGCGGGTGGTTACTGGAGGATGACCACCATGAATGGACTGTAACCTCTTTTGACTCCCTTTTGTATAGTGTTCCCTCAAGGAACTTTGACTATTTAGGGGCATTTGTCTGCATCCTGGTCTCCTGATTCTTGCCTGCCACATTAGCGTAGGTGAAATGGAGATGCTGCTTCTCACCGGCTTAACGCCAGACAGAATGAGGCTGCCAGTCTCTCTGTGCCAGTCGCCATGCTTAATGTCAGACAGAATGAGGCTGCCAGTCTCTCTGTGCTAGTCGCCATGCTTAATGCCAGACAGAATGAGGCTGCCAGTCTCTCTGTACCAGTCTCTATGCTTAATGTCAGACAGAATGAGGCTGCCAGCCTCTCTGTGCTAGTCGCCATGCTTAATGCCAGACAGAATGATGCTGCCAACATCTCTGTACCAGTCTCCATGCTTAATGCCAGACAGAATGAGGCTGCCAGCTTCTCTGTAGCAGTCACCATGCTTATTGACAGACAGAATGATGCTGCCAACATCTCTGTACCAGTCACCATGCTTAATGCCAGACAGGATGAAGTTGCAAGCCTCTCTGTACCAGTCACCATGCTTATTGCCAGACAGAATGAGGCTGCCAGCTTCTCTGTGCCAGTCACCATGCTTAATGCCAGACAGGATGAAGTTGCAAGCCTCTCTGTACCAGTCACCATGCTTATTGACAGACAGAATGAAGCTGCCAACTTCTCTATAGCAGTCACCATGCTTAATGCCAGAAAGGTTGAAGCTGCCAGCTTCTCTGTACCAGTCATCAAGCTTAATGCCAGACAGAATGAAGCTGAGAGCCTCTCTGTGCCAGTCACCATGCTTAATGCCAGAAAGAATGATGCTGCCAACCTCTCTGTGCCAGTCTTTGCACTGAATGCCAGACAGGATGAAGCTACTAGTCGGTCTGTGCCAGTTTCTGATAATCCTCACCCTCAGACTCTACTGTCCAGTAGTATATAAGTTTTCTAGACATAGGGGGAAAGCAGGATACAAGATTCCTTTATTTTCATAAATATTTCATAATCTACTCAGATTAACAAATCAAAGATTTTTGTTTTATTATGCCATACTGTATTTTACTGTATTTCCCAGGTCTGAAAAGCAGCTTTAAGTATTTTTTTAAATGTCAACTGCATTTCAAAACGAAGTGGCATCTTTACCTTATTAATCGTAATAAAAATGGCGAAGAACTTCCTCCCATAAATACAGTAATGTCCAATGCACTGATTTATATATTCAAACAGTAGGTCCAGCAATTAGTATTTCTTAATAGTGAAAGAATTCCTGTACCATTAACATTGCCATGTACAAAAAAGAGTTCATATGCTCAATATCCAAAAGAATTGAATGAAGAATCCTAGAACACTGGACAAATACTAAAAGCAAATATTATTTATTGGTGCAGTGCTATTGTATGAACATCAGTATGATTTTCACAGTTGATTGTGCTGAAAGGTTTCTCCAACAGAACTGAAGTGTTTTTGTAATTATTTTGTAATAAAGTGATCTTGTTGTTGGAGGAGAAGGAAATTTTACTGTTTTTCAACCGTGCAATTTTTGTCATCCTTGGTTACTGGAGTACCAGAGTACCTCTGTCAGAGGTAGAGTAATATTGAAATGGGTTATATTTTTATTTGTTTAGCAGATGCATTTGTCTTAGGAAAGACTGGTATCAAAGTGCAGAATCAGCCAGCATGCCTGGAGCAGTTAAGGTTCATTCATGCTTTGCTTAAGAGCCCATGATATGATTACTCTTCTGGTCAGATGATTTGAATTCACCTTCCACAGGCAGAGATCCTTAACTCACTGAGATCCTTTGTAGCCCAGTAACACAACCTCTTCTCCATGGTTTTATTTGTCCTCTGTATTTTACAGGCCTACTATGCCCGAGATGCTCTCGCCAAAAATCTTTATAGTCGACTATTCAGTTGGTTGGTGACCAGGATAAATGAAAGCATCAAGGTATCTTTGTTCTTTCCTTTTAACAAAGTTTCTATAAATGCCAGTTAATCAGATTAGAACCTTTTTTTTTCAACTAATTTACAGCATGATTGTTAAAATACGACTTTATATTTTTATAGTGCAGTTTTAATAGATTCTTGATGATTATGCAGTCTTTTAATATCTACTAAAACATATTGTCATGTTGTTCTTATATGTTGTTTTTGTCCATCAGGCTCAAACCAAAGCACAAAAGAAAGTGATGGGGGTCTTAGATATTTATGGCTTTGAAATTTTTGAGGTAAGGATCATGTTTTAATTTTTCAACCTATCCATTGTTTTTTTGAACATGATATATAATTGTGCCACTACAGTTCAAATAGATTCAGTTTTATTGTCACTCAACACTGTAGAATGAAATAAAAAGCTTTTATGCTACATATATTACAAATGACAATTCAGAATACATTAACAGCAAAAAAGAACTGCAGGCAGAGTGACAAGGTACAGCATAGTAGGTACAACAATAGATAGTGCAGCGTGTAGTATAATAGTACAATGGTATATTGAACAAGAGCACAAAATAATTAAAAAGTAGTACAAGTCACTTGTTGGTATGAGGTAAATGGACAGGAATTCTGGTACTGAAAAAGGTGCAGAGATGTACAAAGTGACAAGTGCAGCTGAAAAGCTGAGCTGTTCGTGCAGAGGACTGGAGATGTGTAAGGAGGAACATCCTTATGTCGCTGGTTCAGTTCTGCCTCGGGGGAGCATGGGTTTTAATGTGTTATTTTTTTCACTTTTATGTCTCTTTGGCCGAAAGTGTCTGCTAAATAACGTGAAGGAGTGTCAGTTTGACAGAATATGAGTGACGATGTTCCCCTCAGGTGAAAGACAAAAAGCTGACAATGGGCTTTATTTATAGACATTAACTGTTACCATTCCTGAAATGTGTCATATAGTGACATATTGTTGAGGCACAGACGAGCAGCTCTGAAAGGATAGCATTTGTTTTTGCAAAAGAATGCATTTTTTCAGACCCCAGCAAGGCAGAAATGCGGTTCACCTCATCAAAACTCATTGTTTTTTTCATTTTACTAGTTGTACATGATTTCACAACCTATGTAACCAGTCATGATCTAATTCGCAATAAAGCATGATATTCTTTCAATTTTGCATGAACTGTGTCTCACCCCATCTCTTTGTTTCATTTCTTCTGTGTATGGCACCAGAATGGAGTAAGTATAGAGGCTTTAGAGTGACATATGTTCGTATGTTCTAGTCTAAACACAAGTCCATCTGTGAAACTGAACAACCCAAGATGACTCATATTGTCTCTGTAATGCACTGCTGTGCTTTGTACAGTACAGTAAGTTAGTCAATTACCATCAGGCATTTTGTTTGCTCCATCACAAACAATAAATGGTAAAAAAAAAATAATAATTGTAGAAATCGTAACATATAGGAGGGTTGGTCATTTTCAACAAAATGTCTGCTGCCATTTGAATATGGCTATTAAAGTTCACCCATACCCATGTAGCTTAGGAATATTACTGCTTGGAGTGGATTTTTTGATGAATGACGTTGCATCGGTTTTTTCCTATGACGGTGAGAGTGTAACTCAACCAAACTATCATGCTGAATTCTGCAGAAAATCAAGTTTGACACAAATAAGGATTGTATTATACTAAGCAGGCCTCCTTGGTGCAAGTGCAAGTGTAAGTGTTGTTATGAACACAATACTAGCTGTCTGATGTGTAATATTTATGAATTCTGTTCAGACCATATTCTCCTGTTAGTCATTCTCCTGGTTGATCCCTCTCACCTGATTTTAGAAAGCCCTGCAACTTCATCTGCATGCTGTTTTAATAAAAGCATTATCATAACCTTCCTTTCACAACCAAATGTGTGTCGCCAAGCCAAAAATGCATTCGAATTTGCAGATAATGCAATTAGTTAGTATAAACTACCTGACTTAGTACTCCTGGGTGCTGGGTGATTTGATATTATCCTTTATATCGATATTTTGAATATTATTTTGATTATTATTTCGAATAATATATTAAATATAATTTTTTAGATATCCATCACCCCTTTTTGGCAAATTGCCATTACTTCCAACATACTACAGCCAGACCTGCCTTTACTTGTTTAATATTAAAAAAAAAAAAATTTAAAGCTACCAAAAACCCTCATTGTGTAAATTTTTATTATTGCCACAAAACTTCCAGAAGGAGTTCACTCTTTTAATCAGTATTTCTCTTGGTAGAAGTATTGATTAAATGAGTAAAAGGCTAGAGGACTGAGCAAGTCAGGAACGGGACTGAGCAAGCACCCAAATGACAAGTCAGCATGATGTGAGAGGTGTTCAAGGCATTCAGTTCTAATGGGACTGTTAATGGGGGGAATTCAGCATTTTTTTAAATGGTCAGTCACTGGAGGTGAAAAAACATGCAAAGCATATGGGGTCACTAACATTACATTTTCAAATTCCCATTTATAGGACAACAGCTTTGAGCAATTCATCATCAACTACTGCAATGAGAAACTTCAGCAAATCTTTATTGAGCTGACTCTGCGGGAAGAACAAGAGGAGTACGTTAGAGAGGTGAGGAAATGCAATGGCAAATTGATCGTCCAGTATCTTCTCTGCATATTGTGTTGTAAAATGCTTCAAGGCAGAGCATTGATGTTACACTGCAGTTAGCTGATCCTCAGGTGTGCATTGTTCTATTTTGGACAGCACTTTTGACAGAACTGAAAGTTTAGTGCAGTATACTGTATTGCAGAGTTGTTGCAAACCTTCCTGAGTCCATCCAAGTCCACAGCATACTGTATGTTTACAGCCTGTATGCACCTTTAGCCACGAGGGGGCATGGATTTTAAGGTGCAATTTTCTTCACTCGTATGTTGCTTTGGCTGAAGGTGTTTGCTAAATAATTTTGAATTTAGCTTCATAGTCTAAAATTGAATTTGTGTTTTTCTGGACTCAGTAATTGACTTCGACTACCCAGCTCCAGTAATGGACTCAGTCTCGTCTCACACTAACCCCCTTTTGCTCTCGGCCTTATCTCAGACTTGATTTGTTAAACATAGGGTCTAGATTTGGACTCGGCTAAGGTAGACTCGAACAAAAGACTGGTATACAATACAGTTTAAATGTTTTAGGCAGTCAAAGAAGATGTTTAAATGATTATCATTTTGTTGTGAAAATATGTCTGTCAAAGTATGTTAGCTTTGCAATTTCAAAACTGCTCCTAAAATCACCCCAGTATTTGCAGCACCCTTCCAATACACACATGTACTTTTTGACTTGATCACTAACATACCTTACATGACTAATCAATACCTCATAGACTTTTAAAAACTATTTTAATTAATTAATAATATAAGTAAGTGTAATGTCCGGAAACCAGGGACCCCGTAATGCAAAGCAACACAAGTTTATTTAAGAAGCCGGGTGCACCAAAAGCCAGTGGGGAAATCCAAAAGGGTAGTCGGGTCGGGTTCCGTGGGTCATTAGCCGGGCAGGTCAGTCCTACGTGCAGGGACAAAACGAGATGATGAGGGGATGGGAGAGATGAGGAGGGTAGATCGGGGAGGCAGGACAGGGAAAGAAAGCAGGGCAGGCAGGAACAGACAGGAAGCCAGGGCAGGCGAGGCAGGCAGGACAGGTGAGATGGCAGGGTAGGCGAGACGGCAGGGCAGGGCAAGTGGAAGAGACAATAGACAAGAAAACGCTCAGTAGTGCAAATAAGCATGGCAACGATACTTCGCAATGTTACTGAGGCAGCTTTTGTTTTAAGTAACGTAGTGATTAGGTGGTAATCACCTGCCGCTGCATTGCCCCGCCCCTGCGGGCGTGACAGTACCCCCCTCCGATGGCCGCCTCCTGGAGGTCGAGGGGAGCCGTCGTGGACAAGGCGTGAACTGGGCTGTACCGCACCAGTTTCAATAGAGAGACATGAAACGTGGGGCAGATTCAACCTTGAGGAGCTGGAGCCGGAACATGCCACAACTGTTGCATGATCCAGAAGGGTCCAATGTACCGGGCTGACAGTTTGCGGCACGACAGAAGCTTCAGGTTGCAGGTGGAGAACCAGACCCTCTGCCCCACATGATAAGGTGGATCTGGGCGTCGCCGGCGGTCAGCTTAGGTCTTTTGCCGGGCTGCTTGGTCGGATAGGGTCTGCTGGGCATGACGCCAAACCTCTCTGGCCCCACGGTACCATTCCTCGACTCAGGGTACATCTCCAGCAGTCACCACCTATGGGAAGAGCAAGGGAGAGTACCCTAGAACACACTGGAAGGGAGACATATGGGTTACGGGGTTCTCCTGGGTGTTCAGCGCATACTCCGCCCAGATGAGATGAGTCGCCCACTCTGTGGGTTTGTCTTTACAGAGAAGTCGTAGGACCTTTGACACTTCTTGATTGGTCCGTTCTGCCAAGCCGTTGGACTGAGGATGATGAGGAGGAGAGACTGAGAGAGATATTTAACTTACAGTGGTACACAGGGCACAAAACACTCGGAGGTGAACTGAGGGCCTCGATCTGATAGTATGTCCTCCGGAAGGCCATAATGCCGGAATATCCAGGTAATGAGGATCTAAACAAGGTCAGCGGCATTAGGGAACTTAGGCAGCGCGATGAGACGGCATATCTTGGAGAATCTATCTACTATGGTTAATATGGTGGTGTTACCTTGTGAAGCGGTCTGTAATGAAGTCCATCGCCATATGGGACCAGGGCCAAGATGGGATGGGCAAGGGCTGGAGTAGGCCGGTTGGAGGTAGATGGGATGATTTGAGCTGGGAGCATTCTGGACAAGATGATACGTACCTCTCCACCGCTCCCCTACAGCCAGGTCACCAATATCGCCGGGCCAACAGACGTTGCATGGCGGAGACACCGGGGTATCCGGAGTTACGGGAATTATGGACCCAGCTGACGTACAGCCAATCCACTGGGCATCCTGGTGGGGGTGCTGAGTACTCGTTAGTGACGCAAATCGACTCTTCTAATGACCAAGAGATGGTAGCAGCACGGGGGTGGAGCAGAAGGCTTGTTTTAGCTGCCAAAAGGCTCAGTCGGCCTCTGGAGTCCATACTAGGTGGGATCCAAATCCTCGAGTGAGCAATGTGAGGGGTGTAGTGACTTGACTAAAATTGCGGATGAAACGGAGGTAGAACTTAGCAAACCCCAAAAATGCAGGTCCTTGATGGTGCGGGGAGGTGGCCATTGTTGAATGGCTGTCACCTTTCTCTCGTCCATGGCAACCTCTCTAGTCCGAATGACGTAACCCAGGAACTTCACTTGGGTCCGGTGGAACTCACATTTTTCCCCTTTTGCAAAGAGGTGGTACTCTCGGAGTCTCTGGATAACCTGTCGTTACCTGTCGTGGTTGACAAGTTGAGAGAAGGACAGGGAGTAGATCAAGATATCATCAATGTACACCACCACGAACCGGTTGACCATGTCCTGGAAAACGGTCTACATGAAAGCTCGGAATATGGAGGGGCTATTAGCCAACCCTTACGGCATCACCTTTTATTCATTTTGGCCTGTGTTGGTGATGAAAGACGTCTTCCATTAGTCCCCCTTACGAATCCTCACCACCCTGCGGGTGTGACAGTAAGCAAGTAAGCAGGTGGTAAAATATAACAAATACAGGAATGGCTAGGGTGCCACTGTGGATGGGTTTGGGAACTGAAGCATGTTCTGCTAGTCATCCAACAAAATTTCGGTAATTTTTTTAGAGAACATACATTCTTGTTAGTTTTTAATGTATCTCTTAATTTGCACATGTTTTACTGTTATTTTTTTCTGAACAAATATAGCCGCGGAAAAAATTAAGAAACCACAGCATAATTTTTTGTTTTACTCATTTCTCAATTTATGGGTGTGTCTGTGAATAATATATATTTTTCTGCAAACTGCAGTCTGGTTCTTCCCTGCTTCTCATTAATGAAGGGCTTCTTCCTTGATTTATGGGACCTCAGTCCTGCTTCTATCAGCCTGTTACAAACTGTCCTAGCAGTGCACCTCACACCTGCACTTAATGTTTCCCATTCCTTTTCAAGGTCACTTGATGTCATCCTGTGATTCATGAGAAACTGTCAGATAAGTTTAGGGTTAGTCCCTGGCATTAGAATGTCACTTCCACCTTTTACCTGGCTGGTTTCTAGTCGCTCCCATTGTCTCCTGCTTCACCTTATTTTTGTGAACTGCTGTTTAAACCATGATTTAAAAATGCAAATTTGTTTAAAAATATAGAGTGGTCTCTTAATTTTTTTTCCACAGCTGTATACACGTACAGCCCAGATGAATACCCTAAAGGCCTAAAAATACCCCAATATACTTCACTTCCATTTTAGTATGACAAATTGTGTTTTGTCAGTGTACTTTTCAGTGTACAGGGTACCTTAGAATATAATCCCAGCACTTCCCTGACTGCTTCTCTGCAGTATTTGTCTCCCTGGCTCTTATTCAGTGAAGTGCATGGCAAAATGACAAAATTACGCTGGTGGTGGCTGAACCAATTCGGGCTCAAAATAACAAATGTGCCTTGCAGTCCTTTGATTTCCTGCACCCTGACTCGCTGTTAATATGACCACTGATACAAGTCACCACTTAATTTGATACTAAGAATCTGATGCAATTCCATTTTATAACCAGCCCTGGGAGTGATGAATGAAGATTATTTTAGAACTTGAATTAAGTGTTCACATTTCATTTTTTATAGGAATATGCATGAATGCTCCATTCATCTGTGATAAAAGTTTTTGACTAAATTGTAGTATAGTTACCAAACAATAGTTACTGAACAATACAATGTTTCAACATCTGAGTCTCTCAGCTTGGGATAAATCTTCACAAGCTTTTCTTTGAAAACTCACCTTGTTAGCTTCCAACACCAAACTGTGAATTTGAATATGAAGTTGATCATTTAAGATTAATTTATCCCTCTTTTTGCAGGGTATTGAATGGACAAACATTGAATACTTCAACAATGCAATGATCTGTGACCTCATTGAAAATGTGAGTTTTGTTCTCTTATTTCTCTTGAAAAGACAGAAAAGTTCACATTTGCACATGCATTATATTAGTCTGGGAAATCAAAAAAGCTGATTTTGTCTGTGTCTGTTAAAACTTGCAGAGTATATATGAATTGCTTATTAATTTGTTATAAAATTTTCACTATGAATTATTAAGCCTCTTACCTAAAATATTTAATTTAATATTACCTAAATATTAAATTGTTAGTTATTTGTGTGCTCCCAAAAAAAGTCTTACAGCACAGGTTGTCAGGCATGGTCCCGCCCCTCCCTCCTCATTATTCTTAGAAATGCCAATATTCATTTAAAAGAGAATAATTCATCTTAAGAAATAATTTATGCTTCATTTTCAGAGTATTTTAAAAATGTTGATCCCATACTAACTGAAATTTAACCACACTAGCATTCACTAGAATTTAAATAACATGTAATATGTTGGAATTTGTTATATTCAGTGAATTTCATCACTCATAAGGATCAAGTTAGAGTATGCCTTAGTTAAAACATGACGATATTATTGTGTTTTCATTACTCTTAAATACATTTTAGCAGGTTATTTGGATTTCCCCTCTTAAGTAGCAGATACAATACTGTATATTGCCATACCTTCACTTAGAACAAGAATGGGATCCTAGCCATGCTTGATGAGGAGTGTCTGCGCCCTGGAAATGTGTCAGACGAGACCTTCCTAGACAAACTCAACACAGTCTGCGCTAAGCACCAATGCTTTGAGAGCTGTCACAGCAAGAACTCAAAGTTCCTCACTGACCGCAGCTTGCCTCGCAACTGTTTTCGCATTCAGCATTATGCTGGCAAGGTACAGAGATTTCCTGGTCTGTAGTTTAAGAACAGCATGATTAGAGGTTCCATTTGAGCCAAATTTCCAGCATTCCCGAATTTAACTATAGTCAGAATACCCAACTTTTCATATTCAAAATAGTCTCACCTATTGTTTTTGATATGTGATGATGGACAGTACATCTCTTTGTCTTTAAAAATGTAGTTGTAATTATTTTAATCCTGAATAGATTGGCCATTTCAGAAAAAAAAGAAACAGTATCATGGCTGTCTGTCTTGGATACTTAATGTGTCATTCTTCATTGTCCAGCACTGTGAAAATTCAGTTTAGTATAATTTAATATTTAATATAATTAGCATAATAATATGAGATTTAAAGGTTACAATATTCTCTTCTTAGGTGTTGTACCGTGTGGAAGGATTTGTGGACAAGAATAACAACTTGCTTTACCGTGACCTTTCCCAAGCAATGTACAAGGCTAACCACAGTCTGATTAAGCTACTCTTCCCTGAGGGTGACCCTAGTAAAGTCAGCTTGAAAAGGCCACCTACTGTTGGCTTCCAGTTCAAAGCCTCAGTAGGCACATTGATGAGGAATCTGCAAACCAAAAACCCCAACTACATTCGGTGTGGCTTTTATTCTGTTCTCTTTTTGATTTAATATATATTTTTTGGGAATGATTCCCCCATGTAAAGATGATTTCCTGTTTTTTTAGATGCATAAAGCCTAATGACAAAAAGGCAGCCCGCCTCTTCACAGAGATGTTGGTGCGCCATCAAGTGCGTTACTTAGGCCTCATGGAGAATGTCCGTGTGCGCCGTGCTGGCTACGCCTTTCGCCAGCCCTATGAACCTTGCCTGGAGCGGTACAAGATGCTTTGCAAACAAACTTGGCCTCATTGGAGGGGTCCAGCCAGGTAACACTGACAATTCTTCAGGCTTCTATAGTTGTTTTACATTATGAATCGGGGCAGCTTTTCTCTGCTTATCTGCCAGTCACTGCCTAATGTGTGGATTACATGAAATGCATGTTCTAGAGCAGGGGTCACCAACATGTTGCCCGAGGGCACCAGGATGCCCCCAAGGACCACATGAGTCGCCCGCAGACCTGTTCTAAAAATAGCACAACTCACCAGTGAGCAGCGTCTAAAATTTAATTTTATCATGATGCCATTCTTCTTTAATCAAATTTGCATTTATATAGATTTGAAAATAATATCTAAAAAAAAAACATTTAAAACATGTTTATTATACATGAAGTTTAGATAACTTTAGGAGGGCGTTTCAAATTTGTTTCAAAAAGGTTGGTGAACCCTGTTCTAGAGAATTAAAACTACATGATTACAAAGTCTCCTATAGTTTCCATTTCAGGTTTTTATTGTACATATCACTCTGACATCATGTCCTACATGTTAAACATTGTTTCTTAGCCTTAGGTTAATAGTATGGCATAATATGTGCTTGTACTTCAGGTTTATTTGGTTCACAGTTGAAAGCATGAAAAAATGATATAGAGCTAATCTGCTAAACAGCCAGTATTAAAACTAGACCGGGTGGGTTGCTGATTAGCTGTTTAGATTGGGGGCCAGATTTAATTATGATTCAAAAGCCATATATGGACCATCTAAAGCAGTGGTTCACACAGATAACATAGGTAAGCTGTAGCCGTACAACACCATTTACTCTCAGATGGCCTCCTCTTGTTTGTAAATTTCTTATGTTCTTATATTGAAACTGGGTTACATGTCTGATGTTATTGATTAAGTGTAATATCATCATGTCACCCAGACCTATTTCCCACCCAAGTGAAATTTGTTTTCATGTTATGATAATGATGTACAGTGTAGGGGATATTTTTCATAATTATTTAAATCTCAAAATCCCATAACTGATATAATTTATCCTGAACTGCTGAGGGTGGTGTTCCTACAGGGAAGGAGTGAAGGTGCTTTTAACCAGCTTGCAGATCCCAAAGGAGGAGTTCTCCTATGGACATACCAAGATCTTCATCAGGAACCCCAGAACGGTAACAGTTCTGCAAACACCATTAGAAGAACTGGCTTTTTCCTTCAGGCAAAAGTAGAACCTCAGTCTATGATTGGTTTTTATTTCCCTGCTTAAAGCACAGACTGTAAGTTACGATATGACATACAGCATATATTCTTTGTGCCAAAATAACATTGTATATTCCATAACCTATAACCTGGTACAAATATGAGTCATTCAACTTGAATTAATCAAGCAAAAAGACAAAAATTAAATAACCAAACCATAAAGGTACAATTTTTCAGTTTGTATTTTATATTTCATAATACCTAGTGCTCGGAAGCTTGCTTGTAAAACCGATTAATTATTACTGTAACATTGCTTCTCAACAGTGTCATTGTGTCTTATTAATACAGACTGAAGTAGTCCAATGAAAAGATGGTGAAGACAATTAGTGAAACTATGTCAGCCAAAACCAAACAGCTGTCAAGCTTAATTCTTAATTCATGATGTATCTTGTTTTCAGCATGACCTGTAGTTCTTTATATCACCCTATAATATATCATTCAAGATGGCACAGTGAGGTCAGAGGTTGTTGTGCTGCTTGCTTTCCAGCTCTTCACACTGGAGCAGAAGAGGAAGCAGTGTCTGGAGGATCTGGCCACCCTGATTCAGAAGATCTACCGTGGCTGGAAGAGTCGTACATTCTTCCTGCTCATGAAGAAGAGCCAGATCATTGTGGCAGCCTGGTATCGCAGATATGCAGTAAGCCACTTCCAGCCCTCCTCATGTCACATGTTACACTAATGACAATTAAATATCTTTGGTTACATGAATTAAGTAGTTTAGACTTGATAAGGTAAGAAGTGAAAAGTATAAATGGCCTGTAATATGAGTGTTAGTATTTGAAAGTTGCCCAGCTGACCATCACTATTATCTGCAATAGTTAACGTTACGTCCAATGAATTGCCCAAAGTAAATAGGGTGCATATACTTCTATAAACAATGCTTAAAGATGGTAGAAAAGATAATTAATTGATAAATGACTAATGGTATACCATTTACATTTGATTGACTTAGTCTTCCCCATACTGAACTGTTTTACAGCAAAAAAAGAAATACCAGCAGATCAAGATCTCAACTGTTGTGGTACAGTCTTACATCAGAGGATGGAAGGTGGGTTAAGCAGAACTTTGCATGGCTTATGTATTAACTCCAAACTTTTATCCTTATGTCAACAGAGAAAACTTTATATAGATTATTATAATTGTCTTTCATGATTTTTGATCATGAATTGTATTAACAGTATGAAATTTGGCTTGAATAAATGTGCCTAGATATAAAACAGTCTGGGTTAGTAGTGTCTATTTGGGGTTGATTAAATTTGTTCAAGATCATCGATCACTGTACTTTATGTAGGCTCGAAAGACACTTCATGAGCTAAAATACCAGAAAAGATGTAATCAAGCAGTGACTACTATTTCAGCATATTGGCATGGGCAACAGGTAAGCCACTCATGATAATTAGTATAAATATATGTATGTTTAAGTATATAGACAAATTTCTATTAAATATATCATTACTTTCACCACTGCAGAAGTTCTGTGAATTTGTTTATTGGATTTTATATAATCAACCTTTTCAGAATTCTTTGCTTGGAATCAATAAAGTGTGTGTCTGTCTGTCCGTCCAAACATGGAATATTATAAATTAGACCTGTCATGATTACTCAATTAAATTCGATTACTCATTTATTAAAAAGCATAGATAAAAATTTTCCCTCTCAATTATTCGGTCATATGGCGGAAGGTATTTGGCACGTGCAGGATGAGGGTCCAAATAAAGACTGAAAGCATCATTTGTGTGGAAGATTCAAGAGATTTATTCATCACATAAAGTACAACATGCAGTGAAATGTATCTCTGAGTCACCCTTATTTGGCTGTGCAAAAATAGAAGAAAAAAGGTAAGAAGTAAAGTAGGAGTAAAAAAGAAAATTACAATATATAAATACAATCTATGGAACCGAGTATATAATCTAAAATACACAATCCAAATATACAATCTAAAATATAGTGCAATGGCAAGGAGTGACCCTAAATCTCCTCAGTTGCCTCAGGTAGTACAGCTGCTTCCTCGCTCTGGTGACCAGAGTGCTGACATGTGAGTGCCAAGTGAGGTCCTCAGTGAGCAGAACCCCAAGGTATTTGATGTTGTCAGTCCTCTCCACTGGAACACTGTTGATCTGGAGAGGTGAGAAGGAGCGCTGCTTCTTCTTGCTGTAGTCCACAATCAGCTCTTTAGTTTTGCTGACATTCAGACTGAGGCAGTTGGACCTACACCATACCGATAGGTTCTCCACCTCCCTCAAGTAGGCTGACTCATCGTTGTTGGTGATGAGTCTAATTACCACTGTGTCGTCCGCAAACTTCACAATGGTGTTGGAGCTGTTGGTGGCAACGCAGTCGTAGGTGTAGAGCGTGTAGAGCAGGGGGACTTGAATCTTGAATCTTGAATCCAAATAAAGAGTGAAAGCATCATTTATGTGGAAGCACTTCATTAAAAATGAATGAGAATGCAGATATCTGCCAGTATTGCAAAGCAGAACTTGAATATCACCATGTCACGACTACAAAGCAAATACATCTTAAAAGAAGACATTCAGGTTTGAAGGACTAACCCAATAATGCAAGGTTAGCCGTAGATATGTCCCATTTAGCTTCTCAAAATAGCCTATCCTTCCTTTATCATTACTTTGACTTAATTTATTTTACTTATTGTGATTCCCGTATGTCAAAATAATCGCTGCTCAAAGGTAACCCCGTCACTTAGCCATGTCATTTTACATTATATGGTACATAATAACCAATTGCTTTTTGTTAACGTATTTTAACGTGTTTTTTGTTAACATATTGCATGTTTTGAATTGGGCTGAACGAGTCTAGAAAAAGATCACACTGAGATATTTAGAAGTTTAAAAATAACTACCTGTATATAGCCAAATGTAGAGCTTATCTGCCTTTATCTTGTCTACCAACATTCTGTCAATTAACTTGGTGCCGCTGAAAGTTGTGCCAACAGATGCAAAGCAGTGCCAGCAAATCACTTACTCATTGTCACTATAAAATACAAAATATTTCCATACAGCGGAATACGAATGCCTTTTTGTGACCAGTTCTTTTTTACCTTTCTCCTCTTCACTCATTTTTTGCTTAATTTCTCAACAAACATGCCACACAATCTATGAATCAGTTCAACAGAAGGGACAAAAATTATATAATTGTCTTGGAGATCACATGCAGTGCTCATGCAAAAGCAGCCGTGGTAAACTGATTTTTTAAACCTATGCTAGATAATGCTGAAAAGGAACCATCATTAAAATTGCAAAGCTTGCTAAGTTTGGTTTCCTGGGACTAAATAAATGTTTTAGTGAAATTTATTGTTGGTTTGCAGACTATCGCGGTCCTTGAAATGTGTTTATTGCATGTGCATGAAATGCCACGTTGATTCTAACATCGCACATCGTGACTCGATGAATCGCACTTGATGAATTATCAGATTAATCTGTAGATTACTTGATTATTAATATAATCGAGAGTGACAGCCCTATTATAAATATAAATATGAAAGTTATGTAAATGGCACAGAGAAGGGATAAATGACAAACCACCACCATTTCCAGTCTCAATTTGAGGTCAGTGGGCTAAGCCTCTGTGAGTGTAATCAGAAGGTCGCCAGTTCAAGCCCAGCCTCGGCGCATCCACGGGTCCTTGAGCCAGACCCTTAACCCCCAGTTTCCTGGTTGCTGCAACAGGTGGCTGCCCTTCACGTCCATCTTGCTGTTACCTACAGAGAGCAAGTTGGGAGAGGCATAAAGAGAATTTCCCCACGCGGATCAATGAAGTATCAATTAATTACTTAATTTTGAACTTCAGGTGCTGATTTACATGTCTGTTTTGAAGGTCCGTCGGCAATACAGAAAGTTCTTTAAATCCAGTGCAGGAAAGAGGATATACAACTTCATCATTCAGAGAACTGTAAGTGGAATACTTCAGAATCAGCCAATGAATTGTCTTGGGAAGCTAGTATTTTTGCTTTAATGCAGTGTTGATATTGGCAACTATCAATTTTTAAAAGCACATTGAAAGAAGCATATGCAGAAAACTGAGATGTGTCAGCCAAATGGTGTTCTTTAGAAAAAAAACAGTATGACATGATTAAAGAAAAAAGACAGTAAAGTAAATTTATCTCTAACAGAATAGGGTGTGATGTGTAGTATGTCCTTCTCTCAGATGCAAAAGTACTTCCTGGAGTTGAAGAAGACACTACCTTCTATGTCACCCACTGACAAGTCCTGGTCTTCCCACCCCTGTCGGTTCATGGAGGGAGCAGACAAAGAGATTAGGAGAATATTCCATCTCTGGAAGGTCAGCTTATAATACCAGCTACCCTTAATGTACTGAATTTCTTATAGTGTTCACTTTACTTTGCATTCTCTGTGAATTACAATGAAATTTTAAGGATGTTGAGGGGTATTCTTAAGTTACAAATATGTTATGTGGTAGTTGAATAACTCTACTGCTTGGTATATATTTTTTGTTCAGACTAGAGATCAAAGACCTTGTACTGTAGACAGTGATTTAAGCTAGTATGTCTTGTCTGGTATTCCATTTAACAGTAACATCATACTGCTTACATTTTACTGTAAGCAGTAAAATGATAGAATTGTGTTTAAAATTTGAGAAGGCAAGCTATTTGACAAATTTATTGCATTGTGTTTTACTTAGCAATTTTGAGCATAGTAACATTTTGCAACTGGTCATTTGAAAATGGTCAACAACAGTATGCTATATTCCAAGATGGGATAGAGCATTAAATAGTCTATAGTTATTACTGAATAAATTAATGAACAATACATTTATATAGTGCTTCTCAAGACACCCAAAATGCTTTTTTTTTTTTACCTAACTCACTTGCTGTAAGTACATGTTGTTGTACTACAGTTTTAGAACTACAATATTTAAGACCATTTGCTTTTTGATAAATATTGTTTTATCAATGTTTGCCTCACATTACCAGTGCAAGAAATACAGGGACCAATTCACAGAACAAAGAAAGGCCATCTATGAGGAAAAGCTGGCAGCCAGTGAGATCTTTAAGGACAAGAAAGCTCTGTACCCTAGCAGGTAAATTCAGGGGTTGAAAGAATTAGGATTCTCTAATTCTAGGATATGAATTATAGCCTCACACTCAGTTTTGCCCATACAGTTCCTTCCTTGACTATATATGAGTGAAGTTTGTATGTTCTTATGTCTGTGTCGGTTTCTTCTAGCTGTTCCATATTCTTTTCACAATTTAAAGAGAGTAATTTTAGGTGGATTAGTATTTAGATTGCTTGTATTATGTGACTTTTTGCCCTGTGCCTATTATTTAGATAAGTAGTTATGGAAAATTAATGTAATCATTGCCATAGAATGTTTTCATTTTACAACCGGCCATTTATTCATGTATTGGTTTCTTTCAGTGTCAGCCAGCCCTTCAAAGGGGACTATTTAGAAGTCAACCAAAGCCCCAAGTATCAAAAACTCAAAAGCATGCTGGAGGAAAAAGTCATCCTATCAGATGTGGTCAACAAAATCAACAGGGCCAATGGCAAGGCAAGCTCAGTAACTTATCATAATAGTTATTAATAGTATTTCATATGCTGCTACAGGGTGATTTTATTTAAATATGTTGTATTTTGACTTTGTACAGTCCATCATGATCCTGATCTGTGTAAGCAGTTGGAGGATAGATGGATGGATCCCAAAACTGCCACTAGTTAACTGGCACTCAACTTTGTTCTCAAATCTGTCTTAAGCCCACAGCTAAATGTGTCATGACTTTCAATGCCTACAATAGGTTTTTTCCCTTCTGTGTTATTTCATGTTCCAGAATTTTTCTAGCATTCTCAAAACATAAACAAATGAGTTACAAATTTTGACTTGCATGGAATGTACATTCCTTACTTTTACTGTGATTTTAAAATGTATATATTGGTTCTGTAACCAGTATTCCAAACCATCTAGCAAGCTATTTCTTCTTTATGTTGATTAGTAAATACACAGATTCATGTCAGTCAGAGACATTAATATGATCAAAGTATGCATTTGTTCCACAAGTGTATCTGTGTCCATGAACGTGATGTTGGGGGGATATTTATTTATCACTATTTGACAGTGTGGCTAACATACAGAATTATGTTGCAACTTTTTGAAGGAAAAGTTATACCTTTATGTCATCTTTAAGAAATGAACCATAGTCTTAATTGTTTTCCTAGCTTAATCAATATCCGTTTGTCATTCCTAGGGAGTGGCACGAATATTTCTGCTGACCAAAAACAACTTCATCTTGGCTGATCATAAAACTGGCCATTTTAAGGCCAGGGTTCCTCTGGTAGATCTCCACAGTATGTCGGTCAGCAGGCTAACTGATGGCTTCTTTGCTCTGCAGTTTAAGGAGGTGAGGTACTGGCCTTGCCACTTCCTCCTCATTTGTAATTTGTCATTTGCAGATTTGCCATGTCAAGCCAAGGTGAAATGGGCATAATTGCATTACAGATACAACACACAATCTGTTAAAGTACACATTTACTTATGGTACATAATAATTGTCTTTATAAGTCAGATATTTGGAGTAAGAGCAGCACAGGAAAAATGTTTTAGTGCCTGACATTAGTTTTAACAAGCTACGTGCATTGTGAAGGAATAAATAATGACTGGTAAATATTATCTGTATTTATTTGTATATTATTGTGTATTTGCATGTATTCACCTATAATTAGAATACCTTATTACATATATCGCTTGATTGTATGTTATGAATTATGAGAACCTTCTCAAATTTTCTCGTCAAAATATTCTGCAGAAACGGAAATTTGAATTGAATTGCAACAACATAGAAAACTTTTCTTAAAATATGTTATTTCCTAGTTTACCTCTTGATGTGTATATTATAGGAATGTTGATTCAGTGTAGCAGTAATAGCTTTAATATATTGACATAGTTGTGAGATTTTGTTTTTCTTTATTTTCCCAAAGGGCTCTGCTTTAGCAGCCAAAGGGGACTTCTTGTTGAGCAGTGAACGGCTGATTGAGATTATAACCAAGCTGCACTGCATCACAGGCTCAGCTGCAGAGAGGAACCAGATCAACATCCACATTTTAGACGAGTACGAGCATATTTGATTTTCTTTTTCTGTATTTCTTTTAAAAATTGTATTCATGTTTTCTTATTGTTTGGTATAAATGCTTCCCCATCACCAGTTCTTTGGGAATATACAATAAGAATCTTTCATCTTTGGAGAACACATAGTTTCTCCCACAACATAAATACAGTCGAACCCACTTATCTCGACCTCGGCTAACTCACCAACCCTATTAAGTCGACGTTTTTGAAGTGGAACC
>JAODJU010000001.1:32787588-32801905 GCA_026776725.1 Gnathonemus echidnorhynchus
CAGAGGGGGAGTGGGGAGGGGGGACAATCGTACTCGGGCCCGGTTCACAGCAACCGTGCCTAGTGTGAGTACACCCTAGGAAGGACCATAGGGTAGTGGAATAACTGGTGGGACCGGGTACTGGAGCAAATATGGTGATAAACAAACGGAAGTGGGGTCTGATGACCCAGGACCAGGTGGAGCCAAGGAGCTGGAAGGGCTGGGGCCGAGAGGCACTGTGGGGGCTGTAGGGCAGGGAAAGGGGAACACCACTGGGACTGCAGGACAGGTACCCAAGGGAGAAGGGAAACCTGAAGGGCAAGAACAGGGAAGGAGGCAGGAACAGGAGGAGCCAGAGGGGCCCGATGGATAGGAAGGCCGTGAGATGCTGGCACGGTGGCCACAAATAGTGTGCCCCCGTCTTACTCTCTGGGAAATCGAGACACTGCCAGCCCCTCTCTTGGACCCCTGATGATACCGGAGACCACCTCAGGACAGAGGACAGTGGCGTTCTGGTTCAGGATGGGAACTGGGGTTCAAGGTACAGGGCACAGTGCCAGACCAGAGGGGCCCCACTCCAGGCCATCTAGTGGGGTGTCCTCCCCAACAGAGTGGACAACAGCCAGGCAGTCGGGCCAGCAGCAGCCGGCTGAACAGGTGCTGGGTTGACAGTGGCTCAGGCATGGCGGGCACTGGGCTGACGGTGGGCAGGGCTCAGACGCAACATCAGGAGACAGGCAGGGATCCTTGAAAGACAGGTGACTCAGAAGGGATCAGATTGTGCTTGGGGCTGGAGATGAGCTGGGGTCAGAGCAGGAGCCGGCGAGGTGGTGGTGGCCACGGGTGAGCAGTAGGCAAGAGCTAACAGCTGCGGAGCACCCTGAGGTAAGCGAGAGCAGAGCACCACCGGGACCTCTGGTGGTGAGCGAGAGCAGAGCATGGACATTCCAGGAACAGGAAGAGCCAAACTGGGCGCTTGCCAAGTGGTGGAGGTGGGGTCTCCTGGGCAGGATGCCAGCTCAGCCCTCCTCCTTAGTCTCCACTTTCTGTGGCAGAAGCTAATGGAGGGCTTTGGGTGGCCAGTGGGTGGACTGGAGGTTGGCTTCAGGGAGGCAGCAGGTGGATTGGCGGCCTTGTCTAAATTGAGGTCCAAGGCAGTAGCCCTGCCAGCAAGAGGCTTCTCCTCCACTGGATCTGATTCAAGATTCAAGATTCTTTATTTGTCACATGCATAGTTATACAGGTACAACATGCAGTGAAATGTATCCTGAACCGCTCATACTTTGTGCAAGAAAATAAATTATAAAATATTCTGTAAATAAATTATAGAGAGTGCAAAACAGAAAAAAAGAAAACCTATGAATTTACAAAGAGAATATATACAATTTTACAGGATGAAATGAAATACTGTGCAAAAAAAAGCAAAAAAAATGCTTATAGCTAGTATAAAGTGCAGTGTGCAGTGTCAGCACAGCAGTGTAAGGTTGAGCTGATAACCGTAACACTATGACTGGGAGAGTGGCATGTCTCGATTGAGGAGACGGATCGCCTGGGGATAGAAACTCCTCCTGAGTCTCTCCGTCTTGGCCATAATGGCACGGAACCTTCTGCCTGAATGCAGGAGTTTGAACAGTCCGTTATTGGGGTGAGACAAGTCCTTGATAGTCCTAGCTGCCCTTGTCTTACATCTCCTGATGTAAATGTCTTGCATGGAGGGGAGAGCTAACCTGCAGCAGCGTTCAGCTGCCCGGGTCACTCTGTGGAGGGCTTTCCAGTCCTGTACACAGCTATTCCCAAACCAGGATGAGATGTTCTGTGTGAGGATGCTCTCAACAGCACCCGAATAGAAAGCCTTAAGGACAGCAGGGGAAACCCCAAACTTCCTCAATTGCCTCGGGTGGTATATGCGCTGCTTCGCCCTTTGTCAGAGCACAGGTATGCTCAGTCCATGTCAGGTACTCCGAGATCTGGTGCACTCACCTCAACCCTGAAAGCTTGGATCCTCTCCGTTATTGCCACCACTTCCTCTATGAAAGCATCAGGGGTAAGGGCGATGAAGCGTCCATACAGCTCTCAGAGGCAGGCCAACCTCTGGGGAGATGTGGAAGAAATAAACTTGAAGCAGATAGTGCTGATCGGTAGGCAGCAGTCCACCAATTCGCTAGGGCTTAGGGATTCCAGTCATTCCGTCACAATGGCATGAAATGGAGGAGGCAAGAGCAGGTGTGAAGACAAATAAAGGGTTTTATTTGAGTAATGCCAACAGGGCAAACCAAAGCAGACCATGGGGACAAACAGAAGGCACAAATAGCAGTAAGGGAAGCACTGGAGCACACACTAGGATGACACCAATGACCTACGACGGAGGCACTGTATACATCAATGATAGGGGAGCAGACAAGAGGCAGCTGGAGTGAGTCACACAAGGGCTGAAAGGAAAGGCACAACAAATAATTAACAGTTGTGGTATATATGCATTTAACATAAAAACAAAACATCAAGTACAGGTACTTACAAAAAATAAATTTACCAATTTCGGGGGGGGGTTCTCAGTTTTAAATCACCCGGACACGTAACAGCGCAATATATTTTTTCAGTTCTGTAGCGATAGTCTTCACCTTTACCCAAGTTCGTTTGGCTCCGCAGTTGTCTGCCCTTCACTCTCCACTTCACTACTTGTAATTGTGCTGACCGAGCTGTGCAAAATGTCCTCAGCATTCCGAACTCAACTGGCTATAATATGTAAATGGGAGAAAATATAATTATTTTATGAAGATCTGGGAAGATGTGGTGACGATTTACTACGAAAAGTATATGGAAGAATTAGGAATTCCAATAAACTTAATACATCTACATCCAATCTCCAAATTCCGGAAAGCATACCATTTGACCGGAGACATACTCTCGTAGAGAATGACTTTGAGGAAGATGTAAATTATGCAGTTAAGACATCACAGAAGCGCGCGACAGACCGCCTCATTCACATATAGTAAATAAATACCTAAATGAAAAAAAAAAATAATATTAACCCATAAATAAATAATTTATATTTACAAAAGTATTATCATAACATGTTAAGATATGAAAATGTGAATGCGTCTATTGTTCCGAGAAGCTTGGTATGGTATTTAAGACTAGATGTACTTCGATGGTAACTCATTTCACATTGACAGTAACTGCAAATAACTTTGGTCTTGTCAATGGACCCATCTAACAGAAGTTGAACCTGCCATTCAAAATACCTTTTTTCTTTGTTCATTATTTTTCCTGAGCTGCCATCGGACTCAACATGCGTTAATGGCATCAAAAAAATTAGTCATGTTATAATGAATTCCCGTTAACGTGCTATTATGTTAACTTCAACAGCCCTAAAATTTACGCATTCATCTACATCTGCCAGGGTATCCATGCAACTCCAACTCCTATTGTCAGCTCACAGGTTCTTGAAGGATATAATGGGAAAAGTCTATCACATCTTGAAAGACACACAAACCCATTCTAAGGCTCTGTGGTTTCCCCTGTCAAAAGCAAAAGGCTTGGGACAGTAGGAAATTGTCCCTGGAATCAATGTCCTGCAAATCTTTAGAAATTTCCAAGAAGCCAAAAGAATACCAAAAGAAATATGCTTATGTTGAGCATAGGGGTGTCATGATATATCAAAACTGACGATAACCATGATATGTATAGCCATTTGAATGACTAAAATGCACTATTAATTACTAAAACATGTAACAATGCAATATTTTCCATTGACATCTGTTAGTTAAATGAAACTGAAAGACATGCTTCCCCTATTAGATGAGTTTAATGGTCCAGAAGGAAACTTCATCTATTTTAGTGGCCAAAAGTGGATATTTCTGTGCGCACGTGGTGCAGTTTTTCCCTTTCAAATCAAAAGTCAGATAACATACTATATAAAACATACTGTATAAATATCCTGCCATTTTATGGTATATCATATTGTTTACATTTACAGCAACAGTGGTCATTTTATTATTTAGCATGTGTTAATAGTGTTAACTACATGGTGTTAATGATGCTGCTGACAGAAAAATAAAAATATTCTTTGCTTGTCATTTTAGGTTCACTCTGGTTGATTTCCAGTTTTTGGATCAGCATTATTATCTAAATACCCCATTTCTTCGATATTAATTTGTATTTTAAATTGCTGCAATTTACCAACTGTCATGCCCTGCTCACTCCATCTGCCTGATCCTTCTGTCTTCCTCATGGCTCCAAACAAGCCATGCCTGTTGCCCATTCGTCTTATCTCTTGTTCCTGCCCTCATGTTAACCATTCACAGTTGCCTCTTGTTTACCCCTTTGTTAGTCTGTATTTAAGTGCCTCCCAGGCTTGTAGTGTTCAGCCTGGTCATTGTTGCTTGTACGTGCCTCAGTTCCTGTGTGCATCCCCTAATAAAGTCCCATACAAGGGTTTTACTAGTAAGAAGCTGTATTTTGGGTTGTCCCTTCCTCAGCTGGTGTGACACAAACATGGTATTTTGGTGTACATATAGCTTTGGTTCACTCCGACCTGAAATATGAAGTTTGGCATATATTGTCTTTGAGTGCAGCTATATATTTATTCCTTCAAATCAGTGGGATCAGAAAGAAATTGGGAAAAACATGCATTTCTCTAGTTGTTTGTCCTATTGGTGTAAGACTCTGTTGCAACATAACAGTGGCAGCCGTCAGGTACATATATGGTCACCCTACTGTGACTAGGGTACCTAATGAGACACATAAACATGCATTCAAAGAAAAGCGCAGGGGTTATGCAGAGCCTAAAAACAGAGAACACAAATAATCCAAAGTCGAAATATCTGACTGAATATCCCATTTGGGGCTGGTGGGGATTGATTACAAGCAGTCCGTAAATGAACCTGATGTCGTTAAAACTAATATTAATAGTTTCAGTACAGGATTTCATAAAAAAGACAATGTTAGACCTCCCAGTCTGCTCAAGAATGACAGTAAGCACAAAAGGGGGCTTTATTCCTTTCTATAGATACCGTGATAACATTGTTATCGTGAATTCTTTCGGCCACGATAATCGTGTAGTGAAAATCTGATTATGACAGCCCTCGTTACACATGAATAATTGTCTCAAGTTACCAAATAGCACCTTTGTGTAGGGATGCACGATATCACATTGCCATATAATCACAATTATATATATGTTTACTTTTGATAAGCAGATTAGTAGTACGCCTAAAATATTAAGCATATTATGATACCTGAAAGTTAGTATATCTGTATAAACTTGGCATGCCCTTATGTTTCTTAAATTTGCTTAGTGGAGTATGCCTCATACTACTGTTTTGGTATATCATGCAAGCGATAACAGTGAATTGGCGATGAAGAAAGGGACAGCCTAACAACCATAACATCTTTTGAAAGAGGACTCATGAATACAAGTATTTACGCTAACAAATACAAAGAGAGGCTATACACAAGACATGCATGGGGCTTTATACATGGCTCGCGAAAATGTTGGGATATGTGTCTCTGCCACTATAATGCCCCCCCCCAAAGGTCAGCTGTCCCGGCCACCACTACCCCAGTACCCTCCAATCTAGGACAAGGTTCCTCAGTCCAGAGGCAGCCACCAGGGCACCATCTCCAAGGGGGGGGGCGGGCTGCTCGCGAGCACTGGTGAGGCTAGTGGACATTGGGTGCTGGCATCACAGGTTCCCCCCGGTTTAGAGGGGACCTGCTGCACCTACCGCTCTCCAGATCAGGAGATATCCTCCAGCTGCTCATGGCACTCCTCAACAGTGCATGCACGCTTCAACAACCTCTGACACTCCTGGGTCAGCAAGCCCTCCCAATCGCGGTGTGTCCCCAGGTGGTCCCACAGGTTGGGCTCCACCTCTTGCAGCTCCCGGCACTCCTCTGCCACCTGGGCCTCGACAGCGTGACAAGCTTCATCCCTGTCAAGAAGCTCGGCCATGGTCTCCTGCTTTAGTTTTGGGACCTCTGCCTAGATCATCTCCTTCACGTCCTCCCACAGGCAGTCCCGCTCCTCCACACAGAACTTCTGGAAGGCGTTTCCCTCCTCCAATAGCTACTGCTGTTGTTCTGCCAACTCTCTGCACTCCTGGGCCAGCTGGTCCTCCAAAGCACGACGTGCCTCCACACGTTTGCCCAGTGTTACTCTTCACAGTCACGCTCGCTTTCCCAGCTGGCCTACTCCTTGCACAGCCACTTCTCGTCTTACAGTACTTGCACAGTGCTCATCCAACTTGCATCACTCCCAAACCGGTTGACCCTATATGGCACAGCAGGCCTCCTCACAGGCGAGCAGCGTCGCCTCTGCAGCTTCAACCTGCTGTCTCCTGCGGTCACACTCGCGGCTGAGATCGCTGCGTCTATCCTGGACCCATACAGAGTGCCCCCAAGCTGCCTGTGCCAGCCCACCTAATACCCATCCAAGACATCGTCAATGATCGAGGACAGGAGCTCCTGGGGATCCCAACCACTCATTGACCAGCAAGGGCTCTCAGCCCACCAGTGATGATGAATCACAGTGTGACCCCAGCTGTGAGTGCGACTGCTATGCACAGCAAGCTGAGGTTGTGGAGGCGGTGCAGCTCAACCATTAGGAGGTCCAACTGGTCCAGGAGTATTGCGAGCTGGACAAGCGGTGGGCACAGAGTGAGCAGGATGAGGAGCAGCTCCAACAGGACATGAAGTTTGTGTGAGCAGCTACCCAGTGCCAGCATGAGAGCGACCACCAGGAACAGGAGGCTGAAGCAGTGGAAGCTGCGTCGCTTGAGTGCAAGAAGGTGTGCTGTGCTTTGGAGCAAGTGAGCTGGCAGAGCAGTGCAACCAGTTCCAACAGGAACTGTAATGGCAGCGTGGGGCCATCTGATCCGACAGGTAGGAGGCCCCACGAGAGAATCAGCCTAGCGGTCAGCAACAGATCCCCACAAAGCCAGTGGTCCCCAGTGGTCTGCCAGTACTCCCCAACTCCTCTGCATGTAAGCTGTCCCCAGAGAGGAAACACCGGTAGCGGCCACAAGTCCTTGGTGACTTGTTGGTGGATGTGAAAGAGAACTGGCTGTGGTGGTCGCCAGGACGGTCGACCTCTGGGATACGGGTAGTGTAGCACTGGAGCATGCTAAATATTGTAAATAGATCCTGTGTGTGTCACTGTAAATGCATGTTGTATTTCCTGTTGTTGCATGTGGCCTAGCTTGTGTCATATGTGAACCCTGTCCGAACTTTGCGTGTCTTTATCCACTGTATAAATTACCCATTGTGTGTGTACCTTACAGTCCAGCATCAGACCTCCTTGTGTTTCGTGTGGTTGTTTAATATCTGCCTTATTCCTTTTGAGTCCTAAGTTAAAGGGCATTATTTTCCCCTGCAAGCAACCTTTTTTGTTTTTTGCTGCTGCCACAATGCCTTAGTCTGCCAGAAACTACAATATATTGTTTTTTTTCTTAATTTTACAATAGCAATTCAGCCATTCTTGTAGAGCAGGAGAAGAGAGTTCCAGTCCACAAAAGCAGCAAGGTCTTTTTAAGGTTAGCAACAGATTTAGCAGCTCCCCAGTATTTGTCTTGTGGAGCTGTCCCTATAGGATAATTGCATGTTGTTACTGAAGTGCAGCTGTTGCATTGCATTTTAAAAACGGTAAAGACTGGCAGGGCTATTACCTTGTTTACCCCTTGAATGCATGTGGAAATTTGAATTAAGTCATTAGGTTGGAAAATGCACACAATATTTCTGCTTACCATATATTCTTCATTGTAATAATGGCAGTTGCAGATTATCAATCATTGGTAAAACCAAGTGATCCATAAATCTGTAAAGATAGGAAAATTAGGAATTAATATTTCGGCAAGGTTTGGCAGTTGTGATGCTCTGCTGAAAGTTATGGATAAACAGGTCTGCATCTGATTGCAAAAAACTTAGTTGTATAACTAGTACTGCCTGCCTGTCTGCCCCTTTGTGGCTATGTGTCATGTAATGGAAAATGGCACTTTATAAAAAGCACCTGTCCTGGTATGTGCTGGATGTTTGTGCATTTCTGTGGGTGCATGTGTGTCCCTTGCATTTCCCTTGACCCCTGGGGAGTGCCAATTCTCAGCCCACACAGCAGACTTCCAAAGGCAGCCCTTCAGCTGTCACTCAATCATCCACTTCTCTGACTTCTGAACATCGCTATTTCCTGGGGCGTGAATGGCAATTTTCCATCTTGACTTCTTTTGCAGCACTGCCCTCTCAATTCAGTCATTTACGTACTTACTTTGAATATCTCATCACTCTTACAGCAGTATGTTCAGTCATCAGCCAGTAGGGTTACAGCAGTCATATTATAACACTGGCAATGGCCAAACAGGACCAAACTAGCCAATGGGTTCCTGTGTAGCCACAGTGCTAGCATATTACGTTAGCCTTTGATCTATGGAGAGGCCTCCTGTTGGCTCGTGATGTTTGAACCTCGCTAATCACTTATGAGTAACTTTATGTAACATCGAAAGTACTGAATATTTGCATTTGTCACACAGCATGTTTTTGAGCTTCATACTGCTACATGATATTGTACAGAGAGGTGTTGGGGAGAAGAGTGATCAACTTAAAAATATGGAGCTAAAATGTGTTGCATAAAGATCCACTGCATTTCAGAAATCATTTGAAAGTCCAATGCTTATCATCTTACATAAATTATTGAATCCAGGGAAGACACATGGACTTATTTTAAAGTAAAATTTGAAGGTTAAAGAGCACATGTGGAAATATTGTGACACCCAACATACCCAAAAGTAGATAAGAAGCAAAGCAGTCCTTTGTTTAACAGCCCTTAAAAGAACTCATACAATAGCACACATAGTGATAACACAACCTGCTCACTCACCTGCTCACTCCATTCCTACACTTCACCCACCACCTAGCTTTCTAAACCACCCCAACATGACACTGTAGCTCACAATCCACTACATTAACATTACCGACCATCAGCGTTACACATGACATTAAACACAGGGGACATGCAGCATAAGGAACAGGGCACAGTTATTACAAGGGCATCACATGGGCTATTGCAACTCATCCCCCCCCCCCCCCCCCCCATAATGCACTGGGAACATGCAAATGAACTCTTAGCGATACATTAGAGATAGGCAACTTGCCTATGCTACAATATTTTACAAAGAGCTTCATAGTTCCTGCTGCTAAGACCAGTTTTTCCTCGGTTTAAGTACTATGAAATTTGTTTATGTTATTATTATCCTGAATGGAAACTTTTCAAGTTTGTTGTTCTGGAAGAAATAAGTCTTATGAGTGGAACAAATTGTCTGCTATATGGATGGTTACTGCCTGAATGTTTTTTATTAATCTGTTCCATATTCTACCATTGGCCTAGTACATTTCAACACGAATGGACAGCATTACCAAGTAGCAGTAGCCTTTCTGTGTATTCTAATAGCTTATCCTGACACTGTAGGTAACCATCCAACCGAGCCCATGTCTGTGATCAACAGCAGATGCAATGTGCTCTGTCATGAAGCAGTGCCTCTCCTTTCAGCTCCAGTAACAAATGCTCTGGGTCTGTCTGCCTGTATCTGAACTCCCACACATGACCGGAATGTGTAGTATGAGTAGTGTTTGACTGGATGACATTTTTCTTTGTAGTACAATTTTTGTTGCTTAGGAGATGCTTTTACACAAAGCTGTTGAAGTACTTTTCTCTAAGGAATATGGAATGGCAGCATTTTGGTTCCTTAAAAATTGTATTGCCCGCGATTTCCTCATGTCATCTCTGGTTGTGCTTCTCCAGGATCTACTGAATTTTGACATCCTGCTGAATATTGACACTGCTGAGCATCATCTGTCTGACAAGGTAACATCCAGTAGCAGGGAGGTGTCATTCTCAAGGCAGCTGAAAGGCTAGTATAGATCTCCTGTATTCTTAAATGTTCCAATCTGCAAAAAACATCAGCTGATTTCTTTGACTGATGAAGACCCTCAGTATACACAGATTTGTGTGGGGTTTATGTGCAAACATCTTTTAAAGAAATAAATTATTGCTGCAAGGTTTCTTTATGCAACAATATTCTATAGTTTATGATGAGAATTTGTAAAATATGTCACGACAAGTGCTTCCTAAAAGAATTTACAAAATTCTGTTTATCATGTTGCTTTTCAGTGGTTTTTGCAGCAGAATGTTGCTCACGTAGATTACTGGACCAGGTTGTGATTCTGCCAATTAACAATCTGTGCCTGTCTCCAGAAGGTTCTAATACTTTGGCTGGCAGTGTAATATCACTGTTGGACACTTGAGCAAAGCCCTTAACATCAAAACCTGCTCCATAGGTACCAGATTAATGGCAGACCCTACACACTCACCTGACCTGTGTGTGTGTGTGTATATACATTTATATTATATATACAAGCTATGTGTCCTTAAAATATGAAAGTGATGTCATTTGCTCTTTACTTAAAGCCAAAAGATTATAATTGGACACACAACATATTTGGCTCATGTCAGATAGACTAGATGTGGGAAGATCCAGACCTCGGTTATCTTGGCACTCATGTTATTTCATCTTTTCCTGTGAGCCTTCAGAAAATCCTGGCCTAAGACCATCTTACACTGAAACACTGAAGTAGCGATGATGGTTCATTGCATTAAATTGACACAAATGTTAGACTGTATATAATTGTTTAAACTCCACATAGGACAATCAGCTATAGAAAATGGATGGATGGATGGATGGATGGATGGATAATGTACTTTTTTCTGGAATGCCTAATCCATGGTAGGGGTCATTTTGATGCTAAGCAAACTTTAAATTTGGGCATTACTGCTCCAGAATATCAGTCTTGGGCTGTTGTCATTCAGTTTTTTGTGTTTCATATGAAAAGGATCATCTATATTTTCATGAGGATGTCACTGTGACTCAGTGGGTAGCACTGTTACTATTACTTTCACAGGGGTGTAGGAACCAGGGGGGTGGGGGGGACATGAGCCCCTCAATAATTTATTTGGATTCATTCACCTCCACAATAAATCATTAAGTGCTCCCCCCTCCCCCCAATATTAAACTCTCTCCTATACCTTCACACCTTGGTGGACTGGTGTCCCTAAATTTCTCTAATTTTATGATTGTAGGTGTGATTGACAGGCATCACACCTACAACGCATTTTCCTATAAAATAGGGTCCAGCTTCCACTACAGTTCTATACTGGGTAGGCTGTTGGAAGATGGATGGATGGATGGATGGATGGATGGATGGATGAATGGATGGATACTTCTTTTCTGAAGGGGAGACAAATGATGCAAAATAGGCTCTTGAGTTACAACTTTGGCAATAACATCTGCTGAATGAGTAACAAGTAAAGACTTGATTGTAATAAGAGGGCCTGACCTTTGCAACTGGAGTGTCAGCATAATTGGAGTTATATTAAGGAACCCCATGTCATTTACCTTGTGTTTGTATTGTTTTCCAGCAGAATAAGCAGCATGGGTGCAGCATAAATCTCTATTAAGCAGTCAATTCTTTGACACTTGGCCATCGCTGTTGGGTCATTTAGAGTTGCAATGTGCAATAGGCACTTGTCAAATTTATACAGTTGCATTATAGATTTAGAGTTTTTGACAGGCAGCCATCCTGATGAATTTCTATTGAAAAATAATAATTTGAGAAAGTTACCCAGAGGAACATGATATTTGGGCTTGTCTAATGTTAACGCTCAGCTTAAAAACTGCACGGAGAGTCTGACAGTATTGTTCTGGGAATTTAAAACACCAGACCAGGCACCGCAAGTCATAGAGCTAATATCTGCTGTTAGGTTACAACATTAAGATCATTATAAAGAAAGAGGAAATTGCGGAACTGATATCCAAACAGAGTTTATTTATTTTTAGCAACTGCATTCCTAAATATGGTATTATTGATGATAAAGCCAGCAATTAAGATCAACAAAAAAGAACTGATTTAAGTAATACATTTACAATGTATGCAGCTGCATATATAAGTGGAAATTTTTATTCTGTTACAAAAGCCTCAATGAGATGGTTTTAACTTTGTTATCCGGTAATGCCTAATGATGTTTCTGTGTCATAAACCCCTGGATTATGGAAGTTTTTATTGGATCCACAAACAGACAGGACGTGATCCACAAATATGCAAAATAAATTTGACGTGTACAAGTAGCTCCATATTTTTCTGGATATGATTTTACACAACACAAATTTTAAAAATACATATTAGTAGATTATTAGTAGTGAGATATTTGTGGATTGTATTCTGTGGGTTACAAATAATAAAGTCCAATATATACTGCTTTGCAACTATTATTCTATCTTTGCATTTTTTCTTGCATTGAACAGCAAGAATCAAAATTACTGTGTAGAATAGCAGTAAAGCTCTCTGTTTTTTCTCTAGCATGAAAATGAATTACAGCTGGAGTATGCCTGTGGGCCGCTAACTAAGTGGCCAGAATGAGGTGTCTTTCTGGAGTGCCTGAATCAGTGTTATTGTACAGGCTGAATCAGTGGGTAGTGCCTGAGTCAATCGGTCAGCACTGGTCAAGATGGTCTACGAGACCCAGCTCTCCCTAACGCCACTCAGTACTTTCGACACCTACTTTCTCTCTAGTTTCGCTTATTTTTCTGCTTGTTGTGTGTGCGCAACTTTGTTCATTTTCAACTTTCATCCAAAGTTTAATTAGGGCTTCTTCATATAGAAACAAAAACACAGATCCAATAAGGTTTTAAATTACTCCTTACTCCCTGACAGCACTGGATACATTAGCATTATCACTTATAAGCAGGGTGAAGGCATGTTAAGTGTTTGCAAGGAGAGGCATGGCCTTCAGTAAATCTGTATATATACAAGAATGTTTGGGTTTATATATTTATTAGTAACCCAAAGGATAGATTGCACTGGCACTTACTGACTTGTTGACAAGAGAATGAAAAGCCATGTCTAGTCCAAGCTTGTATTTGCACAAGGCTACTGGGGCCTACAGTATGTTCCACACACAAACATCGGCGTTACCCAGCTGAAGAAACTATGTTAAGGATCTCTAAAGTACTTATTTCTCGTCCCAATCTGTCGTTGAACTCTGCATGTGTGTTTACATCTCCCCTCCCAAAAAAAGAATCAAGTTGAAACACCTGTCAGACTTTAAAAATTAGCTAACATTTTTCTTTATACATGGTTTCCAAAATTAAGGAGCAGTAAAAATAGTCTTTCAGGAAGGTCGCAGCTAGTGAGGCCTAAGGCTATTCGGGTAAATGTCACCAGATACTGCTTTGCAACACAACAGAACTTACAATAGAATCTAGGGAATGTGATTTTTGGATGCATTCATTTTCAATCATCTCATGTATTGTACAGCATTCATCTTGTTATTCTGCTTTCTGTTTGCCATTGCAGGTGGGGAAGGTTGATATACAGTCTGTAGCTTAAAACTGTGAGATCTTTTAATGTAAGGGTTTAGCTCCACTTTAACTTAACAAGTCCCCCCTCAAGTTGTAGTTCAGCTGTGGGAGCTTTGCTCATTACCCTCTTACCCCACCCCTCATGGAACCCTATTCATTAGAGATGATCTGGCTGCTGAGTACCAGGAGCTCTGGGTAACAATCAACGCTGTGTTACATGCTTTAGCACACAGCAGATAACAGCTCCTTCACAGTCCATTCCCACCACCAGCGGTAATGACTCTCACTCTCCAGTGGACCTCTGGAAGTATGACAGTGAATTAGGAAGCCTTGCATTTCCCCATTCAGTGTAGTAGTCAGAGGGCTCAAATAAAGAGCTTTGCTGTAGGTGTTGTTTTGTTGATGGATGTGACAGAGGATTAAAAGGGTAAATATTGTTTTTTTTTTTGCCCTGCCTTGTTTCTGTCTGACATTTTCCTATCTTATTTGTGTCAGGGTCAGCTCCTGTTGTCTCAGTCTTTTGTCCCTTCCCCGTTTGGCCAGCAGACATCGCTGGCCATCCTGTCAGTCTTTGTGTTTCCCCCGTTTCCTGTCAAGAAACCTGTTTTACCTACAAATCCCTTTTGTCGCATGTTTGAATCCCACTGCCTCTGTTCTTGTATTTTGTTCCCTAGTGTTTCATTGTATGAGTTTTTCTAGTTCCTGTGTATTCTGATTTGTATTTGGTTTTGGTTAAATTCTTTGTGTCTGTGCTTGTGTTTCTACCTGTCTGTTATTCCCCAGTGTTATGCCTTGTCCACACGTACACGGGTATTTTTTAAAAGTTACCTTTTTCTATATGTCTTGGGCTTTTGGCCACACGTAAACGGCGTCTTAGGTCACTGAAAACGGAGCTTTTGCAAAACTCCATACAGGGTGAAGATTTTAAGAAACTCCGT
>JAODJU010000001.1:32802005-32814419 GCA_026776725.1 Gnathonemus echidnorhynchus
ACATGGCCGTACGGTTAGAGTTATAATGCCGCCTGTTGGTTTGGCATGCTCTTGACAGCGCATTTTAGCAGTTTCATGTGGCTGGAAATATTTTAGAAGACATGTTCGTGTGGACGGGGATTTTTTTTTTTTAAACGGAGGAGGAAAAACACCGTTTGAAAAAAATACCCGTGTACGTGTGGACAAGGCATTAGTTTCTGTTTCCCTGTTTCCTTGGTTAGTTCAGTTTCCTTGTTCAGTTCCCTAAGTTAATTAGTTTCACCTGTTGCCTGTTCTTGTGCCTGCCCTTGTGTGTTTTCCTGACTGCTTGTTGTCCTGCACCTTCCCCTATTGGTCAATTGTCTGTTTCACTCCTGCTTGTCATTACCCTGTTCAGTTTTTGTATTTAAGTTCCTACCTGAGTTTTAGTCCCAAGTGGTTCATTGTTTGTGATGGTTGTATTGTCAATAAAGTATTAGTATAAAGTAAGTTTGAATATTCTGTTTGAAGCCTGCCTGTCTGCATGGACCCGTTTGTAAATTTAGTCTTTATCCCCTTCTGTTTTTGACCCCTCGTGGTCCTTTTTGTTTTTTGTTTTTTCTTTTTTCTTTTGTAGTGTTCTTAGTGTTTTTTTGTTTTGTTTTAATAAATCCCCATTTGCCCCGTGAGCCGCCAGTGGGTCTTCCATTTCTGTTCCGACCTGTACTATGCCTCGTCCGCGCTCCAAACCCACCTGGATCTGTAACATTTTGCTATTGATTTTCTACAATCAGTTATCCAGTGCTAGGTTGTGGAAAGCCTGTAGACTGAAGGAACACAGGATGGCAGTTCATCACAGAGCACAGACACAACACTTGCACCCTTTTGACACACCAGTTCGCCTAACCAGAATTTCAAGGACTACATTAAATTGAGAAATTCACAAACCTCAAGGAGAATATACTCCACACACAGAAACCAAGAACAAGTATTGAACCCAGAGACCTGGAAGAGTGTGGCTGTAGTGTTACCCTATGAATCACCCCCACTTAACCCTCCTAGACAAATCCAGGGTGATAATTCAGGTATGTAGTGTAAGCTAAAAGGATAATGAACCAGTCTAAGGAAAGTGTTCGATGTGTAACTGTTTTTGTTTATCTATTTCTTTATGGTCTCGCTGCTTTGGGTATTTTCTCTGGTGTTACCTTCTCTAGACTGTTGTTAGGGTTTCATCAAGGTCTGATCCAGGTCTCTGTTTTAACTGATCTGGGAGAAGTGACTCATCCTTCAGTGTCATCCATGTGTTTTTTACAGTGGGATTTCCAGAAAAGAGTGCAACATTCTATCAATTTCTACACCAGATGATTACGCCAGCTGCATTTGCTGCTTGTTGTGGAAGTTAAATGTCAGACGGGTAGCAAAAGTTTCCTATTTTTTTAGGTCTATTCAAAGTTTGTCTCATGGTTCCTTGTTTGTTCGTTTCTTATCTATCTTGTACCTTTTCAAGGTTCCTGGTACAGGGCCCTTCAGCCCCTTAAACATGTAACATATCTTGTGTTTTTTATCTTGTTCTTATATCTCCTGCATCTCTGTGGTCTTGCCAGCTAATTTCGTTGTCCAGGCAACTGTACAATGACAATAAAAAGTCTTGAGTCTTGAGTCTTGAGTCAAAGGGCTTCACCCGCTTACATATCGTTGGTCATTTAGTGTTCTATGTTCAATAAATGTGGAAAAGGGAATAAACGTTTCAAATGGATAAACGATAATTATGATAAATTTGAAAAAAAAATCCTTTTACATAAGTATTGATTATTTTACCATAATTGCTATTACTATTGCTACACCAGTATGCATACACATTGCTTCGCATACTGTATAAGCATAGTGAAAGAAGAGTTAATTGAGCATGATACTGTATGTATATTTACATAGTGAAACAGAAGTCTAAATTAATATGATATATCTGAGCATAATGAAACAAGAGTTAATAATAGATGCTTTATTGATCCCCATGGGGAAGTTCTCTTTACACCTCCCCCAACTTGCTCTCCCAGGGAGCTGGGGGGTTAATGGTCTTGCTTAAGGACCCGCAGATGTGCCGAGGATTGGGCTTCAAACAGCAAGCTTACGATCACATACACCGATGCTTAGCCCACTGGGCCACATGCAAATCCATCTTCAGTCTCCCCCTTCTGAGCCAGGAGAGCTAGAGAGCCCGTCAAGGTCAGGTCAATGTCCAACGCACCACCTACAGTTTCCCATAAGTCATAACTTGAAATTGTTTAATGTGGTATTAACCTTATTTAAATTTCACTTCCACACTGTTCCCTATCTGACTACGCTCATTTGCCACTCCAGCCTGACCCTCCTACATTCCACCCCTACATCTTGTGCTGTACATACAGTGACCAAGCCATAGAAACAAATTAAATAATTCAAATATCCTACATGAATCCTTCTTGCCAAGGGTCCATTGCAGTGTGTTTGAATAAAGGCCCATGAGCAAATTTGAATCAAATGCAATGAGAAAATAGCAACAAAATGACTGTACCATTTTACTGATATTTTGCCAAAAACATGTAGCCAGTCTGAAGCTGTCCCTCTGATACGAACCTGCACTTTTCCAACCTACTAGTAACTGACAATATGTGACTTGCAGAGGCCACCAGTCTACATACTGCTGCTGATGTTCAAGGTTTCATCTCAGGCTGTAGTTAACTCCATATTGACCTGATCCCTCCTGTACCCATTCACAGTGATGGACCTTTATTCCTTTGGCTCCTCCAGTCACATTATATAGTACAGTCACTTCAAAAAGTGATTGAGTTGAGAACTAGCATACAGTAATTAATCCTTCTCTTTACCGTACCATGTTCACTCTGCAGTTAAGGAGTTGATATGGCATTAAATGCGTTACTGGATGACTGAAAATGATAGGTGTCCTTTGGAGTTCTGAAAAAGACATGGTAGCATTAAATGTCTATTTTTATTGTTGTGTTATATTTCAAACCCCGATTATCTCAAAATCAGTGAGGCATGGGAGAATTTATTTTGAAGTTACAAATCTGTGGAAACGTGGGAGATTTTTTTTTGTGTGACAAATCTGCAGATGTAACTGGTTTGAGAAAGTTGAATCTCAGCTGCACTTGGCATATTTAACCATGAAAGCTCTATTGGATCAAGCTGTACACTTTTTAAATTCTATCTAAATCTAAAATTTAAAATTACTTCTTTAGTCATTTTTTTATAAAGTAGTTACTAATAAAATAAGCTGCTATGTCTTCTTAATTTTTCATTTTTGCACTTAAAGTAAGGCCCACTGATGATTGTCTAAATACTCCTTTATTTTGTATGCTTGATCCATTTTGCAAACCTCTTTTTTGTATCCTGAAAAATACATCCAACCATACATCCATTTTCCACCGTTTATCCAGGTCCAGGTTGTGGGGGCAGCAGTCTCAGCAGAGATGCCCACACCTGCCTCTCAGTTATTCAAATTAATGTACAAATTAAACTGCATTTATTTATGCATGATTGATAATTTGCAATATATAGGCCTAAATCCATAGTTTATTGTTCCAGATTTTAAATAGAAAATACAGTGTCCCATAATAAAAGCTACATGACAATGATATTAAACATGGTAAAAAATAATAATGTTGTAAGTAAATATCGATATACAAATTAGTGATTCTTCATGATTGTATACTACGGAGTTGGAGATGGAAGGATAATGAGTGATGACTCCATAGGAAATGTCTTTGAAATGTGTAGGAGTTGTTTTCATGCCCACTTGAATCAGTCCTGTTTAAGAGAGAAACCAGTCTGTGTCACTGCAGTGAGAAGGCTTTTTTCTGTAATCATATTTACAACTCATTCATGACACTTAACAATGACTTACAGTAACTATAACTGAGTCACAGTATACCCCAGGAAGAATGCAGTGCAAAGCCCATTATAATCACGCCTACCTAAGCAGAATATGATGCTGATTCCGTAGGACAAACTATTAAAGAATCTAACCTATCATTATATATAGTTTCAATTGAAGAAATTCATTTAATTTGATTTTAATTTGAAATTTATGTTTTAAACTGCATCAGATGGAAGTTGTCATCCACCTTACTGAATGTTCCAGTAATGTTTTGATTTACATGAGATAATTACAACAAATCAGAACAATATGACAAGAAGATATCTATTGCTATGCATTACTGTGAATATGTGTTTATAAATAGCAAACACATTTTAAGGCATCATATGTTTTGCTCTTAAGGTCCTTGAGTTTTATCATTTTAGCTTAATTGAATGATTATTCTAAAATTTTTGTCAGGACAGATCAATTGAGTATTTGTTATGCATCACTTTTTAGGATTTTATTCAAAGAATACCTCTTGCAAAGAATACAATATCATCATGCTTCACAGATACAGAAATATTTCAAAAAATATAAATTCCCTATTTGTACATATAACAGTTTGGGTTACCAATCTAAGCAAAGTGAAATGAGATACATGTCTTTATCTGAACATCTGTATTCAGCATGATTAATATAGATTTGGACAAGGAGGAAAAGCTGACTGGCATATTACGACTAAATAGAAGAGCAGAAATTCAGCTGCATGAAACAGCCAGGTCCCACACTTCATCAAATTCTTACACGGGGTAGATGTGGGGTGGGGGGGTAATGGCTGTCAGTACACTTTCCCCCTGACGGTAGATTCTAGGGTCCCCATAAAGTGTGCTGCCCCCCCAAACCTGCCAGGGCATCGATGCCCCTCTGACGCCCCTGAAGAGCGGCATGAGGGATTGGAAGCAAATTTTTGTTGCGTCACAAATGCACTTCAAGTCATGCTTTTTGGCTGTTCTGATAGTCTGCATCTTGGCACCAACGTGTTCAAAGATCATAGCGCTGCATCTTTAATGTGTGGCATTATTTTATTTGTGAGCAAGCTTATGTGACACTATCTCCAAAGAGTTTATTGATGAAGCATTCGTTTGAAGATTTAACCTCACCTTTGCTGCAGCAGCAGATTTGCCCCCAGTTTTATGCATTTCATGGTGTTTGTCTTTCTCTTATATTGTTATATTGTTTTGTAAAAGGCTTCTCTTTTATGGTGTTACTTTTTTTGCTTTCCTATCTCTAAATATAGTACTTCTCCACGATCTTCACTACGCAGCATCTGAGAAACACAGTGTACAGCGAGGTTGGCCTTTTAAATGCTTCCTGTGCCATATTAATGCATAGTGGGCAGTTTGATGGGGAAATGGGCCATTTTCTTCTTTTTAGTAGCTGTTGTGGTTGATTTATTGTCAGTTGGCTGGCAGAACACAGTCTCTCTGAGTGTGTGGGAGGTCTGCTTTAGAATATCAAACATTGTTGATCATTTCACTTATGATTACACAACATGGACCACTGGAGCTTATTCCAAAAGAGGCATAAAAATCTTTTTGTAGTAATTAACACTGAGAATAAATGAAATGGTAGCTGTTATTTTAATATGCACTTTTTATATATGTATACCAGAAAGAAAAATGTATGAATTGTTGTTATTAAATACTGCAACTAAAAAAACAACACATTTAAATTAATTACGCCCCATAATTTGTTGCAGTTGTAGTAGAAAATAAAGCTGCACTTAGCTCAGCTACTGAAATAATGTTAAGACTTATTAATAATTAAGAATTAATAACTATTCATGCATGAATTAGTTAACATGTAGGTTATTAAATTCCATATACTGTAGAATATATAGTGCTTGCTGTAGTACTCTGATAAGGATGAATTTTGCATTCTAAGGAAAGGGAGAAGCAAACCCTTTTTAAGATAACAAAGATATGAAAATACTGTATTTAAAAACCCAACCAATGTGACAACAAAGGAAAAGCAATTGGATGAATCTAATTCAGGTTAGCCTTTTCAGTTACCTGCCAGCATTGCTGATCAGTAACCCAGAAATATCTCCGATTAACTGCATAGGCATGATTGATTAAAATGTACTGTACTTCTTAACATTACAAGTGAATATTAAAATACAGGATTCATTCTTAAGAGTAAGTCAAATTATAAATGAAATAATTTAAATATTCAAAAGTTCTATGTCTCATTTTAAGAGTGAATCTTCACTTTGATTAGGAAGATGTATCCTTATTTGTCCAAGATTCAAGATTCAATATTCTTTACTTGTCACATACTGTATGCAGTTATACAAGTACAATGTGTAGTGAAATGTACCCTGATTTGGTCCTGAGGCTGTATCTTATATTTAAGATAAATATAAAACAGGTAAGACTCAAGTAATGAAAATATATACAAAAAATGTATACGCATAACATTACAATTATAGGGAATATCTGTACAATGTGCAATATAATAGAACAGACTGTGTATTTGTGTTGTAAAGTGCAGTGTGCTATTTGCTTTTGATGTAAATGGACTTTATTATGAACAGTTCAGAAGCTCTGGCGGCAGGTCCTGATTTAGGAGTCTTATGGCCTGAGGATAGAAGCTATTCCTGAGCCTCTCTTCCTGAGCCTCTCTCCAAACATGCTTTCCTTCCACTCACAAGGGCAATTTTGTTTTTGCAAAACACAGTGTAAGTATAGTACTTATAGCATTGTGTGTGTTTAACAGTAATGCCATTAGAAGTCCATAAAACATTCCACTCTAACTGGGGCGATATGGCCTTATGTAAGTTATACATCATATATCAGTTATATAAGATGCAAAAGTTGTATCTCTACTTTTGCTGTATCAGTTGGTAAATTGTTCCAGATTTTACAGCTGATAGGGACTTTTTCATCTGGAAATGCTGTGGTTCATCAATTTCTTTTGCTTTGTTTTTTTGCTTATGCTTTGATGAGACAATACATTTATTAATACAGGCCTCCCGTGGTTCATTATGCATTGTATCATAAATTTAATTGTTTCGCAAGACAGCTCTTGTACACAGCACGGTTCCACACACTGTGTGTCGTGATGCATTACTCCTGTAATCTGCCATTTGGGGCACAGTAGCCCTTCTGTTGGTATGTACCACATGTGAAAGCCTTCATTTGCATCTTGCATCAATCACTCTGGGCTCCCCAACGCCCTGGTGAATCAGGGTTTCTCCATCCTCAGACCACTCTCAGGAGATCCTCACTACAGCTGACCATGAGCTTCCCACAAGCCTTGCAGTTTTGGAGATGCTCTCACCCAGTCTTTTGGCCATAATGATTTGGCCCTTGTCAAACTCACTCAGATCTTTATCTCTGCCCATTTCATCTGCATTCAAGATGTCAAATTCAATGACCAAATTTTAGCTTACCATCTAATATATCCAGATCTAATACATTGTATGCATACATATATGTACAAACGGATTAACCAAAACATCATGACCACCCCATGTGGTACTGAAAAAACTATAGACTTTACAAGCAACAATAATGTATTGAGTGATACTGTTTACATTTTATATAAGACAGATTAAAGTAATATACTTTATACTATATATACTATATTTTGTATACTTGAACTGTTTTAGACTCTGGAATTTGATCATTTACTGCAGTGTTTCATGTTCGTTTCTCTTTGGTAATTAAAAATTTTTCCATCTGCATATCTCGGTGATTGGCCCTCCTGAGCATCAACTAAAAAGATAAAAGATGTGCAGTTGCTTTATGGTTATTCTTTTATTGGTGTTGTTGGTGTTCATTATTCAGGATCATCTGTTACTTTGTTATAAAGAAACTGCATTGCAAACTTGTCTTTGATTCACATCTAATTTTGTTATTATTGCTCTTTGTCATGTCTGTCAATGCAGTCATCACTCATGATCACTTGTGCTGCAATTGCTTTTGGGTTGTTTTGTTATTTATTGTCTGTGTCATTTACTGTTCCTGTTTTCATTATTGTCTGATGCTGCTACTTATTGTTATTCTTTGTTAATGTACTATTAGCTGACGTTTTGCAGGAGGCGTGCAATTAAACATCTCATTGTACTAAGACAATGAACGGATGAATAGAGGATATATTCAGTCTACTCAGCTTTATTAGAACTTTCATGAAATCAAAGCCACCCACGCAGGGGATATGCAGAAAAATTAGCTTTGTCATTAGCAAAAGAAACTCAGCCTCCTCTGTGGTGGGATAATAATATGGAAAATATTTTATTTAATAAAAGCAAGAGCATTTAGCTGGTTTACACTCCACATACAGATATGCTTCCGTCTTCATATGTCCGTTCACATACATATACGTCACTGTATTTAAGACGAACTGCTTGCATTCTTTCCCATGACTGAATACTCTTTAGGCTTCTGAATACCATTTAACTGTCATTGTGTTCAGCTGCCAAAGGTATATAAACAGGGTGTTCTATCACACACTACAACTTTTCCCTCTGCCTGCAAAAACAGCAATGCCATTGAAAGTACCATGATGCTGAAAACAGACCTTTTTTTTCTTTCTCTGTACTGTTTCCCCCAACCTTCTAACTCCTAAGATTTTATCTGATTGTAAGCTTGTTTATGTTTCAGGGTTGCACTAGAAAAATGGGGAGCAATTTGTTTGGTCTGCCTGACACACAATATATAAAATAATAAATGATCCAACCAAAACTAGTACTGATATGTTTATGTGTGTCAGAGCAGCAGTTTCTTCACATTGGGGAGAACCTTTCATAAATCTGGCTTTACCTGTTTATTATAGAGATATCTGAAAACGTCATTCCTAAAATCCGTCTCAGAATTAAGCATAATAATTTGTTTGATTGCTTGTTTTAATGCTGCCCAGTGGTAAGTCAAAACCCCTTTTGAGCAACAAACTGTAACATATTGATTACATTTGTTAGTTCTATTTTGATCTTAGTTATTTCCTTGGGAGATTCCTTTCCTCTTTTGCTTTACACGGTTATGCTTTATTGATAGCCAGTGCAGAAGCTGTTAGGACAAGTCTGCTGCCGTCCGACTATGGAAAGTTCCTTTCTGGTCAGAGAACAGAGGCTCACCTGTGTCTGAAATGCACTCCATTATGTCATTACCTCTAATGACAAGAAACACGGAGATACTGCTAGAAAAGAACATCGGTTTTATTTACCCACATTAGAATGTCCCAAATGTAGTATAGTTTAACTCTGTCTTAACAGTGGAGAGTGGAGTCTATACCTATGCTGCCAGATATTACATGGCATAACCAAAATACAATTATATAGACAAACCTGAACTAATAACTTCCAGATTACTGCATTATGTGAGTTCTTAACAACCCTAATACACCTGGATCATAGTAGCCCTGACTCAATAATTAATTATTGAAAAGAGATTGATTATGGTATTTGAAACACCATTGTTTTCATAGTTTATATGAAGTCAACCTTGGTTTCAGCCAGTGCATGTGTCTGTAATTAATTTGAAATGGTTGTTATATAATCTAGCCCTTTAGCCTACGATTTAGCCTACGAATGTGCACTTGATTCTCCTCACTCTCTCTGTGCATGTGGAGTTTTCATGTCGACTGTCTGTCTGCATGGGTTTCCTCTGAAAAGTGAATTAGTGACTCTAACTTGCAAATTTGTTGCAACTTTTAATATTTATGATAGCACTGAAATGTTTTGTAATATGATTATTTGATGTCGGCTTTCTAGATAATTATTTCCTCACTGTAACAAATGGTCAAATCTTTAGCTGTGAATAGTGATTTTTTTTTTGAGCCAATACACTACAATGATTATAGACATTTCTGCAAAACAGTTTCACTGTATTTTAATTTCAGCTTAGTATGTATATTGGTTTATACAGGTTAAAATATCAACAATAACTTTCAATGTAAATGACTCCATCCATTCATTCATCTTCCATTGTGTTATTCTCATCAGGATCAACACAGACAGCATAGGGCACTTGGCAGAGGTATAGTCTGGACAGGACCCTGTTTACCACAGATGTGAACGATTAATTTACACTAATTCATTTACACTGACCCTAATGCTTGCTTCCATTTGTAGCCTTTCTGTGATCCATATTTGTCATCATACTCAGGGCAAATGTTAAAGGTCAGTTCCAGGACCACACAATGGTTTTGAGGAATGAGGGACATCCTGATTTTGCCAAGTTTGATGCGTCCCTGGGTCAACAAGGGTTGCATTTCATTTCTTTAGCCAATCAAAGTCTTCATTGTATGACATCATCACATTGGTCTGTTTGTTTCTCAGTTTCCAGCCATTCAGCTGTCAGGCTTGGGGCAGTGAGTGGCTCAGCAAGCTAAGCCTCTATGCTTGTTATTGCAATACTGCTGGTTCAAGCCTTGCTATTATTGTTGTTGTTCTTATTTTTGTATTTCTTGTTGTCTTGAAACAAAGACACACTCTTTCTTTGCCTTTTCAGGTAAGCATATATCCCTATGTTATATCTACATTTATCTATTACATGTCCTTAATAAAGGGCATGCGCACTAAAACAGGTACTTTAGAAAACTGTGCACTTTGCCGTTTAACAGAAAACACTGGTTTTAATTAGTGTGCTGATGTCATATGATGAAGATTGTGACTGGTTAAAGAAGTGAAACACAAGTGCCTCCCTTGTTGACCAAGAGACACATCAAACTCCGCAAGATTACGACATGCGAGGAATGAGAGTACTGAATTTGGATGCAGCTAAATAGATACAACAACAGCCATTGGATCATATGGAAGAAATAGCTAGGAACCTGCCCGTTGTCCTTGTAAACCATAGTCCCCTTAAACCCCTTAACAGAAAATCTGACAAAGGCCTCTTGGCTAGATAAATGCATGTTATATTGTGTTCTTTCATTAGCAGTAGTGTGTCGGTGTAATGTCACTAAATGAGCGAGGGCATTGTCCACAATGGTCTTCTGGGACAGACTTAGCTGAGCACTTATGAGAAACAGAAATAAAGCAATTAGACTGGCATGTGGGAACAGAATATGAAGCTTTTTGACTCTAGTAATTAACATCCTAAGAAATACTTGAAGCTTTTTCATGCTTAGATCGTATTTAAGTGCAATATCTTCCACCAGTAAAATTACTAAATATACAAGACAAATGAAAGTACCAACCACCATATTTTGATGATAATAATTGTCTGTAGGATTCCTCTGATTCAGAACCATAAAAAATTGTTAGGACTATTGTGAATACACAGTGACTGCTTGTGTTACCTATTTTTAGTATGATTTTGTAGAGAGTGAATTAGGGTTCTGCTGTACTGCCCAGGTTTCACAGTTGTTAGTTAAAACACTTGTACTGTGCAACAGTGCAATCAAAACAAATCATGTTTAAATGATCATGTTGGTGCAAAACTACAATATTATGTCTGTCTAAGTGTAACTGTGTCAGCTTTGCCATGTCGAAACCTCTTCAAAAATCGCCCCAATATTTGCAGCAACTGTCCAATACACCAATGTTTTCTTAACTTGACCACTACCCCACTTTGTTGGGCCAATCAATACCTCATTGAGTTACTTAATTAACTAATTAAGTTAATTAATTAAAATATCTGCCTGAAATTTAATGGGAATGGCTGAGGTTTGGGAACCAAAGAGATGTTCATCTAGCTGTCCAGCAAGCAGGCATGGACGTGGAGCTGGAGGGGCTGAGCACTTGACCTTTTGCCCAAACAACTGAAAGTTCTCCCTTTGGAGGTTCCAAGTGTCCCTTTCTGATATCCGATTATTGCACAAAATTTAACAATGCACATCCCCCCCATTTCTGCACCTGAAAAAATCTCCTCAAAAAGTCTGTCACCGCACTGCAAACAAGATATCAGTAATGTCTATTTTTAACATGTGGATGATTTGCACACAATTACTTAAATGTACTGAGTAAGCATGCAGTATTTCCTAGCAAATCCTCATTGGTTGTTCCAAAATTCCACCTTCTTGTAACATTAACATTGCGTGCCCATACTTTTTGGATGGTTGGTAGGAAACAAAACACATTGAGTTATATATAAGGTGTTCTTTGAGTAAAATCCACATTTATTTTTAACTTAATTATTATTAATATTAAGATTTCAGTGGTAAAACTGCATAGCTAGATCGAATCAGAATTGTAATGGACTAGAATCAATTAAGGAAATACATGCCGCCCAAAGCTTAATGCCTGTGGCTGAGTCCTGCTCTCCTGTTATCAAGAATTGAAATACTAGTTACTTTTATTTTCTACAGTATAGATATGTATCTTGAGACTATGACTTATTACACCTAAGATCTCATATACAAACTTAAAAATTTATATATATAATATAAATGTAATTCTTTATAAACTGAGTACAACCCAGTGCTCATAAATAAGAATAAGAAATTTACAAACGAGAGGAGGCTATTCGGCCCATCAAGCTCATTTGGGGAGAACTTAACTAATAGCTCAGAGTTCAGAAATCTTATCTAGCTCTGATTTAAAGGAACCCAGGGTTTTAGCTTCCACTACACTAGCAGGAAGACTATTCCATACT
>JAODJU010000001.1:32833016-32843032 GCA_026776725.1 Gnathonemus echidnorhynchus
CATTTACAGTGCAAGAGGCAACCGCATCCATCTGATGGTCAAACTTCTGTGTTATAGTGTAAGAATATCAACATGTCTACGTGTTCTGGACTTAGACTGGCTCTTTTCTTAGAGATTATGTTTCCCGGTAAGCGAGTGTTTGCCTAGGTCCGCTCGACGCCACAGTATTACACTGTTGTGGCTACTTACTGTAGTATACGTAAATGTGAAATAGCGATCCTAGATAAATATTATCTAGGTACTCACACTCCTTAATTATAAAATCCAAAATCACAAAATCTGGCAACACTCAAGTTGGACAGAGCCGGAAAACGGTTAATTAAAAAAAATAAGTGATGCGTCGATTAAAGATATTGATGTCGACTACTCGCGGCAGCTCTACATACAATGAAATGAAATTGTGTTTATTTGAGACTTTATAAACAGCTTTACACATAAGACAAACATCACTCAAATTGTGAGGTCAGAGTCAACTTCTCCATTGCTGCCATGCCCCCACAACTAATCTCCCTCTCTGGAGAATTGATAACTGTGTCTGATTTCAATTTCACTAATTGACCAGGCTATTTAACCAGTCTAAGCAGTTTCCTTGGTGCAAAGAATTGTTAACTTCTGTCCAGTTATTGAGCATTAATTAGCCCTGCTTTTCCCTGCGTGCCTGAAACCCCTCCTGTGTGGTTTCATGTATATACTGTACTACTCCTGATCCCCAGTCCCATTTTCAGTGCAAGCATGTGCACCGAACTTCCTGCGTCTGCAGGTTTGCCTGCCTTCCCCTTCACCCTCAGGACAGAACGTCTGACCTCCTTGACCTTTCCTGTCTCCTGTTTTAGTTTTTGGCCCAGTCTCCATTTGGGTCCTCCGGCCTGAAGGTCTGTATGTGTCACTGAATGTGTCACTAATCAAGCTACTAATTACTGATGGAACATAATTAATTTGTACACAAAAACAATGCTTTTATAACTTTTTTTTTAAATTTGACTAGTTATTCATGAGGGGGCCATTCTATATATTATCAGCAATGCATACTGCACTGCAGCAACAACACCTCTCATTCCAGACCATGGCTGACTTCGATAGGAGCATACTGTACCAGGAACAGGACACGCGTCATGCACAGACAGAAGCAATATTATTTGTGATATATGCCACTCTGTGTTGCTGTATGAGACACGAATGTGACAATGGTGCTGACAGTAGTGGCTGTGCCCCTGAAAGTCTTCCCTTTTCTCCATTCTTATGGGACTCTTTTCCTGCTCCTGTTAGGTACAAATGTTGATATTTTAACACTAGAATCAATTCTCAAAATGAAACATTCACATTGATTCTGATCTGCACACCCTTACTTGTAAGGATGACGAGCTCCTGTAGAGAAGGAGGAAACCTGCTCCCAGATGGTGACTGTATCCTGTGCCAAGAACTCCAGGGAATGACTGAGCCTGATATTAAAGGCATTATTAAAGGAAAGTTCTAATTTCTCAATTTTTATACCAAACTAAATAAAGTCAGATAATTAGATGTGAACAGTATGATATCACTGAAATTCAAAAACATAAACTAAATTTGAAACCACATTATGTGATTTAAGACACATTTTAAGTTTTATAGTGCCAGATTCTTATAATATGGGAATCACATGGTGAAACAGGATTTTTTCAGTTTAAAGCAGGAAGTGGAACTGCAGCTTTAGGGAGAGGTTGGCTAATTTTTTTAAATAAACATACACTGGATATCAAAATCAGACAACAATATATGACCACTTGATTTTCCTGAAATATTGTTAACCTTCATTATTCAAAATTTGAAGGAATATTAGTTGTGTGTATATATCACTGTTCTAATCAAGGCACGGAAACTTTTATTTCATGGAAAACAGTGACCAAAATCAAAGAACAGAAACCATTGTAGCAGGAAAGAACATTATAACCCTCTTTGGAGGGTTACAGCTTTCAGTAAATAGTAGCCCATGCTTTCTGTGCCTGATAGTTTCTCACACTGCTCTGGCTTGATCTTGGCCCACTCTTCTTCCAGCCTCTTCCAAAGTTTGGTAACAGTAGTGGGTTTCTTAGCCAGTTTCTTAGATTCTCCATTGGGTTTAGATCTGGACTCTAGGCTGGTCATTTCATTACTCCAGTGTTGTTAGCACTGTTAACTCCAGTGTTGTTATGAACTGTTAACTCCAGTGTTGTTACAGTAGGAACTGCTTTACTTGTTTTGCTCTGTGACTGAGGGCAGTGTCTTGCATGAAAATCTCGGGTGATTGGGAGATGCTTGCAGATAAGGAAAGATGTTTCTGCTGGTTCTGATGAACATTTGGAGTCACCCTGCCATGTGGCTGTATAAGAGGCCCAACTCCAACTGCAGAAAACATCCCCCAAACTGTTACATTTCCTCCTCCAAATTTAACCAACTTCTTTATGCACTTTGGGTTCAGTCTCTCCCCAGACTGAGACTGAAAATAGAGTTTCCCATCAGCTCCAAAAAAATTCATCTTGTTCTCATCACTAAAGTGAACTCTGGACCAGTTTTCTTCTGTCCACACAACATGCTCCTCAGCAAAGTTTAGTCTAACCTCTTAGTCTATCTCTGTGGATGATAGGCTTGCTCACAGCCAGGAGTGCCATGGGGGGAGTCATTAGTATGACTCCAGTGGCCCCTGACAGACAGGGGACCTAAAAATTTGGAGCATAACTAGACTGGTCTGGATTGGGGGACCAAAATATCTAATGGCACCACTGGTCACTGTAGAGTGGGCTTTCAGTCCAAATGGTCTTAAACAACGAGACACTGTATGGTGAGACAGATCCTTACCTTGTTCAGTGCTGAACTGGCAAGCAATTCCAGCTGCAGTGTTGAACCGATTCTCCATAGCAAGTCTCCGCATTATCTGTCTTACATGGACAACCATCATTTTAGGGGGAATTGAATGAATTAGTGCCATTGGAAAGCTGCAGTATTCTAGAAATCACATACTGGGAATGACCAGTTTCTATAGCAGTGGTTGAAAGGGTTAAGTGTTTTTATATTGTGCCTCAGAATATATTTAACTTAAAAAACTGCCTTCAAATAGGTATAAACAGTGATTTTGAAAATTAGGAAATTGTCAGTTGCTCTCTAATTTTGATCCCCGCTGTATATTTTCAAGCTTTTTTTATAACCCTTGATATTTGTGCCTGTGAAACTTTGGCACAATGTGAGCCCATCCAGTCATCAGAAGGTTTGGAAACCCCTCATTTAAAGTGTCCGGCCTCCATCTAGTGGTGGAATTGTGTGTGAATAAATACAGCAAGAGCCAAAAGTTTGACGTGGAATTGTATTGGAAACTTCTTTACATCTTAATTTTTTTTAGCAGGTGCTTTTATCCAAAGCTATGTACAATTTTTTGAGAAAGCAAGGGGGTTGGGGGGTTAAGGGTGTTGCTCAGGGGGCCAGCAGTGAAACCACTGTGTCAACCCTGGAATCAGGGGCACCGCTAGTGATTTGGGCCCCATGAAAGTACATTGTATTGGGCCCCCAATATGCATAACTACAGAAATGGCACTTGTATATAACCTAGTGTGTCTATACAAAAAAACTATTTTCTGTGTGCCGTGTAGTTGCATGCAATCTAACCTATCCCCTTCCCCGAATTATTGCCATTTTCAAATGATGAAGATCGAGACAAGACCAACACCAAAAAAAAAACCCACAAAACCGAGTACCTTAACAATCATGCAATAACCACAGCAGTCAGCTTTCTTTTCAAAATCTCCTGTGTCTGCACGTTGGCTCCTTCTAAAGCCGCTGGTCATCATGCTCATTGGCTGGCGCAGGAAACGGACCGGTTGACAAATGGGAGACACAGCCAATGGGACGGTGGATACTGTTCCAGGTCTTCTTCACAGTGAGAGACATGGCAGGCAGATAATAAGGAGACTAAACAGTGTGATGGAACACTGACACCACTTAGGACATAACACCATACCAATTCAATTCCATCCATTCCTTTTTTGAAACCACTTATCCTATTTAGAGTTGCAGAGGGCCCAGAGCCTACAGGCACACTCACATATAATTTAACAATTCCAGTTAACCTTAGTGTGTTTTTGGACTGTGGGGGGAAACAAGCATATCCAGCAGAACCCCCACCACAACATGGGGAGAACATGCAAATCACACAGAGACTCAAACCCTAGTCCCAGAGGTAGGGTGGCAACAGTAACCCTAACCCTAACCACTGCACTACCCCACCACTGTAATTATGTTCCAAATTTACTAGAGCAACCGTCATGCTGGAGCCCTTGGAATGGTCCTGACTCCCCCCATTACTGCCCACCAGTGTCCCAACCCACTAAGCAACATACCACCACTTTCTCATAAGTGATAATGCTTTATTAATATCTTCTGTTATATACATGAAAATTAAAACAGAAATTACAATTACATTACAATTAACATAAATTTATGGAGTACCAGTTTTGAGGTGCGATTAAAGGACTGCTTAGTCAGCCATAATACTGATGGGATGGAATGGAATGCCTTTTAATTATGCTATGACACCTGTGCTGCTTGAGTTTGGTGTGGCTTTGTCAAAGATCACCGCTCACCAGCAAAGAAAAAAAAATAGAAAGAATAATTACATAATATAGGAAAGCAATTGCTGGTAATTTTTCCCTCAAAACATTAGGCATATGAAGCATGAAATATTTTGCCAGTGTGGGTCTTATGAGGAATATGGATTCATACAGAATTTCAGATTTTGCCTATTTTCATGTGTTTATTTTAGCGTATTCTTGGTGAATAAATACATGACAAATAACTCCATAAACTGCATAGAATGGCAGTTACCTCACTGAAACTGAGATCACAGGCAAAGTTCTCATTACTTAAATGTTACAGTTTGCTACCAGATATTATTACTTTCACCATTAATCTTCATTCAATGTTCTGATTAGCACCGGTAATCTTCCGCAACTGTTAGTAGAATCATTAATTAATCCCTTACCCAAAAATATTCAAGTCCCTAGTGTGTTATTAGCGTAGTAGGTACACCAGCCCAATCCTCATTTCCCACATACCCTTTCTACAGTTAGTCATTTTATGTTTTATATATTGTGGAAAATCTGTTTAATGTGTTATGTGAGTAACAGAGATATATGCAAATCCACATCAGTTGAGAGACTCCTAGTGGGATTGGCACCAGGCTCACTTTGACCCTGCATTGATCAAGTGGATGAGTGTTTTTTTTTGGTATTATTCCCCTTTTCATCTTTTATAAAATTGACAAAGCAGTTCCACAGAAGAAATACCAGTAGAGCTTGGGTGTCCACATTGCATTGTGGGATTGATCCACACTATATATACCTCTCATTGTCTTGGTAGTGGCGCACTGGATGCAACTGTAGCTCTGTAGGAGGTGCATTTTGGTATGTTGAAAATATTGTAGTGCATGGTGCTGTGGGATTGGGTAAGCTTGACCCAGCCCCCTTCCAATCATCCTTTGTGGTGACCATCAGATAAGTGCCCAACCATGAACTGACTGGGGTGAGTGAAACATCGGCATTAGAAACGACTAGGTGAGAACCCTCAATTGTCTTTTTAAACACATTTTAATTTGATACCTTTCAACAATGAGATTCCTTTGATGCTTTGTAAGCTCTCTGTGACCCATGGCTTTTGCAGTAGAATGCAACTGAGGAAATGTCAGGAAAATCCTACTAGGCCAGCTGAACTGTATTTGAGGTTAATCAGTCACTTTAATTGATGGCAAAAAGAACGAATGCTGTAATTCAATCAAAAGGTGCTTCAACAAAATATGCGTTTAAGGTTGTGCACACTTATGCAACTAGCTTATTGTACATTTTTTATTTTTTATATTTTTCCCCTAAAAGATTTGTTTGTTTTTAACTAAATTGTGCAGGTTCTGATTAGCACTGGTAATCATATTAAAGGCAGGAAAAGTTCTGAAATGGTTCAACATGGTCTCGTTTTTTTCACAAAAAAACAAAAACCTGCCATTTTCACAGGGATGTGTACACTTCTTATATCTACTGTATAGCCAGAACTGTTGACTTACAGCTTAATGCTGGTTACAGTCAGTCATAGGCAGTTTGGGAACATTTTGGTTTTCTGTATCAAAACGAACTTACAGGTGGCCCCGTAACTGGCCACACCACCTACGTAGTATAGAAACAATGTATTGAGTGTCCCCTGTTACTGTAATGATTTGGGAAGTTGTAATTGTTCAACACCATTATTCACAGTTTGGTGGAGTCCCTCCAAGTCCACCTAGTACACATACATATGAGGTGATTGAAGTGTGGATTAATTCTGATCGTGTGTGGACTGATCATCCTGAGATTCAAATACGTCGTCCATGATTCACCTATAATATCATTGTATCAAGGGACAAAAACTGCATAGCTATGGTTTCTGTCATGACCTGCTCGTTCCCTCCTCCTGTGTGCCACGCCCACCTCGTTACCTTGTGTTTATTCCCGATTGTCATCACCTGTTGCCTGTTATGTTCAGCCTGTCCTGTGTATTTAGTCCGCGTATGAGTCCGGTTATTAACGTTAGTCACCGTTTTGTCCTGTCTGCCCTGAATAAACACAAGGTAACAAGGTGGGCGTGGCACACAGGAGGAGCGAATGAGCAGGTCATGACAGTTCCCCCCCCCCCCCCCCCTTTCTCGTCACTTATATAACTTGTTTTTCACAAATGACTGGTATCAGAGTATCCTTATCTTATGTGAAAGAATGCTTGTTTTGGAATGCTTACCCTATCCAAGGACGCTTACCAGGTGTCCCTGGGTTCTGGAGGGGTTCACCCAGTATGTTCTGCACACTATTGGTCGGTATATGAGACATCTGCCTTGTCTTCTCTTTTGAAGAGTCTTCAGAAAGCTCTGCTCATTCCTATTTTGATTGAAGCTGTGCCTAGTGGCAGAAAGAGGGGGAAGCTTTGCCCAAGGATACTTATCTAACTATCTTTGATTGAAACCGCACCTAGTGGTCAGAGTGTGTAGGACACTCACCCCATCCTCAGGAGGGGGGGGATGCATTGATTATAGGAACTTCTGATTGAAACTGCAAGCTGCTTACCTGGACAAAATTGGAAATTAGACAACACATTGCCTGTGGGGAGGGGTGAGCCTGGCCAGCTCGCCCACTGCCCGCACGCAGTGCCTAAGTTTAGTATAAAAGAAGGTGGAGAACTCAGTGCTGACTGGAGCTCAGCCGTGGGATAATGCGCGCATTGCCTGGCACTTTCTCAGGACTCATGTGTTGGTCTCCTGCCAGGACTGAAACGGGCTCCCCAGTCTAAGAGTGAGGGTAGGTGATGATGGCACGTCCCAGTGTGAATAGCTTTGCAGTGTCAATGTGTTAATTCAATCAATTATCGCAACAACCATAATATCAATTTGCACTTTCTATGTATGCATGTTTTTGTTGTCACTTTTTTATATATGCCTATAATCTCTTGTATTGGCGGTTTGATTATTGTTTATGATTTATAATACCATTGGATATCACTTGTGATATGGAATTATTTTGCATTGCCTTTGATCCAATATTTTGGTATTAATTTTAATGCTAGGTTATTTTGTAATACTTGTAATTAAGCGTTTATAGAAGCGAACCTAAGTGTGCCTGTTTGTTCCTTCGGAAGCCCTATATCCCCCTCACGTCATCTTAAAACAGTTTTCCATTAAAGTACACCAGCACTGGAGAGAGAGAGAGTACTTGATCAGACCAGGATTGTCTGTCGGCTCTGTTATACTGAACACAGATATATTTCTGAAAACACATCTAACCTGCTAACTCATTGAGGTGTCATCATCCAAGTGTGTGTAGAACCAGAGCAAAGCAGGAGCAGCCTCTGCAAGATAGGCTCCCCATAGTATTTAAGGCACTTTTACAAGGAAATTATGACCGGCCTTAAAAATAATTATAGGCTATACAGTAGGTGTGTTTATCATGACCAGGGGCATCGCTACAGTTGTGTTAAAAGGGATATATATTGCCGCCCCCCCCCCCCCCCCCCCATCTTCATTTTCATTAAAATCAGACCCCTTAGTAAAGGTGTAGTCCCCCTTTTTGTAAATCTAATGACGTTCCCACCTGTGACCTTCCAAACATTGGCAAAGATCTCTGACACGCTCAGCTATGTACTACCCCCACCAGAAATTCACCAGAAGTTCCCCAGAAGCAGATGTTCTCCAAGATGGTTTACTTAAGAGCTAGCCATGAAGCACTACAGATGGAAAAAGGTGAAACTGCAAGGAGGACTTCAGTTAATAATTGTGATAGGTAGGGTTAAAAAGATTGGTGTCACTGTTTATATATACTGGGCTATAAATGTACTTTGATAAGATATCTTCACATTAAAATTCAGGGGGAAAAACTCCTTTCAGACTGGTTCCAAAACTATGAAAAATATTGTTTGCAATGGTTACATTCCTGGTTCTTAGGTAGCATGCAGGCTGGAATGCTTGTCATTTTAGATGTTTTGGTATTTTACAATAGTGTTCCTTTCTCTGTTATTTTAATGCTATTTCACTTCTTGACAAAAATAATAATAATAAAATCTATGAAATACTATGAAAGCTGATTATATCACAAATAAATTTTAAATGAAATATATAAATCACCATTTAGCTTTATCTTTATGCCTGACTGATAAAGTGAAAAAATATAAATGTGAAATGAAATTCTATAAATTCCTTTCTGCAGGTAAGATCTCTACAGGTAGTTCAAAATATCTGCTATATTAATAGCATCAAGTATATTATCTGCCTGAAACCCACACACAGACTACTGAGTTTTACAGGCCAACACACAGAAATAAATCAATCGTATTTTCATCTTGGTCTCGGGGGATGAGACACCCATTGCCTCCAGGAACCTGAAACATAAAGGTAGCAAGTTATGGATAAATTCTGCATGTTACATGGCCAAGCATAAAAAGTAGGACCTTGTTCTGTATATATGATACAAATGTAGACAGTACCTGGCCTGTGTGTCCCTGAGTAGGGCACTGGCCGCCTCTGGCTCTGCTTTCTGATAAGCCTGGTAGTACGAGAAGGTCTCCAAAAACCCCACAATATTGCTCACTGAGATGTCTTCTTCCACTGGGATACAGTCAATTCTGACAAAAACAAACAAACAAACAGCATTATATCTTAATCAATATTTATAGTTTGCAGCTTAATCCTGAAGTTTACATTTCATTGTATCTGAACATTTAAAGCACTATTCACTTTTCCATTAAATTTTTACAGGACAGAGAGGCTCAAATGAGTTATGGCCATAACACTTCTCAGCATCAACCCCAAATATATGCCCAGTGTTCATATGTAAAGATTTCACGTTTGGGCAGATGACTCAGGTTACTGATCAGATGGGAGATTCACAGACATCCCAATGTCACCTTTTTTTGTCTGGGAAAGGGATGGCATCAAACAGGTCCAGAAGCTTGCTGTTAGCAACAGCCACTCGTTTGCTGACATAGGGCGACAGGGACTTAATTGTCTAGAAAGTAAAAATTAATACATAATGTCAACAAAAACACTGCCTGTGTTAGCCACTCATACATAACATGTAGCTGTGAGAAAATGTTTTTAGACCATTTGGAATTATCAGTATTTCTGTAAAAAATGGCTCTGAAAATCTTACCATACGTTATAATAATGCGTCTAACATAACAAACAATTTAAGTAACATTTTAAAATTCCTTTATACAGCAAGTGGTTTAATCAATGTCATAAATAAGGGCATTGATGGAAAAGGTTCTGTGAACATTTTGAAAAGGGTAACTAGAGTCGTAAACCTCCTAACTGCTGTACAGGTCTGATCAGCAAAATGTAACTTTCTGCAACTGCTTTTTCCCACTCTTTGACCATTAAGATTTTGGTGATTTTTGCTAGGGATGGGGCCGATCCGATCCAGCATCGGTATTGGGTTCCGATACCAGCTTAATTAACGGATCGGAAATTTCCGATCCAACCTGGAGAAATTTCCGATCCAGAGTTATGT
>JAODJU010000001.1:32858257-32877706 GCA_026776725.1 Gnathonemus echidnorhynchus
GAGCGGTCCCCATAAGGATATGTTTACCCTACATGTGCGTGTGTGTGTGTGTGTGTGTGTGTGTGTGTGTGTGTGTGCATTGTCATTTTTTCAGACTTCTGTTTTTAGTGGGAGACAAAATGCTGAACAAATGTACACAAATATTCAACCAAAGAAGCCCAGTTTGTTCAGCATATGAGGTCACAGTTGTCAGATATATTCCAACGCTGTAGCAGTGAAACTTAGCTACAGTACCAGGGGGCATTTGATTAAAACAGCTAAACATGTTTAGCTTGCGGTAGAATGGCTCAGCAACTCACAGATGCTGAACAATCACACAGTTGGAAGCCAGGTGTGAGCTGAGTCCAGTTCAGTCACGAAAGGCTCATCGTAAGACCTTGCAGTTAGTTTGAAAGAGCTCTTTCAGTAATGATCCTTTCCGCACTGGAATAAGGGACGGTTTCTGGACACTGCCTGGAGCACATCCTTGTTTGGCTGGCAATACAGGAAATTTTTGTGGGCCAAAAATTCTGTTTGCAGAGTTGTTGTACTGGGAGTTATGGTTTTTTAAACCAATCAGACAAACAAATGTGTAATTTGGTGTGGCTATCCATCAGAGTTCACTAAGCTGAATTGCTTTAAGAGTAGTGCTTCATATCATTCATTGTCATTTAAAAACCATTGGAGGGTACTCTGGAAACCTTCCATAATGAAGAATAAATTCTAGCTGCAGTACATTCTCCTCAATAATGATACTAGTAATCTCTTCCCTCATATGACCTCAATCCAGTGACAGGAACAACCTAATGACTCAGGGTTCATCATCTTACCATTGCGCTCTCAAACAAGTAATTCATATTATTTCATAGTTACCAGCTGAGTCAGGAAACAATCAAATGAAGAACTCAGCCATATGGACTCAGCTAAGTCCATCCCTGCTGTGTGCTTTGATGTCATGGTTGTGTCACAAGGTCTCCTGCATCAGGAGCTCACATGCTGTTCAACATCTCATCTGATCCTGCACAGTGAATATATCTGCTGTGGAGGCCATACATGGGCTCCCTGGTATGACACTATGACCACATCTTGACCTTCCTCCAGGAAATGAGCTTTTGGCTCAGTTCGTCCTTTAATTGCAACCAGCACAGAAATCTGTTAGTGCGGATGCGTTTTTACATGCATGGTACTAAATACATAATAACAAAATGTTGCTCCTCTTGAGCTCCTGTGGAGAGCTCCATTGACAAACATGAAGACATTTGCGTCACAAGAGCTTACTTTCAACACAGCCGTCATCAGTCGCACAGGTTTTGAATTATATGAAACCTACATCTCAAACGACCTTTAATTAGTAACGTTGCATAGCTAAATGGAAAAATAGAATGAGCTCCAAAGGCACTTGGTTGAATAACATAGCGGGTGATGATGCTAAGAAAAACCACAAAAATAACACATTTAAAAGGTAACAGTGTACTGAACGTTAATAGCCATGAGCAGGGACATTAGACGAACTGTGCCCTGCAGTATGCTGGTTCTATGACATATGGTGTTAGACCCTCCTGTTCTCTACCTTATGTCTTTGAGCCATAAGATCAAAGCGATCACCCGCTGACATGTGACGTGGTTTACCAGCATCTTGAAGTGATCAATTTTTAATGCTTATTACAGAACAGGAGATAGGTCTGTTGTGCCAAATGACAAATTCATTATATATATATGTCATTCACTTCTTCCTTACGATCCTCTTACTTACTCCCTGGGGAATCTGTGCCACTCTCACCCTGCCCCACCCCACCCCACACCACAGTAACACAAGCAATTCCCTGCAGCATAGCGACTGTAGGATTGATCACTCTTTTTGTCTTCTTCATCCTGTCTTTCCATATCCCCTCATCTCTCTCCGTTTATCTGACAAATAGACCTCTTTTTCGTTCTCCCTCTGCCTCTCTCTCCTTCTCACCATAATGGATTTTTGCTGACAGCATAGCTCCTGTTCTTCCCGAAGACACTACTACAGACATCATTGGTGGAAATGACTCTAAATTGATTTTCAGTGTGGCTTGAGCACAACCAGCTATAAAAGAGGGAACAGGATCTCTCATTAACATGAAACCCGAGGAAGTTAATGCTGTGCACGCTGGGGGTGGAATGATATTTGCTGAGGATCTGTTTTCGCTTATTGAAGATTCTGAAGAGTGTGATTGTCTTTGTGAGGGAGAGCGGGTTAGGGTTCTATATGCAAGAACTGCTGCCTTTTCCTGCACAGATATGTATGGATCTAGGCATGTATTTGTGTTTGTTGCTCCAGTAAATAACCTCTATTAATTTAATTTTAGAATCAAACCATCAGTAAGATATGGGGAGAAAATGGGACCCAACCCATTTAGAATTGGCACAATTCCATTTATTTTTTATTAGGTAACATTAGCCTACTTGAACATAAACAGGTTTGTTTTTTTTTGCCAGTAATGAGCGATTTGTTAGTTTGTCATAGTCTTCTGGTGAGCCTGCTAAGAAGACCCCATGACTTGAATGTGTATTCTTAAGCATAAATATTACTGTCTGCACAAATTAAATGGATATTTACACATTCATTTCCATGAAATGGTCTGGTGCGTTTCATTGATTAGATTGCAATGTGACAGAACCAGAATTGTCCTGAAATAAAATTTGAGCAGACAGCCCTTTGGATAGCATTTTTCCTGGACAGTGAAGAAATTAAGTTTTTTTTTTTCCCAACTGACATTAGCCACTGACCCATGTCTCCAAATCAATAATGGCCATTAGTTGGGTTCTTCCCTTGTGAGGCCTGCTTAAAGCCTTTTTTGCTCTAATGCAGGGACAGTGGTGCAGACCTGCACACTTCTCCAAATTGCATCCCTCTCCCGTGATCCAATCAATCATCCTGAGCAGGGACTGCGTTATTACAGCAGGAGGAGCAGCTGATCAGGTTGTTACATGCAAATGTTTGACCTACATTTAATGGATTGGCCAAAGAGAAAGGATGCTTGACATCCTGAAGACTAATGTGAAATTCATGTGATTAGGATGAATCATCTCAATGCTGCTAGGTAAGATGCATCGTCTGCGGTCTGACAGAAACAGTGTCATTCCTCATCGCAATGGAGATGTAGCATCACCTTGATCAGATATGGGGATGGATAGCTGACGAATGTGAGCAACATATCAAGTGAAACATTCTGCCTGTTACTATACTGAATTGATTGCTGAATAAACCACAGTTCAAAACCAAAGATGTGTTCTATACTTTTTGAAAGCACCCAATTTAATCCTTTCAATGTAAGTTTAAAAGGGGGATCTCCAAATTTTGTGATTTTGGAAGCTGATGAGCAGGAACTAATACATAATGAAAGAGCAGTCAATCTTTCCAGCAAAAGCCAGCTGAACTTGGAAGGCCACACACCATAGTGATTTATCTACTTAGATTAAACACTCATATTATTCTTCTCTGCAGCAAGAAAAGTTTTATGGTTAGTCATTGATAATGATATTATAAGACACATATAATAGCATTATAGTAAAAGACCATAGTATTAAGCCTTTGGCTTACTCAGAAAACAATACGAATATGATTTACAGTGTGCAGCTATCCTGGTGACCCTCATGATGAACTGCTGGAGTGGTGGTGTCAGTCCAAGCAGATGGCAGACAGTGATTCACAGAAATATCACCCAGAACAAGAACCTGTCACAGGCCCATGGATAATACTGTAACATTATGATTTCTACGGTATTAATCAGTCTACAGTTCTATGCTATCTAAAACACACAAGTAGACATGAATTTCTCTGATATCGAGCATCACAATTTCTTTTCTCATTATCTGCACTTCAATAATGAAAGGGTCACAGTTTTAATAAATTAAAAGAGCGTCTTGGAAAGTGTCTTTGATGAAAAACACAAAAGTCGTACATGTGCAATACTGCAGAATTATATTAGCTCTGAACTCATTATATTGGTTTAATATCAATGGACCTAACTCCAGTGACCCTTACTTACATATCAGCATCACTGGCATGATACTTATTCAGATCCATCATTCATAACTGCTTACACTGTACAGGGGTGTGATGTATTGTGTGTGTATATATACATACATGCACACATTTTGTGGGAACACTTTTTGGGAAGGCCCTTCACTGTACATGAGTGTACCCCAGTGCACAAAGCAACATCCATAAAGATATGCTTGGGTGAGTTTGGTGTGGAAGAACTTGACTGGCCCACACAGAGCCCTGACCTCAACCCCATCAAACACCTTTGGGATGAACTAGAACAGACATTGAGAGCCAGGCCTTCACATCCAACATCAGTGCCTGACCTCATAAATGTTCAAGTAGTGTCCATAGTTGTCCATGTAGTGTATGTAAACTATACACCTCTTATTTAAATATTAGTAAAGAATATTAAGTTTTTCATAAAACCTTCTAATGGAGGAGATTCCGAAAGTTTAATCTCCCTGATGATCGAGTATACATGTTCCTTTCTTGGGGGGGGGTTCCCCCAAGGGTCTTCAGTAGATTTTGTTAAAGCGATCCTAAAATGCATAGATCTCCCCCTTAATAATAGCAATCAATTGTGAATCAATAATTGAAGGCACATAGCAACATGCATTGCAGTGTTACAACTCCCTCTGTTCATGCCTGTTTCCTCTGGGTTTATTTCACTGTTTTAAATGCAGCTATCATTCTATCATGATTGGCATTTTCTAGCAGCTGGTGTGCCAGAATTTCCCCCTGGTATCAATAAATTCAATATTTATCTTAATCTTAGTCTTGATTCATTTACTTATTAATTTTTCCTGAGTTAAAAACTAGAGAGTATACTTACATTTAAGGATACCTTGTTGGTTAACATACACAAAATCAAAAAACATTGTTTCACATAGTGCAAGTTTATACCACATCATTATGATGAAAAATCCCTTTTCCAGTCAGTCCTATCATTCTTTTTTGAGATCTTCCACAATTGTAACTCAGTATAAAACTCACCAGACTGGCATTTGTGTCAGACGGATGTAATATGTAACAGGAAACACATTAATACACAACATTTCAAATGTTATTGAATCAGTGTGTGCCATAACTTTTAATTTAGAATCTGATTAGCACTCTGATCTTTGTTTGCACCAGAGAGCAAGTGTATGGGTATGGAGAGGCTGGTGAAAGGAAGCAGCCTGTTTCCAGGCTGGAGAAGCTACAGAAATTGGAAAACCCTGGTCAAGGGCTGGAATGAGGAATGAAGTGTGGAAAGTAGAAGTATGGTTTCTGCATTACAATACTCAAGTAAAAGGCCTCAGTAGGTACTGATGTAGTTACAACCCTTATTTTTCCACCCATATGTGGAAAAAATGTTTCTAATACCACAGTGCAAGTATTTCATTTTCAAAATGATGAGAATAAAATCCATCCATCCATCCATCCATCGAGGTAGGGGAGGTGTACCCTACTGACCTAGTGAGGGCTACCTTTCACAGAAGAACATTAAACGTCAATTCTACAGCTACAGTTAATTTTTAGTTCTCACAGTATTTTGAGGATACGAAACACTACATTCTCCTGTCCATCCATCCACATCCATCCATCTTTCAGCTGCTTATCCCATATGGAGTGGCAGAGAGGCATGGAGCCTTGGAGGTTATCTCAGGCAGCACAGAGCACTTTATGTTGTCTTCTGTATGCTTTGTGACTGTCTAACTGGTTTATTATTTATTTATTTATTATTGCCTTAAGAATGATGGAAAACATGAACACTAGAGAGGGATTCAAATGAATTAGATCAGGAGCATGTTTAATTCAACTTGAACAATTTGCTGGTAGATTAGACGTGAATGTGTGGGTATGCCTGTAATCAATGTAATGTACTGTAACCAATGTGAATCTGTTTGATCAAGGTATCTGTGTAGACTTTCTGGCCTAAACACCAATCACTGGAATTATTTATACTCCCCCTGTTCTTCAATTATAATAAAATAAACAGGATGGCAAGACCCATTATCTGTCCCTCTGACCTTGTTCATATATCCAAGGTTGATGGTGCCTGACCACGTTAGCCTCACAGGTTTAATGAACTTTTCACACAGCATATCTCAAATCAGAAAAGTCATTTTGGGTGACGCACAGATACCGATGTAATTCTGAGATGGAACAAAATTAAAAATTACATTTATTGCAAAATAAGACAGGAAAAAACAAAGAAGTTTAAGTACACAAAATGCACTTTGTATTATATAAATGCACTTAGAAAAGCCGGTGCAATTGGTTTGACCATCAAGAAAGTCACACAGTTCAATGTGTTGAAATAAGTCTATGTAATAGTTTTTATTCCGGGATTGTGTTTTCAAGTACGACGTTGGAAGTTTTTTTTAATGCATTTTTATGATGTCCAATTTCAACGGATAGTACAAATCTCAAAATTGTCAGAGCACGGATTGGCCATGTTGTCCAGGTGTGTGAAATTTCAAGAAATGATTTGGCATTGATTTTCCATGGCTTTTCTCAATTTATTCGAGAGGAAGAGCTGACCCCCTTGGGACCTGAGGGGTTCCCTTTGAATCAGCTGGACTGCATTCATCTCCACACCATCAATAATGGGGTTAAATGTATTTACACTGAATTGGTGACCTGCATCGTCTATCTGTTGTTATGGGATGTCCTTTGTTACATTAAATATCCAGCTTCAGCCTTTTAAAGGAGCCAACAAAACCATATCCTAACAAAACCTGACTTGTATTTCCTTTCCTGTGACAATTTAAAAAGCTTCTTTAAGCAGAATCATTGGGAGCTAGAATCACTAATAATAAATAGCCATCATTATACTACCAAATGGGCTGAATCTTTGCTGTTTGTTCCATAAGGGACCAGCTGATATTTGTGCTGATAAAGCAACAGAGAGACACTGATTACAAGTGCCATGGTTCCTTTATCATTTAATGAGAAAATACACCAAATTTCAGCCTTTATTTTCTTGTGTGTGTCTTTCTTTCCTTCATCCCCCATCTGGTGGAGTTGCCATGACAATAGTCCGTTACTATAGCAACGGCAGGAGCTGACAGGTTGGTGTAAGGAGATAGTGTTATTTGAGACTCCCTGGCCATACACGTACATGCATACACCAACAGAGGGAGTGAGAGCGAAAGAGAGAGAAATGACACCTGTGACATTTAAAATAGCACAGCGCAGAGGCTTGTTTTCTGTAGGCCTCTGCACATCTAATGGGTCTATAATCTCTTTGATTATACTGTTTGAATGGATGAAAGCTTTGATAAAATGTATCATTCCCCTGTATCACACTGTACATCAACACTGTAATATTTTTACACAGTAAGAGTAGCTGCTTCTCCATTTCTAGAACCATCTCTATTTATCAATCTAAAAAAGTACAGATATTAATGGACATTGCCAGAGAGAATCATTTTAAGTGTATCATGAATTTCTTATCTTTCATGATAAGTACAGTATGTAAACCATATGAGGGAAATAATTACTATATATAAATTATATACATTCATCCATCCATCTTCAAACCTTTTCTGCTCAAGGTCACAAGGGGGGCTGGTGCTTCTCCTTGGGAAGGCTGGGATACACCCTACAGAGGCTTCTTTGCTGCTTTTATTTGTTGCAATTAAGAAAATATTGAGTGGCACGCTACGAAAACGAGCTCTGGGCTGTTTCTGTTTCAGAAAAAGAAAACCATTTTATTATGCCCTGAAGTGATACTGGACATCTTTCCAAATGGAACTTCAGTCACAGCCCATCTTATTACTTACACTAATAACACCACGTGCTCCTGTAAGAACCCCTGGCCTCCAAGGATTGGATGGGTTGCTCTCATGTCAATGTCACTGTGCTCAGACTGTGTTTAGAGATGCTCTGTGGTGTACTCATATATTTCTGGCTCCATTTCTTTTTTGGATATCAGGGCTGATGAACAAATCCTCATTGCCACTGTTATATCCCGTGGATAGTTGTGGGTGGCAGCGTAGCCGCGCACAAGCCAGCAGAGCAGGAGGTAACAGCCCCAAAGAAACTAGCAGCAGAGTCATATCATATTATAGATGGGATGAGGTTCAAATTATTCTTGAACAGTGTGATGATGCTGATATTGCTCTGTATTTTTATTATTGTAGGAGAGGAGAGGTAAGGACCGTGCACTGATTATGGCGTGTTGCTGCACCCGCCACACAAAAAACCCCCTCAGGGATGAGAACCAGAGTGCAGCTATGTGGTGGGTGATACCTCAGCACCACACTAGTCCAAATGGACCAGCGTGAGGTTTTTTTCCAATGGCTGGAGTGCCAGTCCTGCCACCTACCCCCAAGTTATTCCCTGTAAGTTGGAGGACCTCCTTATAAGGGCTGAATGTAGATTGATGTTATACCCAGGATGAAGCAACTGCAGATTAAGGACCTTGCTCAAGGGCCCAACAGAGTAGAATCACTCTGGGCATTCATGGGATTTGAACCAGCAACCTTCCCATTACTGGCACAGAGCCATCACCATCCCATTATTGTAGCATAGGCCTTTAACTTAATCCTGTACTGTAATGTGATATATATGACCAATTGCAAAAATACCCTGACAAACTGAGTAGTAGATAATCATAAATATTAGTTGGCTAGATGACTATGCTTCTATTGTAATTAATATTTGATCTAAAGAGGCACATCTAAAGATCTTACAGTGCAGTTCTGCTGTTTGTTGGATGCTCCTTGTAACAGGTCAGTGATACAGAAGAAAAATAATGAAAGCAAATAATGAAAGCAAGCAACAGGCAAACTGCAAGGGAGTCCATTGAAAGGACAGGCATTTTGGAGACAGTGTGAGAGAAGGTGTATATATGGGGAGGTTAGCAGTACACAAGGACAGCTGAATTGCTGCGGCAAATGTTGAATTATCTTTACACCATTGTATCATCTATTACGTCTATCTTGCAGGGCTGCAGTTTTATGATGAGCAGAGCTGGAGTACTGGAGCAGCTACCTGCTGACCCTGGCGTTCTGATAAACTGAGCTGCAGGCCTGCTACAGTAGAATCTCAATCAATTCGTCAGGGGTGAAAACACATCGCTGGGAGAGTGAATGGTTTGATTTTTGAAAGAGACGTGGAAGAAAGTCGATGGGAGTCTAGGTTGCGGAATAGTAATGAGGGGTTGTTCCCCCTTCACCCCATAGCAACCAACAGTTTGTAGAATTGCTGCTGGGTTGCTGTAATGCTGTTGTAAATGTTACCAAAGTAGGATTTCAGAGATTTGGAATTTTAACGAGCCAAAACAAAATTATGTATACTTCAGAAACAGGTATCAGTTTTGTCTGTGTATTTTTCTATACAAATTCTAACAAAACTGACAACCGAACGAGAAAACTTTAGGCATGTTGAATGGTGGGATGAAAACAGCATGACTTCTGTTTGCCTTAGTGCACCCCCAGATTGTTTACAAGGGACGACTGAAGAGTTTTAGCCGAGCAGAGAATTCAGCCCCTTGTGAGGTTACTGCGAATGATAATTACATCCCTCCCACACACAACAATTCTTACAGCATATGCAACACTTTATTCGAGGTATAACATGAATAAATAGCTTTATGTTTGTGGAGTAGCCAAAATCTATTATTTGGCAAAGGATAATTAAGACCGCATATTTATCCAAAATAGCCCCCCTACCTATACAAAGTGTACACTAGAGTATTTTCCATTAGCACAACAAAAAGAACTAGTGCTTAAAAAAGCGATGGTAGAGAATGGGGGTGACCAAAAAAAAGCTGTTTTGGAAATGAACTTGAATGGACATCACTCGCGTTATTTTGGGTTGCACAGCTTGTCCAGTTTTTCGAATGTTCATCAGTAGTAAAGGATTAAACAGCACATTAAACACTGATTCAGTTAGTCTTATGTGGGCTATTTACAGACAGCAATTTTGAAGAAGACCAAAATGCTGATTGTAATGCAACTCAGGTCAATAGCATGTTGTGCCAAGGAGTCTTTTGAGAAATGACTTTGCCCAGTCCTGTCATGTCTCCCCTGTAAATTGTTGAGGATGTGCATAAATGGCTAAGGACACAAAACCTTCAGGAGGTACTACAGCTGAGCAAACAGATGCCACCTGCACACATTGCCCATCTGTTGCTCATCCCTGCTTACCGGTGTAATTATCCTCTTTCCCGCCTTATCCTCAGACTGCTACCTTATGTCATGTGTAAAAAAGATGGATGCAGAGCAGAACTGTGCATGGCTTGATTATGTGGTGTCTCTGCATTAATCGCCAGTCTTTTTACAAAATTGACAACTGTTTCATAATTCCCCATGCGTACCTCAGTATTTCTCATAAGAAGTCCCGGAAATTTTTCTGGTGATAAAAAGCCAAGACACATCCATGACTCGTTTTATAGTTTGTGTTTTTTTTTTTTTTTTTTAACCAGAAAATTGTTTTTCCTTTTTGCCTTAGTGGTTTTGATCTTCAGTCAACTGAAATTCTTTTCAGTTTCTTTATTATAATTGTTTTGGGCCAAATGTACACTTGCACCGAAGAGTCCTTCATTAAATAAACATTATGGTGTGCATGAAGTAACGTGACTTCATAGGTGTCTTTAAGGCTTACAGAGCAATACCAGATGCATTTAAATGTCTTTATAATGGAATAAGAGCAAGTGTCAATACAAAGACTTTGTGTGTTTTTGAGTCAGTGATTCTTTAAGCAGGGGCGGCATGGTGGTGCAGTGGTTAGCACTGTTGCCTCACACCTCTGGGACCCGGGTTTGAGCCTCCGCCTGGGTCACATGTGTGTGGAGTTTGCATGTTCTCCCCGTGTTGTCGTGGGGTTTTCTCCAGGTACTCTGGTTTCCCCCCACAGTCCAAAGACATGCTGAGGCTGATTGGAGTTCCTAAATTGCCCATGTGTGTGTGTGTGTGTGTGTGTGTGTGTGTGTGTGTGTGTGTGTGTGAGAGTGTGCCCTGCAATGGGCTGGCCCCCTGTCCAGGGTTGTTCCCTGCCTCATGCCCGTTGCTTCCAGGATAGGCTCCAGACCCCCTGCGACCCAGTAGGATAAGCGGCTTGGAAAATGGATGGATGGATGATTCTTTAAGCAGGCAAAGACGTGTGTATGTGCCTGGGTGGGTGGAGTTTCAGTGACCACGCCCATTCCAGCAGATGACTGCATCTATAACAGTGAGTAATATTTATCTTTAAGTGCAAAGCTAATGATGAGTCACTGACAATGAGTAGAATGTGTTCCACTCTGCGTTGCCTTCATAGCCAATAGGGAAATGGCTGTACCAGGAAGAGGTTTGGGGTGAATGGAGGGGGGAATCAGACACCAGACATGACATCACTCTATTATTTACAGCCCTTGAGCACTCTGCACCATGAAAAAATGCCACCCCACTACCTTGCTCCGTTTTTTTAAAGAGGCACAATGACTCCCAACAGTGCTCTTCCTGTCACAATATGTCATCTCATAAGCACCATTTAATCCAAACAGACATTCATGTTCAATGATACAGACAGTGCCATTTCGGCAGGCAACACATTTGTCAGATGGGCCCCATTTGCTAAATGTGGAGCGAGCGTGGCTTAGAGCCCTTCAGCAGAGACGGTAGACAGTGGCAGCGCCATTAGCTCTGACCCCTTCACTCGTAACTCATTCTGTTGCTCTGTGCAGGTCAGTAGGGTATAAGTGTTGCTATGGTTACCACTCACCATTATGTAACTTGCGAGAATTCCAGCCTGGGAGCCTGACACTGGCTCCAGAAATTTATAATATTTATTTTATTTTATATTACTTTCTGGCAAGCACCCGCACAAAGACTCAAACAACCCCGCATGCCATTTGGCTTTTATTAATCAATAGCTGAGCTGTGACTACTTCATTACTGTTCTCAGATCTCATCAATTCACTATTAAAGATGTTGGCACTGACAGAGTTCATTTTCAGTAGTTTCTCATCATGCCTGTGCTTCAGCTTAACAATATTGTCCACAAAACACCTTCACTCATTCTTCTGGACCCATATGGAAAAGGAAATGAAAGTGAAAGTCAGAAAAATGGCACACCCAATTGAAATAGGTGATTTGAAGTCTAAATCTGTGAGAATTACGTATTTATTAATGAACGTGCTGTCATTTCATTGGTGGGCATTACAGACTGATTGAAGATAAATTTCCCAGCAGCTATGAAATCAATGCGTCTGGATTGTGCCCCTTTCGTGGAGCGCATTACGCACATGCTCCTCTGGCGTTGTCAGAAGAGCTGACTGCCGACCTGACTGTCCTCACGTCTCCTCCAGCACATTAAGATGTGGCAACAGTCACCTATTGAGCACTATGATTGATGTGAGACAAGGAGACCACTGCACAGTGGAGGTGTGGACCCAAAGGGAAAAAGAGAAGCCACCCTTTCATCTCCAAAAGCCGCCACCTCAGCAGTCAGGGGTCTCGCTGGCGAAGTCCTGGACCTGCAGGTGTTCACAGTGCAGCGTGGCTCCGCACGCAGGCTGGCACTTTAAATTCGCAGCGAGGGGAATCTGCGACGGCAGGGCTTTGTTCGAGTCCCCCAGGGCGGGAGACTCGCATGAGTCAGCATCCAGGCGGATTTATAGCAGATTGATTAAATTAGCATTCATTCCACAAGCAGCACTTCTGCGCTCCAGCCTCCCCCCCTCCCTGCATGTGCCCCTCCCACCTTAAAAAGGAATTTTTTTATTTCTTTCTGACAGGAAAAGCGAAAATTAACTCTGCCGTATGAAAAATAAAAAATGAAGCGAGTGAGATGGATGTCGCAAATTTGTCTCTTTGTAGGTCACTGCTTAGTGGACCAGGATTCCAAATGATCAAATATTGACTTGACGCGCGTAAAAAGCAGCACACTGATATATGGCCTTGGGCCTAACCGGCATTTACTGACCCCATTTTATGATATCCACCGGAGCAATTAGTTATTTTCCAGCCAATTAATCTGAAAAGGAAAACAGGATCAATTAGGCTGGAAAATAATGGCTCAGTGTTGTTCCTTTTTTATGGCCTATTTTTCCCGCTCACTGTGTGAAAAAGCAAACACCATCGCCAGCTTTTTTTCCGTCCCCACTGCAGCTTATATTTTCCATCCCTGTTGCAACATAGTACAAAGAATAGGTAGCTTTGTACCACGAGAGCAGTCATGCATGTGAAAGATTACTCTGAGGTGACACAGAATTAAGACAAGTAAAGTAAAGCAAGTGTTATGACTCATGGAGCCAGAGAAAGTTAGCGAGGTATAATGGAGGAGAGATAAAGGGTAGAAAGATGAGGTTTAAGGAGAGCTACTGATCTGAAATTCACACAGGTGCTAAAGGTCAAATAGGTTATGAGTTTGTTAAGGAGACTTGCAGTGCTGCACGGGGCGGTGAATGAGTGCATAGTGAAGTGGAAGAGCAGCGAGGATCAGCGAAGGGGATGGTTATGGGGGCTGGAGAAAAAGAGCAAAATGAATAAATAAAACAGCACTAATGATAAGGAAGCATATGGAAAAGGCCAGAGAACATTGAGCTGAGAGCACAGGTTGCAGTTTGCAGTGTTTACCCAGGGAGGTAACAACTAGGCTAGACTTTAAGAAAAAATATTCTTGAAAAAAATACGTACGTCCAAGGGCATAACTTTGGGTTGAGCATTGGGGGGTTGAGGTCTCCACCCATTTAAGGGGATCCAGGGGCTTGTACTGTATCTAATTATTGGGTTGTATTTAATTATTGGGGAGGGGGGGTTACAATTCCCCCATCCACACCCATAATTTACACCCATGCGTACAGCACATTATTCCAAGATTCATAATTACCATGCAATAAAATTCTAATGTCTCATATAAAAGTGCAGATATTTATAATGACTTACATTTTATAATTTGATTGATTATATTGTTTGATTCTATTTGATGTCTAGTGTAAGCCAGCTGGATAGCTATATTAAAGCTTTATTTAGGAATTTCTTCTGTGGAACACAGACTATTTCAGAGGCTTGGAAATCTAGACCTAATCAATCCTATACCCATCATTAAGTAGCCCTTCACATCATGTGGTAGCATTCAGTAATCCGTACATTCACATAACAGTCCACGAAAATGGATTTCAGATATACTTTCCCAGACGGTTGTCGATAAAATCCTCATTTATTAATTGAGTTTTTTTTTCTCGCTCCTCACCGTCCAGTTGAAACTGCCCTTGAAATATTCTGCCTAGTTATAAATTTTCCTTGATTGTTCATTTTCTTCAGCTTGTGGCAATCGAGACGAGTTGGTTATAGTGTTTATGAAACTAAGTGAGTTTTGTTCTGGGACCTGGTAACTACAATCGCAGGTCCCCAACCTCCTGTTAAAATGAATGGTAACACTACTTGACAGGGTACAAATAATATACTATTATACTATTACTTATTTATCAATTAACCACAAACTAAGTCTTAGTTACATATTGATCTCATGTGAATTCATCATTAACCAATCGTGATGCATGTTTTAAACTGTTAATTCTGCAAACCTTTGTGAACTACTGAAGGAACAAGTCATGAATAACACAAGTCAAATACTGATCACATGTATGTTCATTAATGAATCGTGACATATCTTTTATCTCAAGTAGTGACTATATTTGTTGATGATTTTTTCATAATTTGTACTTCAGTAGTAACTGTGTTATTACTAAGTATTTGTGCCCCATCAAGTAAAGTGTTACAGGACTGATTAGTTTTCATGATATCATGAAATTAAAAATCTGCATGTAACTTTTTGAATATTATAAAAGTTATGGAAATTTCCAAGGATCATGCTAATATTCTCATTAGAATTCTACAAACCACTGAACTGATGATGCTGCTTTTGTTTGAATTTTAAAGTCAAAGTATGTGTATTTGCAGCTATTAAATACAAAACCCTAAATCGAGGCCATTTTATTTACTATGGTACCATAAAAAACATTTCCACATTGTGAGGAATTCCATAAAATTCAACAAAAGAGTTTTCACTGAAAAAAAAATGACAGAAAATGGTAGCAAAATGTAAGAAACTAAATGTGCTGAATCTGTAGGGTCTCTTCATGAATGTTACATGGTTATGGAGAATATGACTGGAATATTGCTTAACTTGCAGATATTGGAAGGTGCTTTTTTGAAACCTTATTGATCATACATTCCCCTATTTATATATTTATTTTATACAAAACTATGGGGTGCTGCCTTGCTGCCAACTAGCTGATTTCTTAAGCCATGTCAGCCTGAATACTAACAGCCGGTATGTAAATGTGCTCTTTAGTATGCAGAAACCATCACGCTGCAGTGAATATCAATCAGGGCCTTTGCTGGCCAAAGTGCTGGAAATACTTTATCATAGACAAAGTGGCTAAAAAACACCATCCATACTGAGTGATCAAGGGGAAGCCAGCAGTGTCGCTGACCTCCAGTGACTCCATCTCTCTTGATGCCTCTTCTAAACATCCCCCTGTAGCTGGCAAGGCCTCATTCGTCTTCCTAAGTGGAACCTGGGGTCCACAGCACTCACAGATCCCCTGCTCCCCCCTCAGTCTTCTTGCTAACTCCACTTTAGCCCTGCTCTATAACCTTGACCAGGCCAGCATAATGCAGTTAATTGCCATAACAACACAGATGTATGCCATCCCTGCCTAATGTCAGCATCTCTCTCTCGCTTCCCCTCACTACTTCTGAGAACTCCTCTTCCTGACCCTGCACGTAATGCAATTAAAACCTACATTATAGAAAATGAATAGGGGGTAATCCAATCATGGGATTGCAAAGGCCACTGTGACGCAAGCCACCTCTTCCTCTTCTGCTCTGTTTTTTCAGGTCAAAGAGGATAAGGACCTTGTACAGTGTCAAGGGCTGAACGATAAGAATGTGGAACTATTGAGTGCTGTTACATTTCCTTGTAGCTGATACCCTAATGTCGCATAAACAGATTATGTGGAGCACTAGCAGGTTTCTCATTTTGCTAAAAGTGAAAGCAGTGGTATCCATTTATGACATGAGCTATACTCAATGTCTAATTATCAAATATAACCAGAAAGGAATGGGGTTTTTGTGTAAACCTACACTGTTAAAACAGAACCATTGAATGTACATGTTATCAAAAACTGGCAACTCAGTTCTGCCAAAGCTTCCACTGTAGACAAATAAATATATTAAATAAATAAGACTTTGCTTGGAGAACCCAAATTCCAGGTGTGTGGTTTTTGCAGACACTTGCCCATGGTATTTAAGGACTAAAAATGTGTTTTTCTCCAAAGGATATCAGATAAAGCAGACCGGGACAGATAATGCAAGGGAAAAGGAAATGTACTTCTTTTCCTTGCAAATAATAAAAAAGTAATTCATTGCAAATATGTGGGAATGATAGAGTTGGCCTCCACAGTCACTGTGAATCTGTCAGTAGAAGATGTCCTTCAGGTGCACCAGTAATAATTTAACTCTTGAACACTAATCTCAAACTTGTGTCTTATACATCCACCCTTTAGAATGCATTTTTTTTGCCAAGAGAAACACAAAAGTATGACTCATATACTTTAGCTGTGAAGTTGAAAAACCAACAGGATGTTGCTGTCTTTATGTATAAGAACTAAATCACACTGCACAATTACCACAAGGGTCTGATAGTAAATAAATATATAATGACAAAATACAGATGCATGTCATTTCCTCTATATATCTGTCTCAGGGGAGGTGTTCTAAAGTGTAATGAGGATTGGCTTCCTGAAGAAAGTCATTACAACACCCAACCCATGTTGCCAATCTGCTCATCAATGGCGAGGCACTATCAAATATTCATAGGATATCTCATGCATTAGACTAAGGTCTCTCTTAGCAGGCCCACAGAGCATGATGCTGGTGGCTGTTGGGTGGCTTCCTCATTTCACCTGTCAGCTTCTTCTGTCTGCCGTGAATAGTTGTGGACAGAAACATGGTGCGCCTCTTAGGGGTTGGGGGACCGAGGCACACCTGTAGAATACAAACTGGGAGGATGGACAGGGAGAGATATTAGAGGGCATTACATTATGGTTAAGGTTATTCAGGATTCCTTATATCAGACTTTGGTATTACGATAATGAACACATCAGGCTTTCACAAATGTGGTGACACTTCACTAGAAACCTACCACAGTCATTCCAATAGCCAGCAACGCCTCCTTTGACATACATTACATAACTAGGTTTTCTTTTAATGAATCAGATAAAACCAGTGACATCAAACACCAGTCCATTGAGAGAAGACCTTTCAGTACTAGCAACTATTCTGCTCTCAGCCTTCATAAGAAAAAAAGAAAACCGGGCCAGAGGACTGTGAAACGGGTTCAGCCGTGACAATAAAGCCACTGGTCATTTTATCAGGACAATATATTCTTACAGCTACAACTTTAGTACTAAATAATCATTCTCGAAAATGTAGGAAAAAATCTGTGCTTATACATTGAATCAGCTAGATAATTCAGTAGCTGATAAAATCCGTGTTGCACAAACATTGCTCAGGTGACATTTTGCTATTATGCCAAGAAGACGGAGGCAAGGAAAATAGGTTTCTTCCAGGAAGAAGTAATTGGGGACACATGGACACATTTAGATGACCGTTGCTTAAATGGGGGGGTGGGCACATGAATAAATCACACATTTTAAGCAAAGCATGTATAACATTCTGTGCAGATTGGAAATAATTTTAATTCTGAATACTGTGATTAAAGTTAATTTATTCTTTAGCTGTTAAAGTAATTGCTAATGTTAATGATTAATTGCATTAATGCTGCTGTGTTAACGACGTAGCTTACTGCTTGTCCTTTCTGTAAAACAAAATAATGTCATTTAATTTTTTTGATAGACAGTATCTGCAACAGTATGTCATCAATTCATATGCACATTTTAGGATCTTATATTGGCCTTTCACATATGCAAAGGTCTCTAAAGTTGCCCAGTCACTAACATGAAATTTGAAATGACACACTCCAATTTATCATCCATCTACTCCTTCCATCCACCATCTGCTATGACAGAAACAATGACTTTAAATATTACATCTCATTTGCCATTAAAAAATGACCATAAACGAAATTAATGAGCTCTTGTGTATTACAAAGCCCATCTTTATGCGTTTATGACTTTGATTTGGGTAACAGGTTTACAACCAATAACATCACAGATGTTAGTGGCATTATTTTCCTTTAAATCACTGGAGTCCATTTATTCTGAATAAATATTTGAGGGTGTAAGTGTACATACTTCACACCTACAATTGCTTTATCGCCTGAGTCATATTAATAAAGGTATTGATAGAGAATCATGTGGCAATTACTCAGAATAAAAAATGGCTGTTTGTAAAATAACAGCATTTCATTGCATTCATTCTTCATTCCCTAACAAACACACTATTGAACACTTCAGTATTCGTTTATTGACCTGCCCATTTGCTAGCCTAAGGCTGTCACGTCATATTTTGTACCATTAAACTTCAGCATCACATACTATAGTAATGTGCCTTGAGAATACAGAAAATATGATTCAGCTTTATATAAGGTTTTATATTTAGACAGCTAAAAAAATGCGGCAACAGAAATATTTCAGGCTTTTTGGCATGTTATTTCAGTGTAATAAATTCTACAATCCCCTTTGTTAATTATCTGGGGAGTGAAGTATGAATCCCTCTTCCTACAAAACAGCTGTGTCAAGCAGCCCTGTGCCCCTGCCAGACATGCCCCTTTTAAAACCCCATTAAGGAGCCCCCGTGAGTCTGCATCGCAGCTACCAAGCTGGAGAGCCTTTCACTGCTGATTTGTCGTCCATTATCTTTCATTTGCAGCCCGATGCCTTTCCTTGGCAAGTTGGGCAGTGCAGTAGCTCAGCATCACCAGCACAACAGCTTGACGGAGAATGTCAAAGATCGCTTTTCCGAATTCTCACACGTGTATGCAGGGACACACATGCACACAAAGAAAAGAAGTGACCCAAACATCCAAGGAAACGCAAGACAGACTCACATAGATAGATCGTTAAAACCAAATGCATTCTGTACATATAAAATTCTGTTTGACAAGCTATTATTAGAACCTTCCCAGAGTCCAGAGCATTATTAAACTTAACACAAGCTCTGGAGTAACTATCTTTGAAGAGCATCAGAGAATCTATACCAAGGTAGTGTATGCTGGATATGGGTAGAGATATAAGAAAAATACAAGACAAGGGACTGAAAAGCCAGTCCGTATGGAACTCTGGCAAGGCCGAGCAGAAATTCTTGTTGCTTGGCTGCCCAGACAGTTGCCAGGGAGATATTTTTATATAGAGTAGCAAGACCTACATGCTGTCAGTACCACTATAAGAACATAAGAAATTTACAAAAGAGAGGAGGGCATTCGGCCCATCATGCTCGTTTGGGGAGAACTTAACTAATAGCTCGGAGTTGTTAAAATCTTATCTAGCTCTGATTTAAAGGAACCCAGGG
>JAODJU010000001.1:32884171-32905988 GCA_026776725.1 Gnathonemus echidnorhynchus
TTAAAGCACTTATGTAAGTCGCTCTGGCTAAGGGCGTCTGCCAAATGATGTAAATGTAAATGTAAATGTAAGTGCTGCATGACAACACCACGGCAAACCCAACGTGCCTAAGCTGCACTGAGAGTGACAATAAGGAATAACAATGAACAATAATTATTAAAAAAATAACTTGACTCAATTTCCATAAGTTTCTATCAACTATTTAGGTAAAGTAAAATCAACAACAAAATCAGTTATATTGACAAGTCTGATATCCTCATGGATTTTGTACTCTGGTTTGTAGCATGGCCCCTTCTGCAACGCAAGCAAGGCCATTCAGTTTAGCTTTAGCCTTATCTGATCCACTTCTGTCCCTGTGGGGGGTTCAAGAGATGAGGAATCAGCAATGGCTGGCAAACAAAAGACAGAAGATCAGTGGAAGATGAAAGATGAGATAGAATATGTGTACAGGTGCATGTGTGTGCATGCAGGTGTGTGTGTGCGTGCACGTGTGTGCATGCATGTATGTCTTTGTGTCTGTGTATGCGTGTGCAGCTGGGGGTTTAGTGGGCAGATTCTGATCTCGCTCCTCCATCTCCCTCACTTCTAGTCAAAGCTGTGAGTAAATGCTGAGCCCCATTTCTGTTGCCTTACTCTGCCTGCTGCTTCTCCAGATGAGATTGCCCAAGACAAAAGGGGTTAAATCGATGCTGAGAACAGGGGCACGATCAGATAACAGGCAGCTCTGCTTCCTCTTCCCACTAGCCAAGCGTCGGTCCCAGCTCGACCAACCCAGCTCAGAGCACCACAAAACACTTTGACCAACGGCAGGCAGTTCACACCATTACCTTACACCCCAGAGTAAATGTCAGAGAAAGCTGCTCGTAAATTAAAATCTCCTCTCTGGCTTCTTCGCTGCTCTTCTATTCTGCCCCAGTTGCCCTTTTCCAACACATTTTGCCTCCTCTCTATTGTCATTCGTTCTCACTCGATCTCTCTTCTATCTGTCCATCTTCTCACTCTGTTTCTTTCACAGTTCTCACTTTTTTTTTACCTACTTCTACTTTTAGGATCACTGTCTCACATAGTTATTTCCTTTCCTTTTCCATCATTTGATTCTGTTTTTCTCATTTGCTCCTCTCTCTCTCTCTCCCTCTCTCTCTATCTCTCTCTCTCTCACTCTTTCTCTCTCTTTGTCTGTCACTGTCACCAGGCGCCCGGTGATAAGGCAGAAGGCAAAGCGAGGCCTCTGCTCAGAAACTCAACTCTTCACCTCAGCATCACAGTAGTTTCAGAAAAGCCCGCAGGCGCTGCTGCAAAGCCCTCAAGCGGTAGAGGCAAGTATGTTGGATGTACTTGTGGGCACCAATTGTATATCCGCACTCAGAAATAAAATGAGAAACAACAGTTAGACGGGAAGAAAATAGCAGTTAGATGAGAATAGCTTCTTCAAGTCAAGGTCATGAGGTAAATTTATGGGCTGTGGTGCTGCAAAGCCTATATTCGCTGTACATGTTCCAGTCCCTGTCACTGACCAGTGGCTCTCTTCATTATACTGTCACTGGGGTTTAATCAATGTCGGGATCGTAACTCACAAACTGACATACAACCCAACGAAAAAATACACAGAGTGTAGTTCAGGGACAAATCATTTCAGCACCAAGAAGAATCTATCTTGTAAAATCCAAGGTAATATTTGCCACTTTAGTAGTATGGACTCTTTCCAGGTCACCCCCCTCCCCCCCCAAGCTCTCCCCTTCTTTCCTTCTCCCCTTGGTGATGACCTTTAAAGAAAGCAGAGAAGTAAGTTGCTGATTCTCCAAACCTTGTCCGCCACTGGCTCTGTACCTCCTTACGCCTTCTCACACGGGTGCAGCCATATTGAATACCTTGGTGTGAAGTCACCAAACAGTACAAACAGGCTGATACCCATAATCCCCTCACTACACACCCATCTGTACATACATTCAATTTAAAATGCAGAGTGGAATAAAAATAAAATAAAAACAGATAGTAAATATCCTTGTGCGTGTTTGATTGGGCCGTACTTGTCCGTGCTCCTACAGGAAAGTCTTTTTATGATTATTGACATTTCCCAAGCCTGACTGCTGGCTTTTTAGCATCAGAGCAGAACCATTTAGCATTTATGTGCATGTTTACTCGTTCCACTATAGCAGCAATGCAGCATCCCGATATAAACTCCAGTAAAACCAAAAAGTGGCTGAATGAATGTCATCAGGCCGCAGAAAAAGTGGCTAAGCAGCCAGCTTAAAGTGATATTACCATTGAAATCTCCAGTTTGCAAGCTGCAAATGAGAAACATATTTACAACCACCTGACTGTACGGGAATTACTGATAATATCTAGCACAGGATGTGAAAATTAAAAATCTGACATCATTGCTCTCAAACATGAACGCACCGTAATGTGTTTTAAAGTGCCAAATCTCCAATGAGCCTTATAATTTTAAGTGATATGACTCCGTACTAAAGCTGAGGTATGCCAAATTGAGGGAATATAATTAAAACGTTGATAAAAGTTTTGCAAACATCAAAGGCTTCCCTCCAGGGCTCATGAGGAGTCCTTGTAATGTGTAATGATTTGTAATGTGATGGGAGCCATTAAACCAAATCCAGCGCTGGTCACAGTCGCAAAAGCAGTGAGAGCCAAAGCTACAAGTGGATTAAACGGCACCGTGACCAAAATAAATGGGGGTTCAGCAGAGATTGCAGGAACCAAGCCCCTTTTGAATGGGAAATTGTTCCTTTTTTTACAAGCACATGCCCTTTACGTTGGGTTCCAGAAGTTGACTATAGTCTAATTGGGAAGCCCCCTCTGGACACAGGATGAAAGCTTTAGCTCTCGAGTGAGAATCCCACCCCATACCACCAACACCGTTCTCGTCAAGGTGACAAACTTCAAAAGGAAAATCTCCTTAAAAGATGCACCTCCATGTCGGATGCAGGAACATCCCAGCACTGGCCTGGTGTGAAACGAGGCTCTTTCATTGCCAGGCTTTGGTGGTGCACACATTGGGGAGCTGCTGATGCTACGATTAGCAGCAGCATGTTTAAAGGAAGGAGAGACACGTCGAGCTGGAGCCGCCAGCATCAGCAGCACAGCCAAGATCTACTATCCAAACTCCTCTGGTCTGCTTGCGTTTCAATGCTCATATCCCAGAATCACTATTAGCAAGCCAAACTTGTTAATACCTTAATACCCGAGTGACCTGAGCATAAATACCCATCAGTAGTCTTAGTCATGCCTTTCCTTGCTTCAATTTACGCAATGGACAAAGGCTGCAAGAAAGGTGTTGCCTTAATAAGCCCACACAATGCCTCTAACGTCTCACAGATGTGTCATGTCATTCTTATCACTGGGTTTATTGACTAATGTTTATTAAATGCTTGTGTCTTTATGCGCATTTAATACAGTCATATGCAGGTCATATATTTTTCATATAGTTTTTCATGAAAACAACCACCTTGTAACCTGTTCAAATGTTTCCTTTTATCCGAAGACCATTTATTCCATAAAAGAAGCCAAGGATTCTTATTCAGCAGTGATTTTTTTTTAACCATTACATGCAGTTACCCCCATACCCCAGATTGAGGACCTTTGTTTCCTCAGACCCTGCCTGCTGGAATCTCCTGTTTGCTCTTCTCCTTCTCTGTCAATTTAAAAACATCAGCTGTGCCAAAAACAGCAGATGGGAGCAAAGCTGACAAGTCTTCCTGCTCGCCTGTCTTCTGTCACTGTTTCTGGCAGTGCTATGCTATCTTAATCCTCTAGCACAATTATATTCTCCCCAGTTTTGCACTTGTTAGTCTCATTATTTACTGCGATCATTCATTTAACCCTCACCAAGCATTAAGGAGTACTGAGCGTTATTACAGACACAAGCTAGACTCTACATCTCCGCCTATGATTCCACGGCACAGTGACTTGTAGGTATCGCCCCTCCTACATCCCGCATCCTTTTTTATTACCCTGTGCTGGAATGCAGATTGTCACACTGTGCCTTTGATTATTTTCTTTCTCAGAATACTGGACGCATTGAGTCATTCTAGTAGTTCAGAATCAACCTGGAAGAGTTGTTTTCAGTGACAACCATGACGGATTTATATGCTTATGCCACCCAGGCATTAGGTAATCCTTTTGCGAAACTCACCACTGGGAAAATTCGGGCATGGCAGAGTGTGAATAGCAACCATTGTCTGGACTACAAACTGCTTAATTGTGATTGCCTCACCATGCATTACCTGCAGCCTATTACTCAGCCTTGTGTCAGTCATTTCCATTGATGTGGTACTGAATGGGCAGGATGTGTGACGCAAACAAAGGCGAGTCCAGATGCAGACATTTGCAGTCACTGTTTCAACAGATCGGTCCACACTGCAAGTAGTCAGCAACAAGACACAACTGAAATAAAGCAATAAAGTCAAACTTTTCGTCTCACCAAAGAGCATATCTATTTTCTAGGAATAAACAAAAACAGAAACAGAATCTTTTTTAAGTTTTTTTTTTTTTTCCACCCGCAAGAAGTAGGTTTTCCATGTGAGTTTGGTACTTGACAGTGATGGAGTGCCTCTCCCATTTACTAACACGCCCAACTGGGAGACGCATCAAAGTAGAGGCACCGTTGTCAGGTTTGTCGCCCCCCACACACACACACACACACACACACACACACACACTTTCCATGGCTTGTTAATGGAACACATTCGGGGGAAAACCACCACAGGGACATCATTACATGTATAACACAATGCATTTGTTTGCCTGATCAAACATTGGGGAGCCACATTCATGCAATATGTAGTGTTACAAGTGAACAGCTAATACAAATTGGGGGCTTATTCACTGCAGCGCTGCTGTTCACAGGCTGGGGCTTAACAAGGAATCAGAGTCCGTCTTGTCGAGATCATCCCATTGATGGTGTGAAAAGGAGGCGTGGGAGCGATATGTGAAAATGCCAGAGATGTAGATTCTACTGAAGGCAACTGAAAGCCTTTCTAGTCACTCCAGGGCCACATTTTTTGAAACACGCTATTGGAAATCTCCACTATACACACATTACAAAAAGGTCATTACAGCTCACAGATATTGCTAAAATGAAGGGATACTATGTTTTGTGTTACTGCAATGACCGTTTGAGTACAGTAACATCCACTCTTTTTCATACAGGGCTTCTGTAAACATGCTTTTATTTTGAGGTTATAAGAAAAATACTTAACTATTGCACTGTGACACTCTTTCTTCCAGCCTTATTCATCTAGGTGTTTATTCAATTATGTCAGTCACTTACACAACTATATTGCTGTCAACTGTGATTTTCTGAAAAGGAGTATAAAACTTATATCCCCCAAGTTGCATTGATAGCAATATGAAGATTATCAAAGTGATAAGCTTCATGTTTCTTGTGGGTGGAAAGAAAAAAGACATGAATTTTAAGCACAGATCAAAATCCTGCAGATTTCAACATGGGCATGTTTTTAATAATTTTGAAAAAACTGAAGTGGCTGAAAAAAACAGATTTTGTGAGAACAATTGGCCTGGAAGTTAATGACAGATGATCACAATGATGGAAAGATGAACTATTGGTTCATTTTTGCTAATTTTTCCCAAACTACATATTATCTGATTAAAAGTGGTTTGACTTCAACATGTAGGTTGTTTCCAAATATTGTTTATAGTATGATAGTGAATGAATTGCTTTCTTAACCATCATGCAGTTTCCATGTGTGTTTCTCTCCACGTGAATGAGGAAAGGTTTTGGAGAAAAACAAGCCTTTGTCATCATCTGACATAAGATAGATGCGTCCTTGCTGAGAAGGACACATCTGTCTTGCCCTGGGCTGAGTCAGCTATTTCGATCTTAACCATGGGCCACCCCTCAACTACCATTTTCACTGAAGGCCAAGTGGGAGATGGAGATATCCAGGTGCTGTCGCCAGTTCCTTTTATATAGTGTGGGTAGTGCAGAAAAAGCCGCCAAATGTCAACACTCCCATAACCAGTCATGCATGGCCAGATAAAGGTGGACATGGACAAAGGTCTGGCCAATCTACAGACCCAACTACAGCTGAGGAGGGAAGGGCATTAAAGAGCTGAGTGTGAAAGTCTTCATATTCGTTCAGATTCTTAAGCTGCTCACAGCTGAGTAGAAAGCTCTCACTATGTTAGAAGGCCCAGCTGGTTCTCTGCCCCTGCCCAACCCATGTGTGAGGCGAACGATTTTATCTTACGCGTTGAAACACTTACACAGAGCCAATTCTGCCTTCTGGGAGTACAGAGGGTGCTTATATAACATACCCACAATGCTTCAGGCTGCTGTAAAACATGATCATGTTTCTACAGATAAAGGCAACAGGAAGAGTTTCAGTGACTGAGTCTATTATAAATGACAGCCATTTGTTTCAACTTCTGGACTCTACAGTGCTCACTCTTTTAGATTCACGTGTTATTAATTCCACCAAAAATCTATATGGAGCATCATCCACAGCCTATACCAGCCTTCCCATCATACACTGAGGTATTGTCTATTGAACAAAGTGGTATTTCAATACACAAATGGCAGTAAAAGCTGGGGCAGGGGTGTCAGTACAAGTTCCCCCTTTAGCATTAAGAGCTATTCTTTCTAAGAGATATTTGTGCAGTACACATCGTGGATATCTGTGGTGCCTTAAGCCCCATCACTGATATGGAGAATCATGGAAAATTGTTGTCCGTCTGCCTTGTCCTCTAAAAGGGCCCTAATACTAATCCACAAAGTCTATTGTGAAATTCAAATATCCACTATTGAATGTGTGAATGCAGGGAGGTCCACTGAAAGGATGAAAGGATAGAGAATTATGCTTCCTTGCCCACAATTTATGGGATTATATGTAGAATTCTCTTCATTGAATGAGGTTTCCTTAGGCTGGTTCTTAAGGGTCATGCTGTTGGCAGGTTCTTATTGAGTATCTCCACTGAGCCAGCCACACAACTCATTACTGCTTCCACTGAACCAGTGCGGCACTTTCCCAGTTTTAACGTGGTTTTCGGACCAAATCTACTGAACTGTGATAGCCAGTGAAATCATAACAGTGAAACAGAGCTGCATATCAGACTTTTTTAAATGAGTGGCAAACTATCAAATTATGTAGTTATAATTCAATTGACACCACTGCAACTAACTGTTCTGGCCAATTCAAACAATGTCTTTGTGACATGCTTCTAAAATTATACTTTTTGCAGAAAAAGGCTTGTGTCATGTCCTAGACATGGCAGACTTTAGATTGTGTTTGAGTTGATATTTCTACCAAGCAGCACGCATTTATGTAATTTGGAAAATACACATCTCACTTTTCTTCTTATTTTCAGTGCTCGAGTGACAAATCTAAGATGGCATGTTTCACTACATTCACAAAAGCAAATGTGATTCTGAACACTACATGTAAATATGTAGTATTTTCTGCGAAGTTTGATAGATGCATTGTTTTCATGCTCCATATGCACTATTGCCACGACGCAGGGAGATATATACTGTGGGAATTTTTTAATTTGTGCAAAAGCTGTGGATTGGTCCTCACGCTAAACGGAACACGGAGGAGTAAAGCCAAGTCCGGGACCTGGAAAGAGACGTGATGGTGAAATGCAGGGAGGGTGGGAGAGGGGGGGAGAGCGGTTGTGGCTGCAAGGCTTTTTAATTTAGTCTCCACAGGAGAACAGGTCGAGTGGAACAGGGGCTCGTCTGTCACAGGGAGGCTCCAATAAGCGCTTGACGAATCACAGCGAAAGCAGCTATGGCAGTGCCACAAATTGGTGCAGAAGGCCTCCTGGCGGAACGATATTCAGCCTGCGAGAGCGTGGGGTCAAACATACCTACAAAATGCACGACCGGCTCTCCATTATACTTCACACGGGCAACATTTTCTGCCTGGTGACATACATGTGTTTGGAATTTACAATGTGAGACAGTGAAGTCTCCTGAGATGTTCAGGTACACAGTTCTGTAAAGCTACTGCTCTAGCAGCCTCAAAGCTTAGAGAACTTCTTTACCTCTCTACGTTTTAAATAAGAATTAAGAAATGAAATCTGGATTGACAGCCATTGGTCCCTCTGAGATGTATTACTGTCATAGGACCAACTGGGGTATCACAAGCAAATTAAATGGAAATTAGCTGGTGCCACATTGCGTTGCAGTGCCGCAGGAAGCCCCTGCCAAGCTGTTTCTCCGGGAGCCAGTCTTTGATTTTATTTAGGCTTAGCGAGCCAATTCAGCTGTTCTCTTTCTTATTAAATAACCTTTTTGGGTATGGAGAAATTGAATGACCGGTAGTGCTCAGCTATGTTTCAAGCTACTAGATAATTTATTCATCCATTTTGAACAACTGCTTATTCAGTACAGGGTCATAGTTCGCCTGTATTCTATCCTGGAGTACGAGGCAGGGGTCATATTAAATGGCATTTGCCTAAACAAGGGATTCCCACCCTCCAGTCCACAAGTTGGTTAGTTGGCAAAAAAACAAACTATATATTTTCAACCTACATCTGTTTTTGCCTTGATATCCGAGTCATCGGTAAACAACTTATTCACTCACACCCCCAAGTTTGATTGGTTTATTTGTCCATGAAGTTCCACCCCATATGCGATGAGGCTACACTGGTAACCACTGAGACACTCTACAATGATAACTGATTTATATCCCAACTAAAAGGTATATTAACATGCAAGTGATGATTTAATTGTGCATTTTACAGTTCTCCAGCTAATCAGGTCCTCTGAGTGGGACAGTATGGAAAATAATGGAGTCAACACTGAACAACTCAGTACCCTGGTCAATCCATGCTAGCGTAGCTTTTTGGGAGACATGGATAATACATTGAATTAAAAGGTACATGTGCTTGAGGGATGTGATACCCTGACTGACAAAGAGGCAACAGCTAACATATTGAAGTTCATGTAAACTTTCTGAAAAGTACATGCTTGTCAAATGTAAAAAAAAATAAATAGATAAATAAATAGACATGTTCTTCTTAAAAGTACTGACACTTTCTGCCATGCCAGTGCCTTTGTCAAGCTAAGATGTCACACAGATTTTGGGATTCTGATGGCAAGAGACATGCTGAGGAATCTGACTTGCTGTTGGGGAACATCAATGTCAGGCTGACAGGAAGGGGTGATGCCCAACTGCTGGGAGGAAGGAGAGAGCAGGTGTCCGAATTTCTCAGTTTCTGAACAACTGCATTATGGGTAAACTCCCCGTTCCTGATTCCCCTGAGAATCATATTTCACTGGAAGCAGAAAGAGAGGACAATTTATTGCTTTGCACTGTAATATTTCTTTGTGAATCATCTAGAGCAGTTATATAAAAACTTTATTCATGTGTTTTAATTCAATTGTTGAAATGCTGGGACCCATAATAGCACATAAATATCCCTTCCTAAACACTTTCACAAATTTACAGCCTCCAGTTTGACACTCAATGACATAAAATCTTAAACACTGCTACATAAAAAAACATTCATCCTAAGACACGATGGGATTAATCTATAGATATTTTTAGTTAAGATATGAGTTATTCTCCTGCAATGATGGAATATCCCAGCAGCTACATTCTTCTAAGCAAGTATGAAATTGCATTTTAATAAGTTTCATGGTGTTTACCAAGTGCGGCTTAGACAGTGCCCTTGGCACCTTTGCAAAGCAGCTCTGACTGAGTAACAGAAAATCATACATGATTCTAAGTCTCATTACTGTATAATTATTCTCATACTGTACTAAGGGGAAAAAAAGATGCAGGGCAAATGAATGACATGCTTCTCTGACTGCCTCTATGTGAAAAAGAATGAAAAAGGCGAAACCCTTTCTTTTTTCAAGCTTCCCAGAATGTATGATTCCTCCTGACTGGGCCCTGCCGAACGTCGAAATCCATCCTTCTAACAGAGGGCTGTCACGTCCCATTGCTTCAGGCCGACAGATCACTCCATTTGATTCTGAAGGGTTCTTATGTATGAAAGCAGAGTCAGACTCCTCAGCCACACTGTGAACAAAATGATAAGTAGAGTGACATCTACAGCATATTATTCAAGAGACTTTCTTTGTGTTTGTGTGTTGTGGAGTACAGTGGTGTTGGCACCAGGATGCAATTACCCGTATTTGAAAAAAGTTTCATTGTGGACTAAGCTGGCAGCAGTGGGTGGTTAGATTCTCCATCCCTTTCTCTCTCTCTCTCTCTCTGTCACTCTCTCGTTGCATTTGCTTCTGTCTCAAAGTATGAACTCCTTCCATTCCATCTCAGCTTTCCACCCTACTGCCTGCAGTCTATCAGAATGAGCCTTACAGAGTAACACACAAAAAAAAGGAATCTCTTCAAAGTGATGCTCATTAGCCGTACCATCACTGAGGTCTGATGAACATGTGCAGTAAGAGGAGCAAGAAAGTGCCAAAGAAATTTCTTTGCAAGCTATGGTACCTGCCCAAGGACTCATGAAGAGCCCCAAGGATAGAAATGCTGGAGTTGGGAGTGTTGGGGGGGGGGGGGTAATGGCAGTTAGATCTTTAGTGGCGTTGATCATGTCACACACATCCAAAAGACCTGAGGGGAAGTGTTAGAGAGCGAGAGGCCACTTCTGAGTCAGGTCCCTTCCCAATGATGCTTATGTTTTTACTGAAGACAGCTTTCATCAGAGTCCAGAGCCGCCGGGGACATTTAAGGAAATATATGCCTCAAAGCCCATCATCCTGATGGTTTCCACTCAGCTGGCAATATGTAACATTTTTCCGTTTTTGACGCCTGCATTGTTAGGGGGATTGTTGCGTGTTAAATGATGATAAAGGGGTTTTCCTCTTCCGGGGACATTAATGCAAAGCTCCGCATGTGTAAAGCTGCTTTTGTATTGAAATGGTCTAGACAGAACAGAATGGGACGGAAGAGCTGATGTCTCCCTGCGGCACCAGCACAATGATGTCTATGTATTAATGCTCAACACTGGCTGCAGTTAAAGTGTCAGTTTATCTGCTTAGCATTCATTCCTGTCATTCGTTAATGAAAATCAGCTGTTACTGAAGCAGGCAAGGGCTTTATCCTTTAATCAAGATTTATTACAGTCAGATTCCGACTGTTATATAACACAAAGACATTGTTTTATTTTTATTTCAATTATACAAACATTTTAAGCATCCTTTTGTATTACCTTTGAATTTTCTGTAAAAGCATTATAAACTATATGCTATTGAAAATGCTAGCAAGGGGCAGTATTATTGGAAAATCAACGACACTGGTGGTAGAACGATTGCTCCGAGTTCGATTGCGGCAGTTTTTGTATTCAGAGGCGTGCATCGCTGACTCAGAATTGACTGACATGCGCTGGCCTTCACCTAAACCAGCAAACATCAAAGGTTAATGAGCACCATTTTCCAAACCCATTTTTCATGCTCACAGTAAAGCAGATCCATACCTCACACTCCATCATGCTCAACAGCAGTTCATAAATAGGTTAATTGCTATTTGCATAGTTACTTATCTGGTACAATTTAAACTATTCATAATGAATATTACGCATTTCACCTGAATTGTGTGAAATACAACTGGTAAGCATGACCTTTTAGTTAAGCTTGTTAACCACTGTAACCAACCTGCTGGCCAGGTGAGAAGCTTCCGGGAGGCTGGGAATTCAGGGCCAAAGCGGAGACTGAGCAGCTTTAACTGCGTGTCCTGTGCTGGCAGGCCAGGCCACTAAGCTAATGTATTGTGGGTGATAGCTCCCCGCAGACAGTCTGCTTCCTTCGGGGGCAGTCCGGGGCACTAATGGAGCCGGGTGCATGCTGGATCAATACAGAGATGGCAGGAGGCCCGCTCTGACAGCTGTTGCCAGGGCGAAAAAGACCTTGGTAATAGAGAATGGGTGGTGCAGGGGGACTTTTGTTGAGGAAGGATGTGGAGAAGGGGATTGGTGGCTATGCATACTGCAAATTAATGGTCTATAGTTCTTCCTTTTGTCATTAGCATTGACAAAGCAATGGATTGGCTCTTATAAAATACACTTAGTACAGATTCTGCTGAGGCCATGAGATTCACCCCCCCCCCCCCCCCCCCCCCCCCCTTTGAATTTGCCTGTCCCACCCTGTCCAGGACGTACAGACCGCTGCTGCTCAGGGTCACTCTGAAGTCCTCACTGTACTTACTGCGGTACAGAATGTCATTGCAGTTACAATGTTAATACTTATCCAACCCCAGTCATTTTGGCCATTGGTACCTATTCCAGACAGCCCAGGGGGTGATTTATTAAGGGATGAGAGGTCCTGAAAAGCCCTAGTAAGGGTTCCCTATGATCATCTTCAATTACATGCATAAATATGACAACATATCATAATACTAATTATATAAAAAAATCTTACTTAGTCCTTACCATTATTCCATTTGTTTCTTCCTTAACCTGTAACGTTACTCCAGGGCTGCTGTCGACATGCACAGATGACTGGTTGACTCAGTCACGATCAATAGTAGAATAATGTGCACTGAGACACACCCCTGCTGGCTGGCATTGCTTCTATGCATGGCACCCTTTGAGCACATGCACAGCAAAGCTCACAGTGCTGATCGCCAGCTTCCGATAACAGCTCTCAGTGCAAGCAGCTGCTGTCTTTACCAGCATAATGGTAGAATATTCATTTATCAATATTTGTGATCCTTGCACTACATTTCCCTTCAGTAGAAAGGGTATTAAAGACTGGAACCAGACAGGAAGGCTTGAAGCAGACAAGTTGCTGCAGTCTAATTGTGAAGATAATGTAAGGTCCTACAGAGACATTGGCAGGTAGCAGGCCTCTGATACTCTCTAGAGGTGTTACCTTTTCTGAGCAGCATTGGAGGATGCCAGAAGAAAGTGATACAAACAGCAGGTTGAGACATGTCCACTAGATGAACGTGATCAAAAGCTTGCAATGAAACAGATTCAGAGAATGCACTATGGTGCACCTCAGAATGTATAGAGTGAAGGCCTGTAATGGCAGTGCCCTTTCCTGGACCAATGTCAAACTGAAGCCCACAGCACGCCCATGGCACCCATCCTAATTTTGTGACCTATATTTGGCCTGGCTTGGGTAAAAGAAATTAAAGAAAGATGCTTCCTCTCTCATTTCCTCATAAACTCCTGTCTATAAGGTTTGTAGCACACTGTGGCCCTGTGCTGTCCCCTTACTGCCTGTCTCCATCCTGGGTGCTGGAGCCACAGACAGTATAAATGATTCACAGGGATCTTTCTTAACCTCCCCCCTCTCTAAAAAGATGATGTGTAACGGGGCAGGGAATTGGCTAAGAAGCAGACCCCAGGCCCACTTCACCCCTTCACCCTACAACAGAGCAGTACAGCAGATCACCCTGCAGGTCCAGAAGCCTGATTTCACCAGGATAGGAGAGTGATGGAAGCATTCAGCTGCATGTAGATTCTCTCTCTTTCTCTCTCTCTCTCTCTCTCTCCCTCTCTTTCTCTGTCTTCCCCTCTTGGTCTCCTGTGACTTCTGTCACCATAGAGGCCTTGTTATTTTCATGTGAAGTGTCCCCTAGGGCAAGACTTTGCCGGCTGCCCTTGAGTAGCGACGGCAGGCTTCTGTCTAGTCAGGATGTGACTCGGCAGGTGATCCTGAATTTGTTTTCAAGCACTCAACCACCAACCTCCCCTCCCCCCAAAAAGCTGTTGTATTGGGCAAAGTAAAATTAAAGAGCTTACTGCTTTCTTTCAACAGTAGTCTGAGCTTCTTTCTGGTTTTGTGGTCCTAGTTGATTATTTCACCATGTGACACGATTCGGGGGGGTTCAACGGGAATTCTGTAGCGTCAAATTACAAATCAATAAAGATATTCTGGAGGCAGTAGCCCATGTATTTGTCAAAATGTCATTCTTCAATAGATTCATTGATTGAAATGATCTGGAATAATAGTTCAGCTATTAATACAAAAAAAGAGTGTTCTTTGTCTACAATGATCTGATGTTGAAACCCAGACAGTTGGCATCACCTTTACATCTAGGGAATTTTAATCCTTTTGCTTATAGAACTTAGTTACATTATTTAACTTAAGCACAGCTCACCTCACGTTAAACAACAGTTTATTACCATACATTAAAAAACAAATAAAGGCCTGTATATACTTGTGATAACAATCCTACACCCTAAATTTGATATAGTGGTGATAACAATCCTAAATTTACACTGGGTAAAAAAAGCCGGGATTTCATCCTGACAAGGTAATCATAGTTCCTCCTTTGATAAAGTCTAGCAAACAATACTTTCTGGCACAGAATTGAAATGATGCAAAAAGATTTGGCAGATCCTGGATCTGAAAAGTAGAATTCTGTCTTTATATTCAAGCAGGAAAAAAAACAGCGAATACCCCTCCATAATGAAAGCAGGTAGTGTCACCGGTGGTGGGAAGGATTAGGAAAGAATAGGTTAACTGTACTGCAGTTATACAAAAATTTGTTGTTTTGTAGAATAACAGCAAAACAGTCTATATTTACACAATATAGATTCATGGTAATTGGTTTTAGGCAAGATGATTTGTACAGGGAGTCATGACCATGGTTAACTGGCCTCAGCACTCCAACTACCATAGTCCTGATATGGCAGGAACATATGGGCAAGATCTGTGTTTGGCGATTCTGAGTATTTCTGAGAATAACAAGAGTATCCAGCTAGGAGCACTGAATCTGTTAGCCGTAACAAGCTAACCTACCAGCACAACGGAAATGTCTATTGTCATACTGCGTAAACAGCCTCTCTGGTGTGCACCTATGAGAAGACAATGGTATGTAGCAGAACCAGAATGAACTGGTGAGCACTTTCTGGAGCTCAAACATCTCAGCCTGAACCCGAACATTCACAATTGAACAGGCTTCTTTCTTGTGGTCTTCCAAAGAGCCACCAAGGGGTTGGTGGGTAATGCTTGTGCTTGACGGGGTAGTAAACTCGTGACATTGGCATGGAGCTACCAATTAGAGCTCCAAGTCACCACGTGTGCTTCTGTCAGACAGTCTACATCAGTGACAGCTCCCCCAGGGATGAGTTGGACCCTTTCCTACTCTGAGCTGATCCTCCCCCATCCTCTGCTCCTCTCCCGGCAGGCTTCAAACAACTCACAATGCATCGTTTGTTTGTCTCTGTCTCTGCCGGCACCAATGGGAGATTTTCACAACTTCCAAGATCCCTGGAGCGGCCCGGTACCAATTTTCCATCAACGGCTCACAAAAGAGGGGCAAATGGAGCGAGGAAACAGGAGTTGAGAATGTGGAATACAATTCAGAAGTTTTACGCAAGATAACAGATATAAGAGGATTAACATTTATACAAAAAGTCTATGTACATACAATTTTTCTATCAATAATAGCCAGAATGTTTTATTTCACAGAGAATGGGCATATACTTTGGACCTAAAAAGACACAGAAAAGTAAGAGTTGTGCTTTAGTCAATGAGGAAATGTGAATTTGAAAGTATAAGCCTTTGTAGATCTGTTGCCACACTGCCCTGTGAAATTTTGTATAGCGAAGTTTCAGTAATTGAGGCTGAATCATAAAACGATTACAACAGCATTACAACGACATTATTCCTTGGAATTATTTATGTGCATTGACCTGCAGTGAGACACAATTTGGCAGCAATGGTAATCATCATATACTTTGATGTACAGTGGGTGATGTGGTTATTTTGCATTAGATGGACGAACACTGGACAACAGTCCTGAGATAATGATAATGAGGCGGTGATGACGGTCATGTATCTGAGTAAGCACCATGTGCCATGATTGGAAATCAATACGAGAGGAATATGAAGATGCAACTGATTCAAATGGGGCAGCTAGAAGTGCATCTGCAAAGATCCATTCCCTTAATTGTGATGTCAAAATGCTCAATGTAAAATATAGAAACACTACAGGTAGATGCTGCAACATGTTCATTTTTGCTGCACAGGCTATATTTAATGAATGACTGTATGGCAAAGGGGAGGGGGGCATGAGCATCCTTAGCGGGGGTGATGTCAGGCAACCGGCTTGTACATTTACGTCACCTTTACCTTATTACAGGCATGAGTTTTTGGCTTCTGGACAAAAAGTCACGTCTAGACCATGATGCCAAATCCAACACACAGTGTAGTTCTTCCTAAAGCTCACATACAGTCAAAGAAAATGTGTAAAACTATTTTTCTGGGGAGTAAGTATAATTCTGCTCAGGAAAAATAAATAACCTTAGAATACATCAAATGATCAGTAATACAATTACAAAATTTAAAAATTCTTCTCCAAAAATTTACTGATATCTTGTTCGATTGCTAGAAGAACATATTTCAGTTCCGAAAACCTCTCCTCAGGGCCACCCCAGCCATTCCATGTATTCATTAAATTTCACAACCAGCTTCTTTAATTAATTACCTTAAACAATTTAATGAGGTATTAATTAGCCAAACATGGCACGATAGTGATTGAGTCAACAAGTAAATGGATGTATTGGGTGGTTGCTGCAGAGACTGAGGTGACTTTAGGGGAGGTTTTCAAATAAGCTGACACGCTTTAACAGACATATCATCACAGCTTTATCCCAACATGAAGATGATCATTTCCCTTGAATGGCTGAGGTATTTACATAGCACTGTGCATTTTGCTTCCCTGTGCTTCCCCTTGTGCTGAGCTTTTGTTTCCATTCCACTCGCATTTTTGTTAAACCTGCCTCCACGTACTGAAATAAAATCCCCGTTCCTTATTCCCATCACCACGTCATGTGCTTCCATTCACTGTCATGCCTGGAGCAAGTCTTACACAGGCATTCCCATAAGAATCCCATTTAGCTTCATCGCCGTGTAAATGACAACGCAATAGGTTCAAACTTGATATAGTAGCCTGAGGCTTCAGCTTCTACAATTATTGGCTTACAATCAACAATGACTATGGAGTACTGCACACATTCTCTCTTTGTAATAGTTGTATTTTCTTGGAGTGTGGCATCAGCAGCAGCAATTGTGAAGCCACTTTGCTGACCTCAAGACTTAAACCTACGACTTTCTGATCACTAACGCAGCAACAGCAAAATAGTCACAAACCAGCCCCCAGCCCTGTGAGCCACCAACTCACACGTTATGTGGTAAGAGACCCCACTGCTGAAGGAGTGATATGAGAAAGCCTGAGTGAAATTAGCCAAAATACACCTGAACATACCAAAAGACACCTGGAAGAATGTCCTTTGGACCAATGAAAGAAAATGAGAGATTTTTGGTAATGAATGCCATCTCTTTATTTCTCTGTGTTTTCTTGCAGTCAAACAGGGAAATGGTTCAGTGAAGTTTTGATGTTATGGCATTGCCTCTGGCACTGAGAGCCTTCAATGTGTGCAGGGAAACACGGAATCAGAAAAACATCAAGGCATTGTGGAGCATAATGTGCAACACAGTGTCAGAAAACAGCGTCTTCCAGAATGACAATAACCCCACACACCCCTCAGAAGATACTGAGGAATGGTTGGATACAAAATGGCAGACTGTTCTGGAGGAGTCAGCAAAGAATGCAGAGCTAAATTCCAATGAAATCCTGTGCAGCAATGCAAAAAGAGCAGTTGGAAAAAAGTGCCCTTCAAATATGGATGAAATAGAGCAGTTTGCACATGGAGAATGGACCAAACTTGCCTCATAGAAGCAGAGAAAGCTCATCAATTATATACAGGAACTGCCTGATTGCAATTATTATGACTAAAGGGTGTGTTACCCAAAAAGGACTGAATCCAAACCAAAGGTTCTGAAATACTAACAGAAAAATAAGGAATTATGGAATCTACATACTGTGATCAACTTCACTGTATTTCATGGAAAACTATAAGCCAATTGCAAATAAGTGTATAGGTGCCAATACATTTGTCTGTGACACACTGTGAAGTAAGGCCTCTTTAAGAATGTAGGTACAACAAATGTAAGCTCATAAGAATGGTATTGTACATAGGAACTGCTGAGGAGAACCTGCAAACACAGGACTTCCCCTGGTAGTAACACTCTATCATCATGTGTCACAGGGAAATAGGCAATTTCCATTGAAATGTGTCACAGTAAGAACAATTTCACCACTGGCAGGCCTACGGACTAGAGGTGATTCCTTGTTTGAACATCTATTGGATTTGAAACAGAAACCAAAGGAGTTTAACTCTGGCCGGCCAGCACCATAATGTCTTTTAACTGGGTAACATTGTTAAGAACAACAGTAGACATGGCATTTCAGCACAGAAGCAGTAAAACCAGATTTTATTGACTGATGCTACTGTCAAGAGGTACCATGAAACAAAGCAGCAGGAAAAAGAAAAATGCAACAGCTTCCTTTTATCTAGCCATGGATCAACAAGAGGGCACTTCATTTAAAAGGAAGGATTAGTCCGCAGTGCTACGCTTGCAATGTGCGAATTTGCTTAATTTTTATTTCCATAGAGGCAGCATCTAAAAGGTCTGATTCAAGCATAAAAATGCAAACAAACACAAAGCGTCTTAGATAGTCATGACACTGTAGCACTACAGCTTGATGTTATATCATTGTACTGCAAATACTGGAGAAGTCCAGGGGAAAAAAAAATAGGGGGAGAAAAGGAAAATAAAATCATTTCAGATCTTGTCATTCTTTCAAAATCTGTTTTAGTGGGCAGATATTACAAAGGATGTTTTCCAAACTGGTGTCCCTGGAACAGGTGCCTGTGGACTGAGGGAGATTTCACAGCAGGTGAATGATAACAGATGTTCGGCATGCTAAGCAAGAGAAATGTCCTCCCACTACACTGTCAAACACATTGAGAGGAAACAGCATTACTTTTTCAAAGGAGTGAACATCTACAGTAGTATTTACAAAATACTCAAAGTATGATTAATGAAAATTGACCAAATAAAATCTTAAAATCTTAAAACCCTTTAGCTGCTATTCTTATATTAAATTATAGTGTCTAACACTTTATTTTTTACCATGAAACTGTCATATATACATATGGATGAGAATTTTTTATGTAAATATAAGACATCAATTATGAGACTTTTTCAATCAGTCTTCCACAGGAGCAGTGGCCCCAGGATCTGGAGGTCTTCCCTTCCGGGGTGCTGCCTTCAGGGAAGCTGCTCCAAGCAGGATGTCGCAAGCTCCAGCAGACAGTTATTAATTACTCGTTATCTTCAGCTGCTCTCCACTGGGCTCCGAGAAGTAATTGCCGCTGTCGCCACCATCATGGTCCCCATGGCGATCGGAAATGAAGAGATAATCAGAGCCCTGTTGGCTCTGCTGGTGAGACAAATGGGGCAGCTTCAGTCCCACACTGGCTGGAGGCCTCAGCCAAGGCCGCTGGTAGTTCGAGGGAAGCCCAAACGTTTGTGTATTCAAGTTTCCAGTTTACCCAACTGTTGAATGGATGGGGAGCACATCACGAAGCACACGGCACTGCAGGCGCAGTGTCAGCTGAGCATATCCCACCCCCACATTCTCCATTTTCACTGCTAATGCATATTCTGTGCACTTTGATATTGCACTTTGCATTACCCCACCATCCACGCCTTTGCCACTTCCTTAAGTGACTGCAATCACATTTGGCTTTGCATTCAAGCAACAATTGCAGTTTAATAATGCAGTGATGGATGACGTGTATTAGCAGTTTACTTTTGCCAGTGCTTAGCATGTGAATGAGGTACAGGCACTGTAGTTCAAATGGAGAGCTAAGAAGCGTTTTTCCCACAAAATATGTACATTCCAGTATATTTTCTCTTGCAATCATAAAAGCAGCTTAGCTACATTCACTTGTGTAAAAGGTAGGCATTTTAGTCAAACCCACCCTGGCTTAATTCAGGCAGGAGTAGAGCACTTGTCCCTGTCATAATGCAGCTTTGGCAAAACATCGTCTACTGGAGCAGCTCCCTGTTTTCCCTCCTCCTCCTTACCTGTCAAGTGTAATGGCTTTTATCGATCAATTCCTTATGAGAACCGTAATTCCATAGCTCACTTGAAAAGGACTGAAGGGAAGAACATGCAGTAGGGGTTCCTCTTCTAATCCATATAAGTCAGCAGCGATAACCCCACTTCCCAGTCGGTCAGCCATGTTTCCCTAACCCTTTTGCACGCTGCTCAGGAGGACCTGAAGAAGAGTTACATTAGCTATTTTGCTAATCGTTCTGTTTGCTGCCCTCCATTGCCGTAACCATGGGGTGACTGTCTGGAGCATATCCCAGGCAGGAATTCAGAATGCGGATGAGCTCGCAGATTGCATCGAGTGGCATGCTGAACATGCCTGCCCTGGGCATTTTGCAAAAACTGCAAGCTAATCACCAAATGTGCATTCATGTCATTAGCCTCTTAGTCATTTCTGTTCATGGATTACATATATACTTTGCTTTTTCATGCAACACGGAGAGTTCATGCAACACGGGATTTCCAACACCAAGAACTAAGAATATCTTCATTATGAACCTATTATCATACCTCACTTCAGAAATAAATCTACAGAATTTCCATTGCATTTTTGGAATAAATTATTGTGAATCTGTTATTTCATGTATTTTGGGGGGGAAATGTCTTTTTTTCCTCTCTGAGAATATGTTTAATGTCAGTAAACTGACTCTTACTGATATTGTTTCATTAATCTCCCTGTGCTTTATTTTTCATGTGCCTGCACATATTGACCATGGGCCAGATGAAACCACGTGCTGGGCGTGAGCAGCAAAATGATAAATTCTACAAAGATTCCCCTGGGTCAGCAAGGGTGTTTAAACATGCTGGCTTGGGGCTGTCTGGGATCTGATGGAAGGTCTTTATATGTTGTGGACGTTAAATGCTAATGCTAAGTGATGCATGGTCATGAGCTTATTTATGTGCCCAACAAGAAATATGCAGCCTTTTTATTAATGGATAGGGAAAGAATAGTCCATGTAATGAATGCCATCATTCCACAAACTGAACGACAGACACAGCCATACATTGAAAAGTACAGAAGACCCATTCCTTCACAGTATTTGAATGACTCCCTATAGATGCTTTGAAAACCCAAAACCAGACAAGTCTTCTAATCATGCCTTGTTTAAAGCACAGCGTGAGGAAACAAATAGCCCTCCATGTGAGATGTTCTGCAGGAAGCCTTTGTTTCGCTGTGTAACTATACATCATTGGCCAGATTACAGCAGCCCATTCCAGAACAGCACATAAACAAACAAATAAATAAACAAGCAAACAACTGTTTGCTGACCTGTGAAACAATAAGGCCAGTACAAAAGCCCAATAAAGAAGTTAAATGGCCTATGCTATTCGGCTGTTAATGAAATCACTCAACCCCGCAGGTCTGCTCAATAGTGCAGCCCCACTCATTACTTTCAAGGGTCGAAGATAAACAGTGTACACCGCTTTGGGCCATTACACCTTCCGCATACATCCAGCTTCACGAAACGGGGGTCCGTAATGAATGTCCTCAGGGAGCCCCCAGTGCAGGTACAGTGACTGCAGTAGATAAGACACGACAAGGAACATGATCATTCCCATCCTGCAAGGCCTGGTCACTCTTTTGTCAAAAGGGAGAAATGTTCTATGGAGACAGAACAACCACGATTATATATGAGAAATCACAGGAATTGGGCAAAATCCATTCACTTTCTTTAGTATTGGCTGACGTTTGAGCAGTGTGAATGTGTCACAGGGTATATTCAGTGGGTACATCATAAATACTGCCAGTTATCCATCCACTCTTACACTATAACTGCTTATCCAATAGAGCAGTGTTCTTCAAATCTGGAACTCGATTCCAAATCCAGGCCTTGTTTTCAGTTCTCCCAGGTAGTTAGTTTAATAATTACTGATTCTGATTGGTCAGA
>JAODJU010000001.1:32906088-32925110 GCA_026776725.1 Gnathonemus echidnorhynchus
TTCACACCTGACTGACAGGTAAAGGAAGGCTGGAAAACCAGCAGTGCTCGGACCTCGAGGACCGTGAGTTGAATAACAGGGCAATAGAGGATCACGGTGATCCTACAGCCCTCCCCAAAAAGCAGGAGATATCTTACACAGGCTGCCAAGCCCACACAGTACCCACAGCTCATACATAGTCACACAGTTTGGACAATAACAGACATCCGTTCATCTATCCACATGGTTTTGTAACGCTGCAGGCATCCTGTGCAAGCAAGGAGAGAACATCCACACATACAGATCTGAGAGCAGGAATCAAACCCACAGCCATCTACATGGTGTAAAGCTGCAATGCTAACCATAGATGCACTTTTCTGTCCAAAATCAAATATACAAAGTAAAAAAGGTAATATTCTACAATTAGACTTCTATTGAACTTCATTCTATTTATAGTCTAACTGCTTGAAAAGTGTCACATCTTAAGCAGATGGAAAACAAGCTGCCTTTAATGGTGTGACTGTGGAGCTGCCCACAGGATCATATCTCTGGTCTCTGGTGTCTTGTACTCGCCCTTGTCCTTTTTTGTGGCGTCATCCTTAATTACCCTCTGAAAAATTGGTCTAATTAGTGAAAATTGCCAGGACCCACATTGAGCCACTCTTGATTTAGCATTAGGGCCATGGGTGGCAGCGCTGACAGTGAGCCAATCGTATGCCCCGTCACCGAAGCCTTGCTTTGGGGTTTGCCTCACCAGACCTTTCCTACGCTGGAGCCGGCTGGCTGCCCACCCCACCATCATTAATCCCTTTCCTTAACAGTTTGCTGTCGCCATTAGTTACCATCTGCAAATACAAATCAGACATTTTTATAGTCAACTGTAAATTAGAGTACAATACAAAGTATAAAGGCAATGTCCAAATAAAGTCTCTCTGTCCCATTGAAAAATCACTAATCAAAGCTAGTAGCTCAAATCCAGACTAAGCAAGAATCCAATACCAGAGTTAATAATAACAGGGATAAATGCTGCAGAGATTTTGTAGCAAGAGATTAAAGACATTTGTATTGCAGACCCTGGCAGTACAGTATTATTACACACAAGGTATTTTTATTACAGAGCTCTAATAAAACACACCGGAACCCGCCCCCCCATCTTTCTCCACTGGAAATCACACGGCTGCCACTCATCATCAATCATTCCGCACCAGGGAGTGCACACTTAGGGCTGTGTGTAAGTCAGCAGAGCGACGATGTCATGCCCATCTCCATTAACATGCTTGCTAACCAAAACTCGCACCCACTGCCCATCGTCCTTACGCCGCACTTCGTCCTCATGTTAACTGAAATAGATGTCGCACCAGTTGAGAGACATGGGACTGAAGTGGAATCTTAATAGAATTTCACACTCTAATCCCCCGATGAACAGCAACAGGACTTTATCTAAATGAATGATTACCGCAGCAGGGAGATGGGAGATTTTCAGCAGACTGGCTGAGAAGCTGAGTATACAATCATAATGCGTGACAGGCTCACCAGTGGAAGAGCAGGATTTTTTCCACTCTCCTACCTCCAGATCTGTTTATCCAACCAGTATAGCTTTGAACCCAGGAGTCTTTGTAGTTCTGAGACTTGCACTGGCATCTGGTAATGTCAATGCTAATGACATGAACTCCTTCCTGACTACCAATATGCCTAGAAAAAGATTCAGAAACAAATGCAAAGCTCCATAGACAAACAGGTTTATCAATAGGAATGCATTCATGACAGAATGAAAGAGAGTAAAACATGGCTACTACCAACACAGTGTTAGTAAAAGCAAGAGGGACCAGGACAGCAGGGCCACAAGCTCCCTTGGGAGAGCACTGAGGAGCCTGTTTGCCTGCATCAAGGTGGAAGATGTGAAATAAAACAATGTTTTTCACATTTTTCCCAGAATACACCCATGGCACTTGCTGGCAGAGCCCCACCCCCACCCAAAGCTGAGTTTGTATCACATCAGATGGAAGGCACATGGAGGTCACGTGACAGAGATAACCCAGGTCAAGTGGGAAGCATGTGGTCCATAGCAATCCTGTGGGTTTGTTTATAATGTGCAATAAGCACTACGCAGGGACAGAGAGGGACCTAACCCCCGGGCCTTGCAGGGAACACGCATGAACGCAGCTCAGCCAGCTACCAGGATCCAGCTGTATCTACAGAAGAGTTTCCTCAGTTTCTTCATAGCATTTGTCTCGACAGGTGAATATCCTTCTACTCAAATGACCAACCCTCACATATTCATGCAAAAACTACAAAAGTTGACTATTGTCATCCTCCCATACAAGTGAACAGAGTTGGGTAATTCTGGTCCAGAGAGTACAAGTCCAGACCAAGAATTTGTTTCAACCAACCAGTTGCACATAGAGTCACAGTCAGAGAGTACTCAACTGGTTGGTTGAAACAAAATCCCGGTCTGGACTATTACTCTCTAGACCTGAATTACTCTCCAATCACTAGTTTTTCCATTCCAATGCAAAACTGGTAAATGAACATTTATTACTATCCTTTAGCTATGCTGCCAGTCATATGATTAAGAGCATTACTTCCCATAGTCACTCAGAGAGCTGTGCATGACAAAACAAAAGCTTACATGTTGTCATCATTACCAGAGTTTTAATACACAATGATGAGAAGGGAGAGAGAAGTACTATTCGTGTCATAAATCCGATTTCACCCTGACTCCTGTCCTCTTGTTCCCAATGTGCACAACCAAATTAAATTCTTTAGTCAATGCCTAAAGGATAGTTTTTGTTTTTGTTTCATCCATGGTGTTTTGTATTGACCCCAGTCCTGCGAGATCCCAGGAACACCCTCCCCCCCAAAGAAAAATGACTCAGTAAACCTGTTCATCTGAGCCTAATTCCTGTCTCGCAGGATTTTGTTGGATCTACTGATTGGACTCAAGTGCAGTTCAAGAGCATACTGACATTATTCTTCATTTGGATGGATGTTAATGAGCTGGTCTCATGAAGCACAGGGCACAATGCAGGACATACATTGGATGCATTGCCATACACACATACTGGGTAATTTAATGACACCAATTCAAGATACATGTTTTGTTTGTCACATATACAAACATACACTGTTCATCTGTGTACTTTGTCCATCTGCTTCACGGATTGTGCTCAAAAAAGAAATATGTAAAACAAAGCATAAAAATATTAAAAATAAATGATTAAAAAAATAAAACAATAAAATAAAAAATAAATATTAAAATGAAATCAGTAACAGTATTTGTGTAAGGCAGTGATAGGTAAGGTGCAAAATAAAAAATGAGAAGTATTGTAAAGTGCATAAAAGTGGGATGTTAGCTGTATCTGGCCTCATTTAGTACACAGGCAGCCTGAGGGTAGAGACTTGTTCTCAGTTTCTCAGTGTTGGCCCTGACCGCATCAGAGAGAAGGCCATCGTTGGTGTGGGTTAAATCTTTAATTATTTTCTGAGCATTGTCCCTGATGGTGGCCTGCTGCTTATGGAGAACACATCCAAATGACATGCATTTAGATTATGAGATGAAACAGGTACCCAGTGAAAACCCACACAGACGGTGAGAACAACTTCCATACATTGAGCCAGTGGAGGCAGTATAAATCAGTGTTTCCCAACCCAGCCCTCGGGCACCCCCAGACAGTCCACGTGTTTGGTCCCTGCCAGACATGGGAGCTTGGAGGGAAGAAAAACATGGACTGTAGTATGCCAGACAGAAAGCTGGATGGGAGCAAAAACATGGACTGTAGTATGCCAGACAGGAAGCTGGGTGGGAGCAAAAACATGGACTTTAGTATGCCAGACAGGAAGCTGGGTGGGAGCAAAAACATGGACTGTAGTATGCCAGACAGGAAGCTGGGTGGGAGCAAAAACATGGACCGTAGTATGCCAGACAGGAAGCTGGGTGGGAGCAAAAACATGGACTGTAGTATACCAGACAGGAAGCTGGGTGGGAGCAAAAACATGGACCATAGTATGCCAGACAGGAAGCTGGTTCGGAGCAAAAATATGGACTGTAGAATGCCAGACAGGAAGCTGGGTGGGAGCAAAAACATGGACTGCTGAGGGTCCCCAAGGACTGGATTGCATAACACTTATCTAAACTACAATTATAGATGCATGGATTGTCATCAGCTATACTGCTTTTATTTAATTTAAAATGTGAACATGTAATTTAGTTATACAAATAATGACCTATTTTGTCATTTATAAAAGAAAAACTCTAAAGGAGGGGGTGGGTATCACTGTTGCCGCTCACCAGCTGGGGCAGGAGTTTGAGATACAGATCCTCTGCTCTCTGTACAAAGACATGCAGTTCAGCTGACTGGTAGTGCTGAATCGCTCATGATACAGTATGTGGGCCCTGTGAGGGAGCTGCCTCCCATCCGGGAGCATCCGCTCCCTGCTGCCTGGGATAAGCTCCAGGTGATCCTGACCAGGAGAAGTGGATGGAACATGGATAAATCTAAACTGAATCCCTCCCAGACTGTCTTCATCTTTAGCCTAAATTTGTCTCCAACAATTGCTAAACAGATGCACTAAACATAGCGGGAATAAGAGATCAAAATGCATTTCGTTTAACAACAATATACTGGCTACTTGCCTTGCACTCTAACATAGTGATGTTACCGTACGCCTCCTCTATATCACAGTTACAGTATATGGTATGCTATGTTCCTAATCTCATTCAAGATCAGCATTGCATTACTTACTATAAATGAAATTCCTTATGTAAGTAGAACGTTTGTTTGAGTTCCAGCTTCACATTTAGTCTGTTTTACTCACATCACCTATCAGGTCAACATATCTTGTAGGCACTATGAAATACTCTAGGTAGCTAGACAGCAGCACAGTAATGCTTTCTAACTGTCATTTAATGCACAAATGGGTTTAACAGTGCTGTCTCTCTGCATTTTAGAATGTCTAAGGCAAAGTGCCCCCAGACTGGCATCTGTAAAGTTTGCTCCATGGATTTGTCTGCCCCATACATGGGAAGCATAACGTTTGTCCGTGGAACTAATATACATCTTAGATAGCTTCAGTCCTTGAGCTGTTTATGCTGTGGTTTCAAATTTTAAAGGTTCATCATCCTAGTTAACTAGCATTTCAACCAGAAATATTCCATCAAAATACTCAATTAGGGATAAATACTCCAAGGCCATCCTTTTAACAGTCACAAAATATGGTCTGAATAATTTTTTCATAGTTTATTGGCTACATATTTCTCAGAATCATATGACAGTACCTGCATTTTAATTTTTAAATCTAAAACTGGTGGAGTCAGAATTGTAAAACACATATAGCCGGAAGTCTTAAAGGTGGATTATTCTGTTTCAACACTTGTCTCATATTCTTAACAACCTAAATATGTAGTATTTCACAATAAACATAGCCTGCTCCCTCTCAACCAACTGGCTATGTAATATAGTTGAGTTGCACTTACATTTTAATTAGTATTAGGAGTGGTGTGATACCTCAGTGTGATTGTGGATTTATTTCAGGGCTTCTCTTGTGTGGGTACTTCTTTTCCCCCATGTGCGGTTTATGTGAATCTGCATACGTTGCAGGCCTATGATGGACTGGTGCCCCGTTCAGGGTGTACCCTGCCTCAGGTGCTAGAATAAGCCCCAGGCTCCCTGCAAAACTCTGTTAGATAAGTGGCTCTGGAGAAAAATTAATGATGCATGACCTGTATATATCTATACATATACGTGTATATAAATAGCTGCATATAGGTGCATAGTCTGCACAGCTTTTTTTAAGCGATCTGTAGCCAACCCAAGTATTACCAGAAAGAAAAAGGTCTCGAAACTGCTCGTTAACAGGAATGAACATGCTTCCCTGCCCTCTGCCATGTCGCATTTCTATACACCTTTTGTCAAGAGAATTAATAACAATGCATAAATATCCATTGCACAACTGTATTAACAGTGTGCAGTGATTGCTGTTTTGAGAGATGCAAGTCAAACACGCTTACCAGTCACTAAATAAAACAAGGTGTGAAGAAACAACTCGTTTCCACGGAGACGTTGTAGGCGCGCCGCACGGAGCTACCTGTGTCGCACAGCGGTGATTATTGACACATGCTGCGCAGCATTGGCACACACACAGGCATACCTGCTGGGAGCCAGTGCATCTCTACTGACACAGATAACATCAGGAGAGCAGCCCCAGTGGGAGCCTTTTGGGGGGACCAGTGGGTGTCTGAGGACAGAGGCGTTTCGCCAATAAGAGTTCTGTTACGTGATCAAATCTTAGCATAAACGTCCAATTTTATATTGGGAATATTACAACCAAACATTAACATATAACTTACACTGCTACAGGGAGTCTCTGACTGTAATGACTGCACATGCTAGGAATCTTTCGCTTATGGATTGCTGGTTTCCATGGATAGACCATCTTTGATCCACACTACTCTAGACCTTCACCCTTTCATTCTTTGAAGGAGACACATCAATGACTGTGGTCGATACCTGACAAATGCTACTCTCTGCGTTGCCATGGTTCCCATGTGACCAGCCTAGTCCCTTGACACCTGACCCCTCTAGTTTGCTCCAAAGCCATGGTCATTTGATGGTAGGAGTGATGGCTTTTCACACCTACAGATCCCTGAATACCCCAACGCCCTGACACAAAGCAGAGCAATCTTTACAGGCGAGCCAGCCTCTGCTTTTCAAGAATCCACACTGACTCCGGGGTTGGAGATCTGCTGTTCCAGCATCATTTTCATTAGCCTGGCCCTGGTATGTACATCTCCTGTGTAATGCGGTGAAATTGCTTTTCACAGGTCCCCACTGAATGGCCTCCAGGTTTGGCTGAACAGCAGCAGGAGGGACTGGCTTTCAAATAATCACCATTCCTGGCAGACGCCACATTAGCATCAAATTAACCTTCCAGAAACATGTGAAGACTTAAGGAGAAAGAGGTCAAATTCTTATGGCCTCTGTTTTTTCCCCTCCACTAATTCCAGTTTAATAGCTTATAAACGGATGGCCCTTCTTGGCCCCGCCTGTGTTTTTACCCTCTGGTTTTCGTGCTATTTATTCCCTTTCTTGGCAAGGGAAGCACTAACGCAGCACTAAAGCTGACCCAGCTGAGAACGCACTTTTTTTATACCTATTTTTCACCTCCTTTCTGCAAAAGTAAGGTCGCCCCCACACGACCCCTTGCCAGTCAGTCACCTCCCTTTGCAGTGCAGACTCCTGAACAGGGCATGAACACGGAGCAGACAGACTCCCGGCGTGTCTGTAATGCTCTAATGAACCCGCCTCGCCCTATGAATATGTGTGCTTTTCTTGGTCGGCAAATATGGGCCTTATCGAACGGCACAGACCCTTGAGTAGGTATGTGTTTGTTCACGCAGTGGTGTCTGCCCCCCCCTGTAAATGCGCACCGGGGCCTTTGTGTGACTCTGAGGCGGCCGCCGGCCTGCCATGCTGAAGAGCTCCCCACTGGAAGGCCTACCCGGCGACCTGCACCGTGCTGATAAATCCGTCCTCAATACAGCCCCCCCCGTCCTCCATTCACCAATGCGGGGGGCTCACGCCGCCCTCCCTCTTCATATGCACCCATTTTGCCAGCTGCTCTCCATGTTGTCGACACTGTCTGCTACACACCTTTGCATGGCTTGCCATGCAATTCCAGCGTCGGCTGCGTCTGAGAAGATGAGCGGCGTGGGTTTCTGTGGCAAACCTTTGGTGGAATAACAAATGGCTTAAGAAATACTTGGCCTGTAGACAACGGCATGAGGAAATAGCTGAGGTCAAGGCTTTGCATTGTTGAAAACCAGCTTAAAGGCCACTTACACATCACTGTCACATCCCAATGCCTGCATGCCTCACAAGTTTCGCACAGGCGCTACAATATCCGTGTAGTTCCCAGCTAATCAAGTATGATCCGGTCCTCAGCTGAAATTACAGACTGAAACTGTCCCACATGCCTCCAGACAAGCGACAAGTCTGTTAAAGCTACATGCCATGTTTCTGGCACACTAGAGATCTTCCTCCACACCAGACTCTTCTCCACCATCCCCTGTTGGCACTTGCCTCCATGTTAATCTCACAGCAGGAACTATGCATCTGATTATTTATTCATTCATTTGTGATTTGTTCTGTCAAACAAGCGCAGCACCCTTGAAGTTAACGACACATCATACAGAAGCACAGCGTGATTTACATTTTACACATTTTTTTTTTTTGCATACACAGGGGTATACAGTATATCTGCAAGCAGATAAAACACAGGAAATGAAAACAAAGACGACAATTATTTCTTCAATACATAGTTATTGCTTTACTCTGCAATTTAATGCAATTCTGGGATAAATTCAGGGGCAACTTTATTAAGTATCCCTACAAGGCATGAGGTAGGACACCCCTTGGTTTCGAGAGTCATAAGGGCTGCTTGTTCTGTGATGCCCGTCTGCACACCACTGTCGTACTGAGCTCTTAGTTTTCTCGTCAACAGAGCTTCCGCAGACTGGTGCTTATTGCACCCCACTCTGCAAACTCACCACAGTGTAGTACGTGAAAATCCCATGAGGGTGGCTGTTTCTAAGACGATGAAACCACGGTCTCTGGCCCATAACGATGCACTTGTAAAATCAGTCGCTTTAGTCATTCAGAGGCTTAGCAGCACAGTAGCTGAACTTCTTGACCTGGTCTATATGCTGTATATATTTAGTTGCAGCCAGAGGATTCACACTGTGGTGGAAGAGGATGTCTGCGTTACGTGGCCATGGAGCTAATATACACGTTTTAGCAATGGGATAGAAAAGACTAGTCCTTACATTTATAACAGTACAGTCACCAGAGGACTGTCAGCTTCCTAATCTCACAAGGCTGCCCCCCCACTCCCACTGTCCAAAGCGGTAGCATGGTGGCAGCATAGACATATAACATTCAAAGCACCCTGCCAAGAGTCAATGCTGGAGGGACAGCCAGCCAGTCCACAGGGGGCAGTGCGGCAGACTTTGATCAGAGGACAGATTTAACCAAGAGTGACAGCCCACCCGCACCATTGGCCTGGGTTCAAACAGCATGCTCTCTAAGGGAGGCAGGGCTGCGGGGTATGTGTCACAGAGCTCAGCTGACTGCGCTCGCTCGCAACACACGCCTTCAGCACGGAAATACACTCAGACTCATGAGCAGATCAACTCATTAGCTGGGGGCCTACCCCCCCCCCCCCACCCCCATACATATATACATATAGATGTACAGTTCTCTGAAAAAAAAGAAGAAAAAAACATCTGAATACATCACCGCAACCCTTTACAGCAAATTCATATATCAAAATCCTTCATATAGCAATTTTTGCACATGCAGACACAATCACTTAACACATACAGCTCCTCCCCGACAATTGCATGATAAACAACAAGACCATTTCAAAATCACTCAGATTCAAAACACTGACCGAGCCAAAAAACCCACAGCTTTATAAATAAAGCACAATATATTGCAGTATTCACATCTGTCAGTCTATGCAAAATCCTCTTCCATAAGTCAATCCGCCCATTCTCCAACTGTTAATCCTGGTCAGGGTCACCTGGAGTCTATCCAAGGTAGCAGAGGGCACGGGGACGGGGTACACCATGGATGGGATGCCAGTCTATCACAGGGCACATATACACATATGCATACAATGGGCAATTTAGAGACACCAAGTAACTGATCTGCAGGTCTTTGGACTGCAGGAAGAAACCAGAATGCCTGCCCAACGTGGGGAGAGCATGCAAACCCCAGAAAAAGAGCGACAGAGGGATTCAAACCCCGAGCCTAACAGGTGTGAGGCAGCAGTGTGACCCACTGAGCCACCCACTTTCCAAAAATACATTTCTAAAATGCCTACAAAATATGCATTTCCACAGAAGCAGCATAATACAAAATCACACATATGCATATTTTAAACTATTTCTGTATAAATACTGATCTGTGTTACCATTAGTACTTTATAGCTAAAGGACATTGACTTTTTATATTTGCTCCGCTGTGCTTCTTTGACTCTGACACATGCACTTCTTTATTAAGATCTGAATATACAATAAGCTGGAATATATAATTACTCCACCACTTTGCATAGCAATAAGGTATTTTTAACTTCTTCTACATTATTAATAACATCACTTAGTGGAGGAGAAAGCAGTTTTTTGTGCTGCATTATGACTGAAAGAAGCATTTCAGGGTGAGTGTGTACAATTTTATGGCTCACGAAGAATACGCACACATTCAGAGGTGGTCCAATCCTGAAATGGGGCGAAAATGAAGAAAACTGAGACGGTTACCCTGCTTTGAAGGGGCCGCGTCTCCTTGCATCCTCCCACCTGTCAAACACAGCATGAGCCGGGCTAATTGCTGCTTCTGCACTTAGCCCGGGTGAAATAGGGCTCCCGCGGGACGCTACCAGCTATGCCCCCCTGCTTCCTGCTCAGCCAGGCAGAGATAAGCAGCAAGGAAGTGTGGAGGCTGCGGTGTAGCGAGTGGGGGCCGGACAGGGACAGGCGACACAGCAGCACAGACACATCATACAGGCTCGCGTGTCTGTGCCGCTATGTCGCCTGTCCTTCCCCAGCCCCCACTGCTTCGCAGACTTTTTCATGAGCTGCCTGGCAGTCCTGGGGTTAGGGCCTGGAAAGGGGAAGAGAGAGAGAGAGAAAGAGAGAGAGGGAAAGAGAGTGAGAGAGAGAAACAGGGTGTCAAATGGATGAATGTCTCTGGATATTGCATCTGAAGCCAACCTCCACTTCTTGCCCAAATGCCATGTGTAAAGAGCACAGTCAGGGCTGTCAGCTAGCCTCCCAAAGCAGGATAATGAGATTACAGCTTTCTGTGTCACTGTGCTGGAACCAAGGAGGAAGACAGAAAGTGAAATACAAAACAAGCTTATGTGAAGAGGACAAGTCAGCTGTGTCACTGCCGCCGGATCAGGGGAAGGTCTCACATTTGGACAGTTTAGGGCAGCTGCTGGCGTTTGCGCTCTGATCCTGTTCATATACTTAGCGGAGCTCGGCTAATGACGAATCGCCACATATCTCCAATTCCCCTGAAAAATCTCACGTCTCACTATCATGGTAGGTGATATTTCAGAACCTGGAGATTAAAGGAAAAGATCTGTACAGTAATTCCTGAGTGCACTGCAAGCCTGAAGAAAGAATGTAAGAGGCTGCGGGAGAAGCTCTACTCTTTTTAATCATTACTGAATTCATGAAATTCAGCCTCTCTCTGTTTCCTGAGTCTTTCATACTGAGAGTGTTGCTAGATGAAAGGCAAAAGATAAATGTATTCCCTTTATCATTCAAAGCGTGATTTCTGGAATTCATTTAATAATTCTGCTCATTTCGGCTCATAAACCTGGAACAGTTTTTTATTATTTTTATTCTAATCCTTTTTTGCTTTTATAATCAAATGAATGAATGCAGAGGAATGGCTGTTTGCTTTCCTTTTTTGTCTCCTCCTCCACGGCATTGAAAATGCCCTCTTTGCGAGCCATGGTCAGGGTCATTCTGGGACGGGATGCTCGGCCTCACAGAGGGGCGGGATCTGATCTGAGCAGACTCCTCCTATCCAGAGTGCCGCTGCAGTCCAGCATAATTGGGACAATTCCCACGTGATATATTTTCCTTCATACCTCGATGGCACTTTTCCCTTCATCTGATGCCATCCTCCAGCTCTGCCACTATTTTGGCTTTCTCCTGGCAAAACGGCAAAGCAGCCTTGCCCCTATACAATATCCCTACAGAAGCACTGACTGCCGATTGCCTGGCATATGGGTCAAAGGCCCATTGAAATTATGGTTTCAAATGAAAGTTTATAATCATAATATTTATCCTTTATATCAGGAAAAAGCAGGTTTTTGTAAATTTGAGTAATTTTCATTAGTGAAAAAAATAGGATTCTTTTTCCGTGTCCTCGTGTGACTCTTCCAGTGCTGCGACTCCGTTGGCAGCCGTTTTAGTATAATCCTTTGCACATCATTGCGTTTGTAGATTTGTTTATTCCAAGCTTGATCTAGATAGACTTATGCTAGCAATGCTGAAGTTCGGCAAAGTTAAAATACCAGTTACAGAAAACAACACAATGGCAAAAAGTAACATGTCAGTTGTATTCTGCAATGGGGCATGGGTTTTTAAAATGGATTACTCTTCTGTGCTTAGGAGAAATCTTTTTTTTTTTTTTCTTCAGAACAAAGCCAGGTACAGGCAATATAAAACTGGAAGAATGATGAAATTCAATAAAATCCATAGCTAATATCAACTGAAATCCAGAATCAGGTGAGTAATTAAATAAAAAATTATGAAAATGCATATGCAAATTTATCAGAGATCCAAAAAGTCATAGGTTCAGATTCTGTGGCTGGCATAGTAATCATATCACTAATAGGCCCTTGAACAAGTCCTGCATTCCCAAACCCTGCAGCAGCCCTGTCTGCTGTGTATATGTGTAGGAGTGTGAGTGTGTGTGTGTGTGTATCTGCATCTCTTATACTGCAGCATGGGAAAACCCATAAATTCCTACATACCTGTGCTTGCACTTGTACACTGTGATGTTTTTTTCTTTCAGGCAACCATGTACTGGAAAGTTTTACCTCATACATCTTCGTCTGAAAATGTGAAGGACTCAAACTACAATACACGATATACGAACAAAAGCATTGGGACACCTGGCCATTACACCTAGAAGAACTTTTATGGCATCCCATTCTAAATCCATAGGCATCAATGTGGAGTTGGTCCTCCCTTAGCAGATATAACAGCTGCCACTCTTCTGGGGAGGCTTCCCACAAGACTCCGGAGCGTGTCTATGGGAATTTTTGCACATTCATCCAGAGGAGCATTTGTGAGGTCAGGCACTGAAGTTGGACGTTGGCTTGCAATGGCTGTTCTAGTTCATCCCAAATGTGTTTGATGGGGTTGAGGTCAGGGCTCTGTGCGGGTCAGTCAAGTTCTGCACCAAACTCACCCAGCCATATCTGTATGGATGTTGCTTTTTGCACTGAGGCACAGGAATGATGGAACAGAAAAAGGCCTTCCTCAAACTGTTCCCACAAAGTTGGAAGCATATAATTGTCGAAAGTGTCTTAGTAGGCTGAAGAATTAAGAGTTCCCTACAGTGGAACTAAGAGGTCTAGCCCAACCCCTGAAAAACAACCCCATACCATTATTCCTCCTCCAACAAACTGTACAGTTGGCACAATGCAGTAAGGCAGGTAACATTCTCCTGGCATCCGCCAACCCCAGAATCGTCCATCAGACTGCCAGACAGAGAAGTGTGATTCATCACTCCACAGAACACATTTCTACTGCTCCAGAGTCCAGTGGCAGCGTGCTTTACACCACTCTATCTGATGCTTGGCATTGCGCTTGGTGATGTGAGGCTTGCATACAGCTGCTGGGCCATGGAGGCCCATTCCATGAAGCTTCCAGCGTAGGTTTTGTGCTGGGGTTAATGCTGGAAGAAGTTCGGAACTCTGCAGTTATTCAATCAACAGAGCACTGGCAACTTTTACGCTCTATGCACCTCAGCACTTAGCAACCTTGCTCTGTTACTTTAGTTGGTCTGACACTTTGTAGCTGAGTTTCTGTTGTTCCTTTGCAATAATACCACTCACAGTTGACCACGGAATGTCTAACAGGGAAGAAATTTCACAAACTAACTTATTGTAAAGGTGGCATCCAATGACAGTACCCTGCTTGAATTCACTGAGCTCTTCAGAATGACCCATTCTTTCATAAATGTTTGTAAACTTGACTGTGCTTGATTTTCATACACCTGTGGAAATGGGAATGAATGAAACATCTGAATTCATAGATTAGGAAGTGTGTCCCAGTACTTTTATCAATACAGTGTATATTTTAAATTTATTTAGCAGATACTCTTGCCCAAAAAGATCAATCTGTCTTGCTCAAGAACCAAACTGTGAGATAATTACTCAACCAGCCATGGGATTTAAATCCTTGATCTTCTAGACAAAAGTGCATATCCCTGGCCCACTGGACTGAACACCACACCATGGAAAAGCAATGCAAGGTACAAAATAGACAGACAGACAGATGGACGAATAGATAAAGGAACAATGTTCTAGAAAATTTAAAATTGTACCTAAATATTGGATTCCGCAAAACAGCCACCTGATCAGCTGCAATAAACGAATCACATGCTTTTACATTGTGCTATGATAACCATGCTGGTTGTGGCATGAATTCGAGAACTACCAAAGCAAGCCCAGACCATCACAAGACTGTGTTTGATAGTGTGAACCACACATGCATAGCTTCTCTTTTGCAAAATGTTTCATTATTATGTTGCTCTAAATATTAAAAGAAATGTACAGAGCAACAACTTACATTAACTCTGTTTTGGATTAGGCCTCTGTGACCGTAATCACAATATTGTTGGTTTGAAATCTGTCCTTAGCAGAGTATTAACCTCTCAGATGGGCATTTGAGCAAGATCCTTAACCCCCCCAAAATGCTCCAGGGGCACTGGAAAAATGACCATGTTGACCCTGTGCTCTGTGTGTGTGTGTGTGTGTGTGTGTGTGTGTGTGTGTGTGTGAGAGTATGAGGACACAATGTCCCCATAATGTGATAAATATCTGGGGTTTTTTTTCTCTTATGGGGACCGGTTTCCTGGTCCCCATAAGGGAAAACTCTATTTTATAAAAATCGGTGACTGCTATGAAAAAACTAAAAATGCAAAAACTCTTGAATTTTGCTTGGTTACTTATGGTTATGGTTAGGGCATGGTGGGGGTTAGGGTTGTCATAGTTAGCATTAGGATTTTTCCCATAGAAGTGAATGAGCAGGCCCCATAAGGATAGGTATATGTTGACGCGTGTGTGTTTGTGTGTGTGCGTACGTGCGTGTGTGTCAAAAGGACAGCAAAATTGGATATGTGAAAACTTCCCCGTACCTGTGAAAATGGCAATATAAAGCATCACTTTTTCCCCCAGTTGTTTTTTCTCTTTATAAGAGGATTAACTAATAGCAGTGAAGGTTTTGCTACTTAAAGAAGTCTATTTTTTCTCTCCTTTTGTACATCTTTCACCTAGCATTGCCCAACAACCATAAGAATAAAAGTCACAGCTTTTAATATAAACAGCACCAGCTACATGTTATTCTGCAACAGCAGAGTGTAGACCCGACCCAGTGTCAGCGTGATGTAGAGAGATGTCGCTGGGGCTTTAAGGTTCAGTGAGGGCCAGCTGCTTCAGGCATGGTATTACAGCAAACCACCAGCAGGGAGGCCCACACCAGACATCAGGGGTGAGAGGGCCCAGCTTGAGCCCAGAGCATGAGTAAATCACACCTGCCCTTTACCTGCGGTGGGCCTCCACACCCCTCCCTACAATCCCCGGTGTCCTCATTGCTGCTAAGCCAATAACTGAGGGTCTGTATGATGGACACCTATCTGCATCCAATAAGATCAGACACGGTATTGACAGAGGTGTTGCACAAACGTCATATTCCTCAGTGAGGACACACCTCCCTGCAGCCGCTGCTACTTGCTGTTCCAAACCCTACATGCTGTTCCTTACATACATCACAGAAGTCTTCAGCAAAAATACCTCAAAAAAATCAATAGGGACAATGGCCTGAAACTGATTTAGTAAGCATCCACTCCTGTAATCTACTGAGACCTACAGAAGTACATCCAGCATGCAGAAGCAAGGAATGAAATGATGCAGGTACAAACTGAATTTGAGCCACAAACATACCAAAAAAAAAAACTTCAGAAAATAAAGGGCACTGTCACTGTTAAATGCATACACACGCAAAATCATCCTGTAACTAAATCTACAAATATATTCTCATTATATTCCAGTCCTGGGTTGATGTAATTGTTTCTATTTTCTCCTTTATTTACTAAATTGCTGACAGAACATGTTTGCAGTGATAACATAATGTAGATCCTTATTTTCAATGTGCGTATATTACATCTAAAAATACACATATTGGTACTTTATTTCAGAGTATATGGATACCGTATCTGTATATGCATATACATTAATACACAAATATACGTTCATGGTAGTTATCACATTCTCATTGGTTTTACAATATATTAGCAAATGATACTTATTTTAAACGCAATGAATGTGTTGGACATGCACTTGTTTTAAAAACTTCATTGTAACGATGTTGTGCTTAGGCTAGGTAAACAGAATAAGGATCACTTCCCTTTCCTATGGGAGACGCTAACACCCCTGGTTCTCAAACCACTTATTTGGCACACACTGACAAAGATGACGCAATTAATAGCACGTGTTAAACGACTGTTACTTTTTTAGTTTCACTTCTTCGTCGACATTAAGTTATATCGAACAGGCTCAGTAAAAGCGAGTTCCCGTCTTGAACTGGCATCCTTCAAGTTATTCTCTCCTAAGCAGACGTGTATGTTCTGCGTAAAACGTTACACAACGGCCATGCCGTCAATGTTTTTTTTTTCTAGTTATACGAACTTTTCCTGCAACGTATACATGTGCATGGCAATGATAACCTACCGCGATAACAGCAGGAATTTGGGTTTAAAAAATCATTTTCAACATTTCCCTGTACACTGAAAGCACAGGTTTCTGTTTTCTCACCAACTCTCTTTCTCGGAGTGTACGGAAGCCAAGCTACTACATTTATATAGCCCTCTAAAAATAGCTCACCTTTCGCTGCCATTTATGGCTTGAGTGACATCCAGCAGTAGCAAATAGCAATATTATATGGCCCATAACTCCGCCCAAAACCTTTACTAGCGCCGCCTTAATTGGTCGCATGTGAGATCGTCAACCCTCTATACCTTATATGGTCACGCACGGATTTGACAGACAACGAGCTCCCCGTCCAGTCGCCCCCCCCACCCCCGCTTCTTGGCTCGCTCCGCACAGTAGAGAGCTAGCCCGGCTACTTACCTGCTGATTCCAAGCAGCCAAAAAAAGAAAAGAGCAACCTGGAATTTAAAGCGCAAAGATTGCAATTTGGCAATGCGGAAATAGATGGACGTTTCATGTCGCTGAGCTTGTTTCCCACTTCTGGACTGACTACTTAACCGTTAACACTAGAGAAGGGATTGCATTTTAGTGGCACGAGCTTTTTTAATGTTTTCCTTGTCTTTATGCTTTTAAATACGTTATCCGTTGGTACATATGCATTCAGCTATCCTGGATCACAAGGAACACGGATTTGAAAAGCTTTTTGCCCTCATTAAAACAAAACTGGGCTGCAGTTTGCTGGAGTGAATTAATTTGTTTTACACCGAGCATCACCATGGATGTGTTGGCAAATTACAGTATTTTTCAGGAACTCCAACTCGTGCACGACACAGGCTACTTCTCTGCGATGCCATCCCTGGAAGAGAACTGGCAGCAGGTGACCGATTTAAGTTACTCTAGAAAGCTAAATCTGTTACTATAGTAAATGCTGTCAATTGCTACGCAACTTTGTTGCTCTGATTTACTGACGTGCGTTCGGATGAAAACAGTCTCAACTCCTTTTCACCTGCCGCCCTGAGCCATGGATTTTACTTAAGTTTCTCTCTTTAAGCAAGCTTTTGGCTTAGGGAAAAAGGTTATACGCGCATATATTTTATTAGTGTGTATTAGTGTTTATTAGTGTTCCTATATTAACACTTTATCGGGCGATACTTATTCTGTGATTAGTTAACAGACAAAATGAAACCCAGCAAAAACAATGTACTGAATGGCATCATCTAATTCGTTTGTTTATTTGATGCAATATCTTGGCTTATATTTTCTTTAAAGTAACATCTTTATATTCTTCGTGGGGTAAAATGCTGGAAGATGCTCGGAGGATTTGTATCGATTTCTAAATGCTTAGAGCAGATCGATATGCCCGTCTGTCAGTCGTTATGTTTCGTGGATTTCTAAGGAACGGTAATCCGAGCGGATAGTCTAATTGTGATTCTTTAGATGCCAATTTTCGAAGGCGAGAGTAATTCAGACAGAGAAGATGAAGACTTGACTAATAGCAAACACACTTATTCTTAAATAATGCATCCGCATCTGTCAGATTACTTAGAGTTTTCAGCCTCTCGGTACGGCCAGCATCTCCCAATTCTAATGCATAATATATTAGCGCAGCTGAGAGGATGTGTGCGTTCAAGATAAGCGGAGCTGAAGGAAGTGTTCAGAAAGGATGCTTTCGGAATTAAACTGGGCTCCCTTTGCAGTTTGCGTAAATTAACCATGAAAGTCTATGAAATCTATCTATCTATATCTATCTACGAAAGTCTATGAAATCTATGAAAGTCATTCCATGCACGGCGTGACACATGGTGACATCGTGTTGGCCACGCACTCATTCGTTAGAATTAAGTCATCTGCAGGGCTGGCAGACAAAGCTCTTGGCAATGCACATGGTCAGGCTCATTCTATAGATAGCCTTAATCTTCTGCAAGACTTTTTCTTGCAAATAAATGCTTAACAGAAGGTCTAAAATCAGAAGTTTTGCATTTTGTTAGTGATGATACTGTTAAGCTTTTAGGGTGTGATTAGTCGACATTGTTGCTTCTGCTCCACATCCCTGTGAGGGCTGGTGGTGTTAGGGACATTTTGGGGTTTCGGCACACTGGGAGAGGTGAAAAGAAGGCGGCCCCAGATTTTTTTGCCCCCACCGCACTCTGATGTGCGCATGTACCAGCTGGCTCTCTTTAGCGCATTGCCAGTCCATGTGCTCCAGCTATGAGGATGTGCTCTGGGTGGTTATTTAGAGGTTCTGTATGAGCGTAGTTGATGGTCTATTCCCTCCATGCTCTCCAATGTTAAGGTGGGCTCTGGTAGGATCAAGACACTTTACTGAGTAATTGGTTGCCCCCTGTCACATTGGCAGCTCCATCCATCACCTTTTCAAATTTTTTTGAATCCTCTGAATCCTTTTCTTTTTTTAACACATTTTGGCTGCTAACTGTATGGTATTACCTTTCTGAGGTTTCGTGGACTGCACTGGTGCTGAAATAAGGAATTTTGGGTAGTCTGTATGCATAAGTGGAGGGGTGAAGGAACTG
>JAODJU010000001.1:32926583-32948780 GCA_026776725.1 Gnathonemus echidnorhynchus
GGGGGTTGTTTTGAAAACTTATAGGGTGGCTAACCCTCCTGAGTGAACCTTATAAAGTGTAGAAAAGCTGTAGTCCCCTTTGATTTTTAGTAATCTGTCATAGATAAGGGAGGCATCACTGGCTATTATCACTAATTAACGTGAAGTTTTTGGCTGCATGGAGCAGGATGTGATCTTTTACAAATATTAATTGTGCTTGAGAGATTGTTCTGTGCATCATACAGTTTGGTGTTAATCCAATGGGGAACATAGGATTGCTGTTGCTGTACTCGTAATGCTGGACTTTACACTGATCAGACGAAGGATCCAAAGAATTAAGCTGATGCCGCTAAAGACTGTAGGTTACAGTCCAGAGGATGTGGCCTTCAGGCAGGACCTCTCTCCCACCATAGGGCTGAATCCTGACAGGATGATCTGCTTCGTTGCTTGCATGCCCTGAAAGGCCTTAAGAGTTCGTGATGAGGGAGGTGGTGAAGACAACACTGTTGCAAAAGGGCTGGACCCTGTCAAATCCTTGCCCCAGAATGGCACCATGTCCTGCGAGGCATGAAATATGAGGCAGCTTGCTTTGAATCTCAGACATAAACACCCATCTCGCCTCCCACGTGTGGAGAACCATCCAGCTGAATACACTCCCATTACTTGAGGCGATAACTGCTGAAATATGTGTTATGTAATCCTCCGTGGAGCACAGCTGGTTGCTCAGAGAGGAGCTGTGGACTGGAGCTGAGTCTCGTTGGCTCACTCCTGGACAGTATTTTGGATTAAAATCACATGGCATGACAAAACCCTGGTGAAAAGGAGGTTCGGCGATGAGAACCTGATGGTAGGATTTCCCGGATTGGAAGAGACACATCCTGGGAGTATGTTGAAACCCGGAGTGTTCAGTATGTAGCCTGTTCATTCTCCAGTTTAATTTCTCAATGAGCTGCAGGTGACCTGTTTCTTATGGGCATGTAATATATTCCTCACCATTCCCAAAGTATTTCACAGTACTAAAACATCTAAAAGGATGATTCTGGGATTTTTTTTTCTTAAAAAACAAATTCCTTTTGGAAACGTATAAATCTCTTGTCACAACCAGGACACACTGTAATTTAACATGTGTATAAAAGAGGGAAGGTGACGCTTAATGTGAATCTGTATCATATGATACTAACATTTTCCGTGGTTTGCTGAAATAAAAGGAATTCAAATGGCAATTTTTTTGGGAGATGTGAAGGGATTCAGATAAATGTGTATGTTTTTACTTTAGCTGAATAAAAATACCTGGCAACCCTGTATTCCTTAAGCATTTGAAAGATCAGCAGTGATATCTGTAACCTCTATGTCTTATCAGTGCCTGAAAGATAGCATTTTTATATGTTAAACTCAACTTCCTAAGTTGAATGATACAACACTGATGTGTCTATGGCTGAAGAGTCTGTTTTTTAAAATGTAATTATTCTCATATAAGAGAATATGGAAAAACTAATGTATCGGAGAAGCTGACAGAGAATGCTCTGAATCAGTTGTCACCAACCTATTGACAGCTCTTACAGAGTCTTTCAAAGAGAGTGTGTTGAATCCTGCATGTGTAAGGTGGTAGTTTTTTAAGTGTCTCATTAAATCACCAGAACTAAATCAGATGCAGACTATAATATGACCAATTACAATCCCAGCAATATACAGGAGCCAACTAGTGAGAAAATAGGAGAAAAGCATTTTTTTTTTTTTTTTTTTGCCGTGTAGTGATTTTGCCACCATTATGGGCCGCAGTCTGCAAAGCAGTCATGTTCTTTACATGCTACTGCTTTGTGTATCAGCCAGGGGTTAATCTGAGTAGCGTGGATGGAACACATTAGATAGCCAACGAGAGGCTGGACATGAGTGACACGCCAGCAAGGCAGTGTATTTACAGGGTGAACGTCAGCCTGCCTGAGCCTCGAGCCCCACGGCCGACCAAGGACAACAGGGACAACCTCCCACTCACACCAATCTCGAACCGGAGCGATTCGATCGAGATTCCACTGCCCCGCTCATGAGACGTGACAAGTCCCAGTGAGTGGAGTGATTATTTGCGCGGCTTGGGAGATGATTGCAAATCAGCGACGTCTTTGTTGCCGCCGCGCCGTTGGGAGATGAAGAGGTCCGCGACGGCGGTGATGAGGGCACGAGGCATGGCATTCATTTGTCTTGCGGTTCCTCGAATGGCTGTCAACACCCAGCCCATGGACAGAGCACCGAAAGGGAGGCAAGAACAAGATGAGCATCACTGACCTATCTTTATGTATGAGACCTGTCGCCTCCACTCCACACTTTGATTAACAGGGAAGGTGGAGATAGCCATTTCTCTCACATGAGCACACAAGGCTTAGCAATGACTTTAGTATCACTTGAGCGAAAAAAAACCTTTATAACAGATCACAACAGCAGGATATGGATCTATTATATATCAACATCTCATCTCATTTTTATTTCTTTACCCCTTCAGATTCAATTTGCATTTTTTAATATAGGGTAGGCATTCGTAATAACTGCATTAATATTATTACATAAATATCCCAAGGATCATATTCAAAGATGCTCATTGCCAGCTGTTTTTTAAATTAAAGGGCATGTCACATTTTCATGTAAAATTTATGTTTGATTAATAGTCTAATAAGATGATCAAACTTCAACACTGAATATTGGTGCAGGGCTGCATTAACCTTGTCTTAATTCCCAACTGAAAAGTAGCGTCAGAATGTTCCCTTGAGAGCTATGAAAATACGTATAATATTTGAACAGATTAGCAGTTTCTGGCCTCTTTAATATTGTATTCAAATTGCTTAGATTCCAAAGACTTATCGCTGATAAAATTATTTGAATGGAAGGTCAAAAAATGACACTTTTTTTTTTTCTTTTCTTTTCTTAGTTTTCTTTTTGTCTTACACTTTGAAGTTATATGAGGTGTAGATTCAGACAAAAGCTGTTTTATGCTATATATTTGCCAGTGGGGTCCAGTACATGCCGGAGGATAACTTTGATAGAGCAAAATTTGATTAACCCAGATTTCCAAAAACACCTGTTGCTAGGCAACTATGAATAATCGTAGGCTATGCTCTATTATTTGTTTTGTTATCAGTAAAGATGGATGAATCTAGCTCTGCGGATACGCAATTAAGGCAGGCATGCAAGATTTTTATGCATATGGATGTTTTTCCAGAGAAGCCACTCAGTGCGGGGGTGTCCTCAGGAGGAGATGTGAAGGGCAGTCTGCTCTGAATAAACACCAGATTTATAACTCATCAATTCCTTTTTGTAGCATCACAAAGCCTCAAGGACATGTTAGCAAAAGGTGGACCATGTTGTGTGGCACACAGGTGGTGACCATGCATATTGACACAGAGACTCATGTGACTTGAGGATATCTTCACTTTGCTGAAAATTCTTGCAGAGCAGGTGTTTACATTTAGGGAGGCACATGACAACATACAACAATATTAACTTTCTTGTTAAGGGTGGTGTAAAGCACTTGATGCAATGTTGCCTTTTTGCAGGAACCTTAATTCGGTAAACCATGCAAAACGCAGCTGTCCTCCTAGATGCTGGTGTTGGCATCTAGTAGTAGCTTGCATGCAGACTTAGCAGGGTTTACATATGGTCATTGTAAACTCTCAGGGGTCCATGTGACCTGGCTGTGATCCACCTTTGCATTGACTCAGGTATGTGTGCAGCTTAGTCTAGTTTGCAGTCTTGGTCTTCTTGCTGTGCTGCATTCTAGCATAGTCCTCTAACCTAACAGACTCTGCTGAGTAGTGAGATGTAGGAGGAGAAAATCAGGACAGGTGCCTGGACTGACTTAGAATTCATTCGAATTAGTAGCAGACTTGGGAGGTGTTCTTTGACTCTTTCCACTGCTTTACTGTTCTGGATGTATTGGCAATGGACCGGGGGTCTTTGGGGGCTGCGCTATGGCCCTAAGGGCAATCCGTGGCCAGAAAGCAGCTTTAGAAACACAGAAGGAAGCCAGAAGTCGCGGTTGACATGCAGGACATTGTGAGCACAATGTTTCCCATGACTCCAATCAAAGGTCCCGCCCCCCCACTTCCTGTAGTTCAGGAAACACTCAGTGTATGACTGTGTGTACGTGTGTGTATCTGTGTGCATGTGTGTGTGTCTTTCCTCAATGCTACAGCATCCCATCCCAGCCCCCACTAGCACCATGACAGCTAGGATTGCACCAGTTTCCTCATCATTCATCACCTGGTTCCTGCCTTCCTTCCGGTTGTTGTTCCAGCCCCAGAAACCGTCATATGGCTGGCAGAGCATTGTGTTGTTCTTATTTTTGTGTTTTATTTTAGGTCCTTCCTGCCTTCACACATTTTGGGTCTCACCAGGTGGCAATCTGTACACCCAAGTAGAACTCTTTCTGCAAATATACACTGCTTAGTTCTGAGTTTATTCTAATCCTCCTGCTCCCTGCAGTCTCAGTCTAGCATTTGTAAAATGATTTTCGTTTGTCTTAAGAAAGTTAAGTGAGTGACACTGAGAATCGTCTTGCTTATTGAGGTATTTAAATATTTTACATTTCTATAGCAGTGCAGACAGCTTGTTCATGACGTGACATTTTTGATGTATTAAGTTACATTGATGTAACTCATTCCAGTTTGCAAACTCATTTCTTGGCACACAGCTGTGCCCTTTCACTGACAAGAATGAACGGCAAGTATGATGGTGTCAGAATTTAGGCCCACACTGTAGTCAATGCAGCAATGCTGGAGACTGTGCATGATGACAAGTAGGGAGTCAGAGCGTTTCGCAGGAGCAACGGAGCCATGCTGGAGCTATATGGGTCGAGAGCTATTTTAATCATAGATATGGCTGAGAATACCTGAGGGAGTGTCCCCGCACTGCTGGAATGTGGGCTGTTGGCATGTCTGTGTACGTGTGCGAGTGCATATGCGTACGTGAGCTTCTTTGTGTGTGTTGCTACATTCCATGGAAATGAGCCCCCGCCCTCTTTCACTCAGTCAGTGGTGAAGACACCATGTGAAGACGTTCAGCACCTGTCCCACCTAAAGACAGGAAACTGGAATGATGGGTAGGTTTTTGTGTCCCAGCTGAGTTTCTGAAAGCTTAGCAGCACCCGTCGTATCGTCGGGTAATGAGAAAATACATTGTCAGCAGCTTCAGCTCTACTTGACTGATGAGAGATGATGGGACTCTCATGCATGAGCTTTCCTTACTCTAAACTGTGGCTGTAAGTGCCTGGCCTACATTCTGGTAATGGGACAGGGCTGGGGAGCTGTGGGGGAAGGGATTCTGAATACTGACATTCCAGGTGAGGTTGCGAGTACCAGTATAGATATAAGATGGTTTTCTGAATATAGACTCCATTGTTTTCTGTCACTTCATCTGAAAGACAGCAGTTAATGGGAATAAGGAGTTTCCTGGCACAGAAAAGTGACGGATGACTGGAGTTGTGACTGTTGACAGGTGTGTCGGCAGCAGGGGTCTGGCCATTGAAAACCACCGTGACAGTGGGGAAGTGGCTTCAAAAGCAGTCCCCTTACAGGCTAAGTGTTATTTATAAACTTAGCAAGTCTGGCAACTTTGTACAGCGCATCATCAGGGAGATGATCTCAGGTTTGTCATGTGGTCTCAGGCAGCAGATCACCATCCAAAACACGGCTTCTAGCTTCCTTGGCTGATTTCCCTCCAAAGTACCCACTCTAATCTGGAATTAATGGGCCACAAAAACGTTAATCAGCTCTTTGTTAGTTTCCCTTTCTGTTACATCTTGTCCAGCTGGGATAATTGGGTCAAAAGTGCTGTTCGTTGCTTGCAGTTAAATAGCATTGTATCAAACATATGCCCTCAACACAGCCAAGGCATCTAGCTTTTCAGGAAGGCTTGAGTTTGCAGACACCAAGTGGCTCTGATATAGCGTACATGTTTGTGTACGGCTGAATAGTCAGACTTGTCCTAACATTTTATGTCTTCTAATATTTTTCATCATGCTTTGTATATATTTGCTTGGTGTAAATCTGACTCCATGTGAGTTTTGTGTAATAATTAGAGTGACTTCATCTATGGGGTATTTATGATGGGTTAAATTCTGAAAGTGGTTTCACTTTGCTTTTGCATTCACTTTCCTTTTGTCCACGGTTCTGTTTTGAGGGCCAAAGTCAAGCCGCCGTGCCAGGCAAGAACAAAGGTCTGGTGACAGAATTCCCGTATCTGATTCATGCTCCTCATTGTTTCTGTCAGCATAGTTTGTCTCTAGGCAGCCAAGTCTCAGGAGTGCCAAGTGAGAGAAAAATGTGAACCATCTTCAACAAAAGATCCTGAAACACCCCTGGGCTGAATAGTATGGTCAGGCAGTTTCTTCTGCCTTCAGTGGTAAAGCGTTGTTAATGGAGGAAGGGATGAATAAGTATGCCTATTTGAAAGCACTGTGTACTCTGTCCTCATAACTAAGATCGAGGCAAACAAATTAAGAAGACAGCGTGCGGATAAAAAGGCACCTTTGATGCTTTTGTACTAGTAAATGAATAAACTATTTGAGTTGGTGCATAATTCGGCCTTAGACATCGTTTGCTCAGAACAGAGATACAGCGTCTTTGTTATCTCGTAGAGGTGAGCTCACGCAGTGTGTTTTCTGTGGAGTGCCGTAGCCAATCGGCGTTCTTCAATTTGTTTAGAGAGCTTTTCTGCATGAATAATCATAGCAGGGAGCTGCTGCTGTTTCCTACCCTATCAATGCTAGCAGCCAGCGCAGGACATATTGTATAATATGAGGATCTGCAGAGAGGGCTGCCTCTGGCCACCCCCACACTTGCCCATCCTGACCCACTTGTCTGGAATTCAGATATTATCAAAGCACAGGCGGCCAGATCCTGGCAGCCAAGCGTTGTTCTGTCAGCACTGGTGAGTCAGAACATAGGGCATCATGTCTGCAGACAGGGATTCACATGTTCTGCTCTGTCCTACCTGTGCAATTTCCTCTCCCATTTCCCCTTTATGAGGCAAAGACTTTCAGTCTGTTGAAATTGCAGTTACGAAAGTGGGGAGAGGAAAGAGACTAAGATAAGAGATGAGTGCTTCCTGTGTGTTCAGTGCAGGGTCATGTCTTTTCTTTCTGAAGCTTTTCTATGGTGCAGTTCCTAAGGAGGGGAGCAAAAGTCCATTATTCACTCATTCATTCATTCATTCATTCACTCATTCATCTATCTATCTATCTATCTATCTATCTATCTATCTATCTATCTATCTATCTATCTGTCTGTCTGTCTGTCCGTCCATCTGTCTGTCTATCAATCTATCTATCTAGGGGTGCTGTAGTGTTCCATTATATCATTTCCCCTACCTCACTATGTGTTAAGCTGCAAGCTCACTTGTGAGACCTGCAAGATGTTGTTTGTCTGGATTTCCCCATTTGTTGAGAAATGAATAGTTGGACACAAATGTTTTTCCAAGTAAGATTTGGGGAAAATGGCCCCTCCCAGTAATCACAGGCTTTGTAGACGCCAGTGAATGAGAGTTTCCCAGACAAAACTGAGAGGAAGCACATGAAGAGCAAAAGGCTGCTATTTTCTCGTGAACCTTTCAGTTCTGCAGAAACTTCACTCGGGGTTCCATTGTTTTGTATCCCGTGTATTACGATGCACGTACAATAGTGATGGTGCTGCCCAAGACGTGCGTTCTGGAATTCGTTCAATACTGCAAAACAGCGGATATCCTGTGGGCCTCTTGAGGGTAGCTTGTTGAGAGAGGAAGTGGAAGCTGGACTGAGGGGGGCTATTGTCACCACTGACAGGCCAATGGCATGGGCCGCTTGTCCAGAAACCTGCAGCACTTTGACACATTTCCTCGTTCAAGGTGCTGCTCATACTAACGGGGCTTCCCAATGCAATATTAACTAATACTCTTGGTAATTGAAATCCAGTGGGCTTCTACATAACAATGACATAACCACAGAGGAAAACACTGGCCTGTTCCCCTGGCCACATTCACAGCAGGGTAATTTTAGCAGCTCCTCATGTCGCTTCCTGCATTTGATGTGTGGGGGCAAAAGTGCGGAAGTATTTGCTGGCTGGCAGCCCAGAGCCTGGAGAGTGCCTGGAAGATACTGGGGACCTGCTGCCCACTTTTATATGAAAAACCATCTAGAGTGAGGTTCACAAAGGAGAGAGTTCAGTCACTGGATACCGATGTGGTAAGAGGTCCTAGGTGGCTAGCCTCAGTAACCCCTGTAGGTCCATCCAGAATATACTCCTCTCTTAAATACATTCTGCTAAGAAATAATGGAAATCCATCCATCTGCCCATCTTCTATCTGCTGGCCAATGTGGTGGATATTCATATAGTCATACACTTATCCACCAATCTGCGGGAATACTACACAATGATTTGGAAAACTCTTAACCAATAAAAATAAAATTTCTTATCCTGTTCTGTCATTTGAAAAGATATTTTTTTCTTAGAAACCATCTTCTGCTTGGAGGCTTAATTTAATTCAGAAAAGTGAATAGAAATAGATATAGAAACAACAAGGTTATGCTCATGATGTCGGCCAATGGATGCGTCATTAATGGCCTCTCCCACAAATATCGTTCACCGGTACTGAGTATTTTCCCCTTCCTGTTGGGATCTGAGAGCATTTTTAACCCTGGGATAGACAGGGAATCTGTAACACAACTCACTCTTGACCTGCCAGACTCATTGCCTTGCCTTAGATACATGAAACCAGAGCTCTCGCTACACTAAAACCATGTGTTTGATCAAAAAAGATGTTCTTCGATCTCTCTCTTTCAATATCTCCTTTTTTTCCCTTTACCCCCCCCCCACTACTAGCATGGCTGTTGTTGTTTTCATACCTTTACCCTCCACCAATGGAATCCTTCAGTCTCGCCATGTAGCCTGTTGGCTCAGTCCCATCCTACTGCCTTTTCATCACGTTAAGTAATAAAGATTAGCTTGCCACGTGGCACAATGGGCCACAATATCCCTTGCACAGACATCCCAATCTTATAACAAGCTGTTAACCCTGTTTAAAAATGTCCCCTTTAAACAGGCTTGTGCTGGGCAGTAATCCCGACTGAGCCATTTAATGAAAATCGCCATATCCCGATTAGATTAGCCTGTGCCGCCAGCAGGCTCTTATTAGCCGACCCATATACAGATAAACTACGGCTCTCCCAAATCCAGTTAGAGGAAGATGGGGATGCAGCTTGAAGCCGGCGGCTGCCCGTGGGATTATCCCACCACTGGCGTGTTCCCTCTCGTCGCTCCATGTCACTGTCACATGCTCACACCTCTCATGTCACTTCCTTGACTCTTTGGGTTTAGTTTGGGTTTAGTTTGTCCAGCTTAGCCACTCATCACAAAAGCCTCACCTTTCCGCTATACTCAAAATTGAATGGCGGAAATCTGTTCGCTTTCTTTTTAAGAAAACACCATCATCAATTACTATTCCTTTTTGTATTATCTTTTTCCCTTAAATAAGCAAATGTATTGTGAGAAATGTGCATTAACATAAAAATGACTGAATCATCATGATAAATGAAGTAATGGCTGTTAATCAGCCCCCGAGCACCTTACTCACTCGGCTCAGTCCACTGCTGGCACAGAGTCAATAAAGTATTTACAGCCCCATCTCTACAGTGCAAATGTAAGTACACACGTAGTGGTTTCTGAATTTAAGTGTGGGAGGCATATGTGTGAAAGGATGAGGAGAGGGGGGTCCAAAGGCAGGGTGAAGGGCATATCGTGTGCCTCACATTTGTTTACCGATGATGCAGCTGAGTGGGGTAAATGTTAGCTTTTCTCCTACTGTTTGTCTACAAAGTGACGTGTGACCTGTGTCAATTTGCAAGCCAAGGAGAAATAATTGGGCTAAAAAATAACAAATAACCATCCCTGAAACCTAAAAGGCAGTTTCACATACGACCTTGCTAAGTAAGCTTGCAGAGTAGCTGGGTGCAGATGACAGGATTATAGCCTGTCCTCATAATCCCCCAGAAAGAAATACTTTACTTACTGAAGGTGACTATGGAGGTGCTATTGGCGGTGCATAGAGTTAAGACTGATGTTCAGAAAAAGCAGCTTTTTTGGACCCGTCTGGGCGATGAACTCCACACCCCACACTGCTGCTAGGGTGAACTGGCTGTGGCAAACCCAGCGTGTGAGGCCTTTGGCTGTCCCCAAATCTGGCTGCCATCATATGTGACTTTGGATACTGGATACAACTGTGCAGGTCTTACTATCAAAAGAATCCTGATAGAAATTTGGCATTGTTCCATTTGTTTAACATTTTTCTGCCCAAGGCTGTGGACTAAAAACACATGCATTTAATTACATTAAGCATACTAGTTATTTATTGGTTGTGTTAATTGCAGCTCTGTATAACGGCGGATGTCCTGTAGGTCTCTTGAGGGTCAGTTGTTGGAAGAGGAAGTGTGAAAGGGCCATTGACCAGCTACACGGTGTTGCCATAAGTTCACAGTCCAGAATGCTGTAGCATCCTGGCAGGACCTTTCCTTCATTGTGCTGCCAGGACCTAGGCAACACGGGGCCCCTCAGTGCAGTATTATCTTACAGGCTTGGTAACCGAAATCCTGATGACATAACAGTCCCGGATAACACTGGCCTTTTCGCCTGGCTACCCGTCACGCAAGGGTAATTTTAGCAGCTCCCTGTATCGTTTCCCGCTTTTGATGCACGACAGCAAAAGTCCAGAAGTCTCAAAAGCTTATAGGTTAAGGTGCCTCAAACATACTCAACCTTAATTACTCCACTAATACACCCACTTTGTGCGATATGGAAAGACAATGTGCCACCTACAACCCTGGACTGCTTTTGCTAGCGATGTATACCGTTTGAAAGCTTGCACTTTTGGTGTTTTAAGGTGTTGTATATTGGAAAGCAGTGTAGTTTTAGATCTTTCTTAGTGCAATGCACCACATAGCAGACTGGAATCCCCTGCTATGCTGAGTGCATTAGGGAGGGAGGGATGCTCTTCTGCTGCCCCATTATTTCCCAGCACATCAAAGCCGTGAGCGTAGCAAACGTAGTAAACCTCCATTGTTAACTGAGAGCTGACTGCTACCTCTATGGTTAATGTTAGTAGCAGGCTTCTGGTCTGTCCAGTTTCTTCGTTTAACAGCAGTTGTGTACAACTTACCTCCTGTATCAACATGCATAACTAAGTCTGGGGGGTTACCTTTCACAGGGGTCATGTGTGAAAACAATCCAACACGCATTTCAGCACACTGCTTGCCAGATGCTAATGGATTGGCTTCATGTGTGTAGCCCTGATAAGACTCGCACAAGATTTTGAAGAAGCAATGGTCTTTCACAGGACAGAGAAAGATATTACCACATGAATTACATGAAGCAAGCAAGATGAGGTTTATAACCTGTGGTATGTCAGAGGCACTACAGCTGTTTCAAGATTCAGGAGTCGTGATGTTTATTGCTTTTAATGCACGATGTCAGGCTCAACCCAGTACAAAGACCAATGAAAAATATACAAATAATAAGTAATAAACAGACAATAGACTGTAGATGTGCTTAAAAATATGTTGAAAACAAGTCCTATTTAGACATTACAATTTGCATATATATGCAATATATGCATATACACACACACACTCACACTCAACATTGGTGTGCTAGCAGTCAATGTATATTCAGTTAATGAATGGCATTTCAAGCTCCACCATACCATACTGCTATACCACCCATGAGGACACTTTCAATGGTATTGGCAAATAAGTCGGTAAGTGTGACTGTCTCAGGAAGTGATGTTGCTGCCAAGATTTTATGAGGATTGATCTAGTGTTCTCTATCTAACTCTGAAATCGGGAGGCTAAGGGACCTGAAGCTGCTGATGGTTTCCACTGAAGAGCCATCAGTAGTGAATGGTGTGTAATTCTTGCTGTGCCTCCTGAAGTCCACAATGATCTTCTTTGTTTCATTGATGTTCAGGGTGAGGTTTTGTTGTGGCACTACTCCACTAGTTCCTTCACCTCATTTCTACATGCAAATTCATCTTTATGGTAATGAGACCATGTACTGTAGTATCAATAGAAAACTTGATGATCCGATTGCTTCTAAATTTGCCTACAAAGTTATTGCTGATGATGGAGTACAGCCTTAGGGTCATGCAGGAACCTCGAGGAGTCCCCATGTTGAGAGACAGAGCGGACGAGGTTATATTCCTGATCTTCTCCACCGGGGGTCTGCCTGTCAGGAAGTCCTAGACCCAGTTGCAGATGAAGTTGCTGTGGCCCAGTTCCCAGAGTTTACCTACCAGCTAGTCTAGGATGAAGTTGTTAAAGGCTAAGCTTCAGTTGATGAACAACAGCCTGGCATAGCTGTTGTGCAGGTGTTTAAAGGTGCCGTGAAGGACCAGAGAGAAAGTATCATCCATTCAGCTATCCTGTAGGGGGTCTCCAAGTCCACTAGTCCTTCAGATACTATTGATGCACAGTGAGACACTGGACAGGGACAAAGAGATGTTGAGGATGTCAGTCTAAATGCGGTAACTGTTTTCTGCTTGTCTTTAGAACATTGGAAGGGATGCCATCGTGGCCAGCAGCTCTGCTGGCTTGGACCATTGAAAAGTTCTCTCCATGTACTGTTCAGACAGCTGCAGCACAGATTCCCCCTGGTCCACTGGGAGCTTTGTGTGTCTGGAGCCTAAAACCATGAATTCCATAAAAGTTACTCAGCTCATCGGGTAGTGTGACATCAGATTCTGTAATCTGACACGTCTTTCTTTTGTAGTTGGTGATTCTTTGTCTTGGTCCCCCACATTGTCATTCCAGCTCTTTTGAGCCACCCTGGGTTTCCAAAGCATCAAACCATTCCTTTAATTTTTAATGTTATTATTCAACCAGGGATTTTGACTTGGAAAAGTTCTTATGCTTTTTTTTTTATTTTATTTTTTATTTTTTTATTATCGAAATACAAATATCAAAACATTGCACCTCTGCATATCCGTTAGTGTCTGTGGCTGGGTCTTTGAATCGATTCCAGTCTGTGCATTTGAAGTAGTCAGCAAGTCATTGCTCTACCTTGCAAGACGAGCTCTCAGTGGGCTTCTTCACAGGGGGCGGGTCTTTCAGCTGTTGTTTGTATCTGGAGCACAGCAGGATGGAAGTGTGGACAGACCTGCTGAAGTCTGAGTGCACCATGGCATGGCACGCCCATTTATTAGCAGTGCGACAACAGTGCGACCTTTTAGTGCCTCTGCTTGTGGGTCATGATGTGCTGAAGAAACTTTGGCAGAACTTTCCTCAGGTTACAGTGGTTAAAGTTCTCTTTAATAGTGAAGAAAGGCTGGGGATTCAGGCTATCCTGTTTGCTTATCACGCCGCACAGCTCGCTGAACACTACCTCTGCATTCGCCTGTGGCTGGATGCAAGAATAATGGAGCTGAATTCCCAAGGCAGGTAGAGAGACTGGAATATGAGCACATAGTGCTTGATGTTTGCAGATCAAGACTCAGTACAGACTCCTTTTTAACCAGTCATTTCCTTTACACTCATTTATCAGCAATGGTGAATATCCATCAATTCTTGTTCTATCCGCTCATCTTGATCAGGGTCATAGGGGGGCCTGGAGCTTAATATAGTGAATATCTCTGAAGGGATTCTTAACCATTTAGAATTTATTGCAAAAAATCTATTCAAAACAAATGTGAAATAAATATATAAAAATACAATGCATATATTTAGCTATGCCTTGACCTGTCATTTGGATGCCTCCAGGACAGGAAAATTCCATTTATCAACTAGTAGATGCTTTTATTCTGCTTTCATAGTAGCATGTTCAGCTTGAGTTTGCATGCAGGTTTTAAATGCCTCTGTGAAACTCTGCCTATATATTGGGCCCCTCTGGGCTGACAACACAGCTTCTGAGTAGCTCCTATCCTGAACCGTGGCTCCAGCATACTGCTATTCCACATACCATTGGTGAGGACATATATATCTAAGCACAACTGTATATATATAGTTGAGACACTTCTCACCTACCGCCGAGTTCCGTTCCTGCGACCAGGTTGCTAAGCGAAGAGCTGCCCCTTACCAATATTTCAGACATACTGTACTGGTAGTAAGTTTGTGTTAACCATCTTTAGATATTTTAATGTCACCTTTGCACCATTTATAATGGTTTTAGTTTGTTTATAATGTTTTTACAGTAGTGTACTATATACTGTAATAAACAGAATAGAGGAAATCAGCTCTGATATGCATTACTTAGGTTTGCAGGTCAGACAGCTGGTCGTAAGTCCGCGTGGTAGTTAAATAGGTAGGTCGTTTTGTAAGAAACGTCTATATGTATGTGTGTGGTCCAGGTATACCTTACCTTGTGGGGACCAAATGTCCCCACGATGTGATGAATACCCGTTTTTTTTACCTTATGAGGACCGGTTTCCTGTTTCCTGGTCCCCATATAGGAAAACAATATTTTATAAAAATATGTGATTGCAATTAAAAAACTAAAAATGCAAGAACTCTTGAATTTTGTTTGGTTACTTATAGTTATGGTTACGGCTGGGTAGGCGTATGAGCACAATTGTATATTGTTAGAATCGCCGTTTCTGTTTTAATGTAAGGATTTATAAGCTTTATTTTGTTCCATATCAAATAATATTATTAGTAGTTCTAAATTCAGGTCCAATAAACCAAGGCTAAAGGGCATTTTCATAACTTAATTAGAAGCTGACTGTAGTATGGTCTATTCCCTTAACAAACCTGTCCTATAATGTTACCCAATTTGTCCTTCGGTCTCTGTTTTATAGTCGTTCAACCATTATTACAAAAGTCGCTGTCCTACACATATTAGATACCAAGGCTCTCGGGAACTGGGCTTGATAATGGAAGCAGGAGCTCATGCCCATCCCCCACAGTCACATGTTTTTTTCCCCCTCTCATATTTGTACTGTGACAATATGGAAGGAGTCGAGAAGCTTCCGGACTTCTGTGTTTCTCATCTGAGCCTGGGCTTCTGCTGGCGTGCTCCGGCATGTCTCAGTGGTCAAGCTGGGGAAGCTGAAGGGAGGGGCCAGAGCGCACGCAGCATCACCTGACTGGAAGGGTCTGCTTACGACACCGAGGAAGGATGTAGCCTGGCGTGAGGAGGCTTCTCACAGCTACTCATTCACTCCTCTTTCGAGAGCAGAAGAGTTCTTACCTTTTCACATGTATCTATGGTTTCTGTTGTTTGAAAACGTAAGTCACAGGAATCACAGGAGTTATTTTGAGTATGCTAATTTTGTCGCAAAACTGACAAAATGGAAATTTTAATTCTCACATACATGCCTCAATGAACAGTTATTCTCAGATTGCGTGATAAAGTGGAACAAACCCGTTCAAAACCACTACTCAGGTACAGAAAATATCATTGCTATTATTGTGTTTGAAGAACTGATAATTCCTGCTGGGTTCGTATTAAAATCTCATTTAGGGTATTGCTGTGGTATCCTAGAGTTTGAAATATAGCCTTTTGAAATGGCCAGTCTTATACATTAACAAAACTATACATTTCCAAGGCATATACACTTCTCTCATTTGCATACATTTTGTGATATAATGACTAACAATTATTAGACAGACAATAAAATGCAGCTGTCATAAAGGACTCTCAGTCATTGTCAGTGTTAAAATCAGGCTACTGCATTTAAGTGATGTTACACAGTCATCATGCTCCATCAGTGAGCGTGAGGTGCCAGGCAGTCCCGAGACAGCCAGCCTTGAATGTTTGCTTTACGGTTGGAGCTCTTAGCAGTGAGAATGGGCCCTACCTACCTTTTGTTCCTGGCCTCTCCCCTGGTATTGATCCAAGCCTCCCGAATGTTTTAATGTCTGCTGCCCGGTGGGCACTGAAGGTTTGCTATCGTCTTTCCCATCATTCATCAAGCAGTCGAGCTGTTAGCTATTGGCGCCGTGTCCTTTGTGTGCAATTGGTCTTTATAATAGCGCCGGTGTCCTTGTGTTTCTCAGCACCCACTTTTATGTCTTTACTTACACTGCACACCAATCTCCGTCCCTCCCAGAAGGCAATCGGTGCAGGTAGCAATGACATATCTCTAGGTGTTGCCCAGCAAGGCTGTAAATTTACCCCTCTGCAGTCATAAGTGTTGTCCAGTTTGTGACCAGGTATCGCCCCGCCTTTTTCTGTCATAGGCTGTTTATTTACATCACTGACCAATGCACAGAATATCGCTACAGGCTATTTGACTGTGGCAAGTAGTCATTCCGAGAACATCTTCATGACGGGTTAGTATTACTTCCGAAACCTTAGTAGTACAGGGAACATGGGCAGTGTATTGTGAGACAAATAATATACATATGTCTGCTTGTGTTGAATTGCTTTTTTACCCAATGCCTCCATATTTTTCAAAGGCGTAATAAATGACCGCAGATGAAATATACTCACTAAAGGCGTGTCTAGAGTGAAAATACAGATGTTTGAATAAACGGCGTCATAATGCACTCCCTCATCATATTTTGCTATGTCCCGTAAAAGAATATTGCTGTATTCAGCTCCTTGGCATTGCTGAACCGGTCTGTGGGCAACGAGTGCATTATTTTTTACCATCAACAAATGAGGCATGTTTGAGGACAAGTGCTTGATTTGATAAATAACCCCACTGTGCCATTTTTTTCTGTGAGTCAGTGCCACTGGGCACCGGTGGCCAGTGGCCAAGAGAAACAGGATTGAATTATTCCAAAATTAAATGGGCATATCCTCCCTGCCTTTATCCTCAGCTGTTGGTGTTTCTCCTTGGCTGTAGCTGTGCATTATTTCTTTATACCCATAAGCTGTCTGTCTGCTGGTTGGGTGTCAGTTGTTCTACTAGTTCTTGGGAGAGGCAGTGTGTGGGTGTGTGTGTGTGGGGGGGGGGGGGGGTGGCACATGGAGGCAAAGGGGACATTGTGTGGGCCATTTTAGGAGGGAGGCTGTCCAGTTCACAAGCAAACAGGAGGGGGGAGGTGGGGCAGGGGGTCACAGGTGCAGAGATGTGGAGAACAGAGGGGTAATTACACAGCAGGAGTCTGTGAGTGGGGCTGCACCATCACAAACCATTTATTAAAATTTCATCGAAGCAGGCTGGGACTAGAGGGGCTCTGAAAACTATATTTTTAGACTCAAGGGATGAGGGTTTTACTTTGAGATAAAAACCCGAGCATGTGTTTGGGTGCACGCATGTGTGTCTGTCTGTTGTCCTGGGAGGCAGTTGAAAGTCCCGTATTCTTTGAGAACGCTCAACCCAGATCTTTGTGTAACATGGATTAAAGGGACAATCTGAGTTATGTGTGGTGCTCAGGTCTGCCCAGCGGCTACGAAGCATTACTATAGCCATGCTGAGCAAATGCCATGTGCCGCTTCATTTGTTGACAAAACTTTAAAGCTTAAAGCAGTATGAAGTCAGCAGGGTCAGGGTGTGCAGTTTCAGCTAGGGTGGGCATTTGAGGAATACCTTTCTTTGAGCTCCAGTGGGACAAGTCAATCAGTTACCATAGCGCTCCAGAAAATGTTTAGTTTCGGGGAGCATTACTTGGTTCCTGACATTATATGGAACTGATTTGTGTTGACTTTTTAGATCACAGTCTTTCCCATCGCCACTGACCTTGTATCGAGCCACCTTTTAATCCCCTTTTGTTGTACATGTTGTTTAAAGTCAGCCTTGAAGAGGATTCAGTCGGCTGGTTTTATGGCCTCTTTTCAATTAGAACCACACACACACACACGCCCAAGAGCGTACTGTATTTATGGCCATTCCCTGTAACTGTATCCACTAAATGTCAGAATCACAGGGGCTGGACAAGGCTGGAGAGGTGGGGCAATTGGGACAGGGTCCTGAGCAGATGAGAATCCAGGGGCAGCTGTTGTCCCCTCAGAGTCTGTGCTTGCCTGCTGTCAGTCACTCAGGGCAACCTGACGTCGTTCCCTGGTACAGCTGAGATGGACCCGATATGGAGAAAGGGAGGAAAATCTATCAAATCCTGTTGGTGTCGGTGTGCATATCCCAGGCTCCAGCTGACTGTGATGCACAGCCTGCTGCGATGATGGTTTGAATGTCATCTGGCCAGATACGATCTACCCCCAAGTGTGACGGGGAAGCTGACCAGCTCCCCCCCCCCGCCCCGCCTGCAGACTCGCCGTCAGCCGCGGAGACGTGGGGGGGGGGAGGGAGAGCGGCATCCCAAACGTGCCCCTGCTGCTGATCGCAAGCGACTGTCACTTCTCACAATGGCTCTTTCATGGCTCCAGTAATTGTTGTGTCGTTACAGAGCTAATGGTGCAGCGGGCGCCGGCAGTCGCTGCCTCTCACTGCCATGCATATCACGCAGCTTCTCATCTGCAGGGCTGAGCAAGCAGCCGAAATCGGCCGGAATATAAATTACGGGCAGCATCCTAATTCCGCCGGGGAATGGTTCTGAAGTTGGGAATGTGTGGGCAATAATAGATGCTGCAGAGTTATAGCTCTCAGGTTGATGGTTACATGCGCTGGTCGGGGGGGCGGGGGCGTGTAAGCTACTATGGCTCATGCTCATCAGCTGGCTGTATGGATCTGTTAAGTAGAGCCAGACAGGGGACACAGGCAAGGTCACTGCATAGGGGAATGTTGTTTTCACCTCTTCAATGTAACAACCCATTTTCAGAGACAACTCTAAAGGTTTCTGAACATAATGTCAGCAGTTATATTACATTCTGCCTGAATGTCTGAAAGTCTTTTCTATCTATTGTCTACCACTCACACACACATACACAAACCTTCCATTTATAGAAATTTAAATGAAAGGTTTACCTCCACTGTTGTTTGAGTGGATACTACTCAGAACAGCCTTTTGTGCAACCACACACACACACACACACAGGCTTCCCCATCAGCAAATTAACTGAATAAAGAGCGTCTCTTCACTGGTTCGTTTGAGTGGCTAATTACTCATCAGCGCACGCTGTGTGGGGAGGGGGGAGAGATCGGTTTTGCATCAAGAGGTACAGCTTCAAACAGCATCTGATGAAAGCCAAAGCACTTTAATTAAAACCTATTTGTATAAAAAAATTAATCTGAACTCCGAGAAGGGGAAAAATACACAATTCCAGCAATGGGGCGGAGATTTAAATCCATTAGTTTAGATAATGTGCTGACTTCATTATTTTGCCGAGAGAGTCAAGACTGGGAGAGTAACTGAATCGGATATCAATGATCGTTTCCCCTTTGTGTCTAGTTCAGCTCCAGCCATACGCATTAACAACAATTTGTGAATCGCACCTCTACCATTCCCTGGTCTGGTGACCTTTAAAGTCTTGGAATGAACCTGAAGCTTTGCAGTGTTCATTCATGTGTCATAGATGACATGTGATTTAAATTGTAAAGAATAGCAATTGGGATTTGTGTTTATAGCACTAGTGAGCTGAACAAGGAGTATTCAGACTATTACTTCAACAGCATTTTTACCAGCTCACTAAAGGGCCAACCCAAACCTTATATATACCTTTTTTTTACCTTGGACACTACTGAGGGTGGCTTGCAAAGAACCACAGAACTATGAAGGGTTCCTGCTATTTCATCTTATCATTTGGTGTTTTAAACGTCAACCCATCTTGCGATTAGCCAGTCCAGGTCAGTTATTTTAACATTTAACATTATACATTTGTATTCTAAATGAAATTGAACGGTATCACAAAAGGACCACTGGCTGTCTGGGAGCGGAGAGGAGTAATAGGAGAAGATGTCAGAACTTTCTGCCGCGATCCGCTCCGCAGCGAGGCAGCCGAGCATTCCTGCGTCAGTATGTGTGCCTGCTCATTTCACATATTTCTTTTTCGACTTTCTGTCAGGCCCACGTCAGAAGCTGCGTTGCCTGTTAAGGGATGGTTGGAAAAAGAGGCGCTACAAAGTGCTTTGTTCTTGTTTAAGCCAAGTTCCCCTTTGCCCACAGAGTTAACAGAGGCCATTTATCGAATATGATACAGAAAACATGGGCTGGTTGTGGATTTGTGAAGAAATGTGAATTTAAGGTTTAAAGCTGTATATCAGTCAGTCAAATAGGAGTGCTTGGGGATTATTGCTTCTGCAAAACAAAATTAGAGCTGTAAGGGACACCTTTCTGTGTTTTTCACCATATGTAAGAAACTCTTATTGGCAAAGTTTATTAGAAACCATTGCCCTGAAATCCTTTGATTGATGTTCATATGCAAATGTATTTCTCTGTTGAAAAAAACAAACATTCTTTAAAAAAAAAGAAAAGAAAAGAAAGAAAAAAGGCAAAGCTTATCGTCAAGCAACAGATGCTGAGCTTAATTTTGTTACTTATTTTCTGGATAATAAGAGATTGGTAAATACCTATGATGCATTCTGTCATGTTTTAAGGTCTACTAATGGAACTATAGCAGCTATAATTTATATTGATGAAATGGATGAAAGAGCCAGAAGGTTTGGTTCCATTCTGCTCCATCTGCCAAAGTGGTTTAGCAGAAAAATGCCAGAGAGAATGTGCTAATAACAAAATTACCAACTGTAACAAAGAAACAATATTATCAGACCTTCTTCAAAGGGACTGCTAAATAGACATTTAGCCAGCACTGTTTTCTGTGTGCCAAGGCATTCTTTATACTCAAGTATAATGCTATCAATACAAAAGCAAGACAATGAGGCTGTTTTCTACACTTTAATAGAGTTTATTTCTCAGGAAACCAGGTGTAGCTAAAAAATAATTAAGCCCAGATTGGTTCTTTTGTAAGTAATATGTTCTATTTGTATTCGGGGGAAAATATGCCTATTTTTTTTTCCTGCAAGTTTTTTTTTCTTATGTTGCCATTTTGAACTCTCGCAGAATTTTAATAAAGCGGTATAAAAGGCAGTGTGGCCTGCTTGTGCTTGGGCTGATGAAATGCAGTTCAGGGCAGGTCTGCCCAGGATGTGAGTAATAATAATAATATTAATAACAATTTGTAGTATTTTATCTGGATTAGTTGAGTACCTTTTGCTTATACTGTGTGTTTGCTTATACATTGAGGAGTGATGATATTGATGTTATGGTGCGGATGAGACGGTGTGAATGTAACACTTTGGATGAGACGGTTTGGATGTGACGGCGTGGATGTGACGGCGTGGATGTGACGGCGTGGATGTGACGGCGTGGATGTGATGCCAGAGGTTCTTAGTTCTGTGCTAATCAGTTTTCTTCGTGCTTTTTTCCAGACTTGTTTGGAGCTGGAAAGGTACCTGCAGACGGAGCCCAAACGGTTGTCAGAGCTCTTTGATGAGGAGCTGGATGGACTGCTCACGCCAGCCTTCATGAAGGGGGACAGTGAAGACGAGCTGGCGGACCCCCTACTGCCCAGCCTCTCTGTTCAACCCAGCCCACCCCCCACCTTGGCTTCCTCCCTCAAACTCCTGCCAACCCCTGTCGCCACCAAGACTCCTGAGTTGGGCCCCAAAGAAGGTGCAGAAGGGGTAAATGCTGCTCAGCTGAGTGCCGTCACTTCCCTCACGCCACCCTCATCGCCGGAGCTGGGACGCCATCTAGTGAAGCCGCCCCAGACGCTGACAGCTACGGCCGATGGCACCCTCACTCTCAAGCTGGTGGCCAAGAAGGTGGGCCTAGGGGCTGCTAAGCTGGTGGCCACCCACAGCCTGCCCTCGCCACCCAACAAAGGTGGGCTGAGTGACAGTGAACAGGCGGGATCAGGGAGCATCAGTGGTGACATCCCAGAAAACAAGAAGAGGGTCCATCGCTGCCAGTTCAATGGCTGCAGGAAAGTGTACACCAAGAGCTCTCACTTAAAGGCCCACCAAAGGACCCACACAGGTAAGATTCCTAGACCCTAGTCATAGATTTGTTTGGTTCCCTTAAGGTAATGGATGAGACATCAGACATAATTAGCAACGGGAATATAGGGGAGGGCAGTAGCTCAGGAGGTTTGGATGCTATGATTTGGGCCCCTGACCAAGGCCCTTAACCCACAAGTGACCCGCTTTCTCAAAAAAAAATAATAAAAGAAATAATTTAGGTTGTTTTGATTGTTGTAACACAGGACCACTCTAGGTCCAGACCAGAGAATCCAGCTATGCAAAATGCAAACCAATATGGAGCATGCTCTGCTGAAGATCTAATATCTGCCGTAATTCATCCATCATTCATCCTCCCCTCCATCCACCATACATTCATGGTCCGGCGTCCAGCTGCTTACCCAGTACAGTGTCACG
>JAODJU010000001.1:32967133-32993987 GCA_026776725.1 Gnathonemus echidnorhynchus
GAACTTTCAGACATACGAACGAAGAGGACTGTAAGTCCAAATTGTGTTCATTGGGCTCCCGTTTCCTGTCCACAACATCAATTTTTTTTCAGCGCACCAATTTTGGGTACTAGACTTCTGGCCACTACTCTCGCCGTGCAGCAGTGTAGCGTGCGTACTCCCAACATCCCAGTTCTTAGTACTTGTGTATATACCCTTAAAATGATGGTGAATAATGACTTACAAACATTTCAAGTTACGATCGGCCGTTCAGAACGTATCTTTTTCATAAGTAGAAGAGCGTCTGTACTTTCAAATATTACTTTTTAGAGAGGAAGTAACATTCATTTTTCCTACAACTTGTAGGACCAATGTTAAAAATAATAAATTGTATTATACAGGACAAATATTGGAACCCTCAAATCTACTTATATCAAGAATCTAATAAGTAGAGGTACCCTTTGCCTTTAGAACAGTTTTAATTCTCCAAGGAATGCTGTCATAATGTGAATTGTATATAGTGGGATATTGGACGTTTCTTTAAGAAGAAAATCTTCCACTTCTTTCAAGAATTTATGAAGCAGAAAGGCACTTCACATCCTGCACTGCAGAGCTACTTAAAAGGTGTAATCCTTCATATCTGGTGATTGTGGTTGTCATGGGAAGAATTTGACTTGGGGGCCCCATCACCTTTGAATATGGGAACGCCTGCAATGTACTGGTATCCCATCCACCCGCAACCCTGATCAGGATAAACATTTGGAAGATGGATGGATGGAAATTGGGCACATCATGAGGAACAGTACAAGACTAGCATTATAACATGCACCTGCTCCTGCAAAATAGCCTCATATTCCTTGACCATTATACAACAACGGAGAGTTATCATCAGATGTAATGAATCCCATGAGATATCTGACCATACCATTATAGACATTTAACAGTTGAAATCAAACTTTGTGGATTGGAAGCATCCACTTACTGTCTCCAAACCCAAACTTGGCCAAGTGTGGGAAAATGGCTGAAAGATGCCTCATTAGACCAGATCGCCTGTGTGCTCCTCAAACTGATGATGAAATGCATCTTCTGCCTTTGGCCTTGGATCCATGTGGTTTCCCAGAGGCTGCACTATTATGAATCCCAGCTATGTGAAGCTTGTGATGTACAGTTTTTGTTGAGGTGCTGATTCAGTTGTATGGTCATTTTTGAGACCAGACCTTTTGTGTTGTTTAGCAACTATACATCTATCCCTGTACATCTATCCCTGTACATCTATCCCCCTGAATGAGCTTTGACTGGGATCATTTTTCCCTAGTGCCAGTGTAGTTTGTGTTTGAGATATGTTGTCATTTTGTTGACACTAGTCCACTTTAAACAAATAATTTTGCAGTTTTGTGACCAATGCAATGTTATAGCCCTGTGTACCTGCTATTTTGTCTACTCCCTGTATATTGAATCTGTAATTTATCAACAGGGATGGCAGGGTGAGGTACAGCTCAGCAGGCTACAGGTCAATGCCTGGAAGCTCATGGATTTGAATCCTGCAGCTGGTAGAGTAATCAAATATTGTAATCAGATTGATTTAACAAAATGACTTTTGTTCATACAGTGAACTCCATGCCAAGAAGCACAGTGTGTGACAATGTGCCCCCATAATAATAATAATAATAATAATAATAATAATAAAGAAAAATAAGAAACAAGATTGCATTCATTTGTGTAAATAATGCAATCAGAATATAGAATGAATGGATCGAATGAAAATTGTAGGAATCTGGCTTTTAGAAAAAAAACTAATATTGGTTCATTTTATTAGGAATACTCATTTGTTCTAATAAAAATATGAGAATATAAACTAAAGTGTGTGTTCTGGCTTTGGGGGGCATCAATTATCCTGGCACAGAAAAAAATGCCGGTCTGTTTTGGCATTCCTTGTTGTGAAGGAAACTCATTTTGCACCTTGGTGAGAACAATCACAGCAAAAGGATCATTTGTCTTTTGAAAGACACATCCATCTAAGATCCATCTAAGAATATGCCTCATAGAGGAAACAATTTCTTAGTTTCTAGTCGTGGAGTGGACAGTCCTCTCTCATGAGATTAATTAAAATGGATCAAAGAGGAATGTAAACACAGTGGAATACTGATGTCCTGTGAATTTCCCATGAGGCATTTGTGTCTTGTCACAGGATTGAAATGGGAACAAGTGGCTGTATCTCCTAAAACGGTCAGACTGCTTGGCTTTCTATGACTGCCGGTGCAGTTTCCTCGCTGTCATTATCTCTATTGCAATTTCCAGCTGCCTTCAGCGCAGCCTGCCGAGTACGAGAGTGACTCATCCTTCCCGTCCACCACTGAAGCAATAAGGGCTCGAGCAGTGAAGCTGGAGTGCAAGAAACAACACAAGTATCTCATCTATTAAGTGAATTTCTGAAAGAACATGGGATGGAATAATAAATATCAAAAAAGTTAAACTGGTGGAGCAGAGAGATTCCAAATTGCACTATGATTAGGCATCACAATTATATGCGTTTCTCTGCATATAAAGGTTTATGTACTCTAGGATTCTGCATTTCTTTTGCAGCGACAGCTCCATATAAAACAGTTTTGCTTTTAATTTAAATGTGCAGGTGGTGCGAATGGATAATAGCAATGAGAGCACAGCCAACCTTTAAAAGATTTTAAAACATATTTAACCTTGAAGTGCCATAAGATTTAGTCATATTACAAAAATACAATAAACCCCCATTCTCTGGCGTTTGGGTCTGTGGATAGAATAAACCAATAATGCAGAAAGTAGCAGTCTGGTTCCTAGAAATTGAGGATATGAATGGGCTTAATTGCCATGCTAATTGCCTGGTTGTTACACCTGGAGCTTCCACACAGACTCCAGCTTCAAAACTAAATCAAGAACACGTCATGTAAGCGAAGGGATCATTAAGTTACGAGCAGAAACAATACCCTGGTCAGGTGGCCACTCATCCAGGACCATGGGGAGTTTCTGGTTCCAGGAATTAAAATACGAAAAGCTGCTGTGTCCCTGTGGCATCAGCTTTAGTATGGTCCATATTAACTATTTTTTCTACGCTGCAACCCTATTAGGGCCACCCTCCCATGAACATTCTAAGTCGTGGATTAGCGCAGATGGGCATCTGCAAAGCCTCTCAGAGGCTAATGCACATGCTAACCTTTGTACTGACTATGGCTGACAAGCTCAGATATGGATCTCCACAATCAGCCAGGGAAAGAAGCAAGAGAGAATGGAATCAATAGATAGAAAAAATGAGCACTTGCGCTTTTTCAAGTAGATGCACTTAGGATTAGCAACAAATCTATTTTTTAACAGTCACACTTATGGCACTTTAAATAAGCTAGAAATGTCCTGCTTCTCTGAAACCCTACATGAGATCTTCAAGAGGTCCCCATATCAGCTGCCTTGTGACATCATGAGGCCCGGACTTCTGCAGCTTCTGTTCAGGATACAACGCAGTGTACAACAAATATTACTTCTGTACAGCACTGAATATTAAGGAACCACAGTACGGTCTTGTCCTTTGGATCGCCTCCTGCCTTGATCTGATGATGCACGCTAAATCTGAGCAACTGGTACAACCTTAAACCTAGAACTGTCCATATGCAAAAGAACAGCCACACTGTGCTTTCTGCCTGGCAAAAGCAGGGAGAGCTATATCCCTATCCCCGCTGCCATTGCTCTGGGCCTCTTTCCAGTGTCTATGGTATCGAAGCTCTCAGGTGAAGGACATCCAGCAGACTGCTCCAACAGCCGTGCCAATGGCCTTGGGGGCAGCGCGGGGATTTGTCTATTAGCTCTATTATGCAGACTGTCCCTGACCCTTTATTTTCACCTCACACCCCTAATAAATTTGATTGGTTGTTTGCTTAGTGAGAGGCAGCAAATAACGCGTCTTATGCCTCACTAATACTCCATCCTAGACTCAGTGATTCAGGCATTTTCTGGCAAACGGGCATCAATTCAGTAATTAACATGAACGTTCCAGGAAATAGTACACAAATGGATTCTGAAGTGGAAGTCAGAGAGTCACAAGGACCCGGATATGAATCCAGTGTGCATGATGTGAGAGTGTAACACTCTGACTAAGGCTGCATCAAAGGTAGAGCCCAGCCCACCCTCTCCTTTGCATTACATCAAACCCTCCTACAAACCAATCACTGTCTTTTGAGTGTTATGTTTATGTCACTGTTAAACTGCATCTCGCCCTCACTCTGTTATCTCTTACTTTGTCTCGACCACGTTCACCCTCTTCCAGCTCAATTCCACCCTACTTCTGTATCAGATATTCTTTTCCCTTATCTTTGAAACAGAAGAATAATTGATTATTGTAAACCTCAAGTCAAACAAGTTCCTCTGATTCCACTGACAGTCTTTAGCTGTCTGTTATTCATAGCAGCTGAGTGTTTTTTGCCTCTGACTGGGGGGCAGGGACAAGAGGGGGGGTTCCTATGCCCCTCAGCTGATCATCCTGCCCTAACCTCTTCGAGCCACACATGGCAGAGGCACCTGCCTGGAAATCTCTCATCTATTGTTGCATTGTTACAGTGCACATTGAAGCAAACCCGATCCCGTAAAGGAGCTTTCGGATTCAAAATGCATGATCTCCTCCCTATTTTTCTTTTTATAAAGGCTACACTGAAATGACCCACATGACCTTACATGACAAAATCAATAAACATGTAAACAGCAGCAAAAGGGCTTTCATCTGTTAATTCCCTTCCCACTATGATGACCATTGTCTTAGCTTGATTATTCCTTTCATATAGGCTGCATAAGTACCCCTGTCATCAGTGTTTACCTTCGATATGGCTTCACTGGTGGACTCTACCCAACAGCCTGCTAATTAACACGTCAGACTCCTCCACTTTGCATAGCATGGCACCCCGCTGCGATAGCGACTGTTTACTTTCGTGTCTGATAGCTTTGCATTCCTCCATGTTTATCAGTATTACACTGAAGCTTCAAAACGTACTCAGGTGATTGCATAATTTTCCTAGAAAGAGCAACAGGGCCGCCAATATTATGTAAAGCGCAGTTACAACATTCTTGCAATACTGTAGTAAAGCTAAAAACAAATGTCCTTCTAATGTCCCAGTAACAGTGCAGCAGTGTCACTGACCCGTCTATGGTGTTGGTGTAATTAAAACCATAAAACAGTTGGTTCTGTAATAATTGTACCGCACCTAAAATAAAAATATTGCCATTCAGCTTGGCTCGGCCACATCAATAACATTTTTTTATTTCCAGCCGATAAGACCCCCATGGCATGGCTGAATTGTGAAAAAGGGGCACCGGGAAGCAGCGTCGTTCCTCAGCGGGGCCATCAAGACGAACCAATCGGTTTTATGTAAGAGAAAAATCAGTCTGGGCTGTTGAATCTCTGGCAGGCTGTCGGTGTCAGATTAAGGACGCTATCACAGCATCGGACCATGTCCACAAGCACAGCGACTGGAAATAGATTACTCACTTCCCCAGTTTATCTCTCCCAGTCCACCTCTGTTCTAGCTCTGGGGATGGAGCTTCTGTATAAAGAGCTTACCCTGCTGCACTGCTCCAGTGCCACTCTGCTCCACTACAACCCAGTGGAGGAAGGGAAAGTCACTAGTATTTGCACATACTGGATTGCACACCTGTCCTGTATACATTTCCTATTTTATTGACTATTTTATATTGAAACATATTCTGAATACAGTAAAATGGAAATCCATCCATCCAAATAAAGGTCCTTTTTTGAATTTTGAGTTTAAAAACCTCCCCAAAGTTTTAGTATTGAAGAATTTGTCAAGATCAACTGAACTGTCATCAAATAAGCACGTAATATTTCTAAGTACACCTGCTTCTTCAATAGCAACCATTCACGTCTGTGAATTAAGTCGAGCAATATAGTGAAATTTATTCATTTATATTGTCAAGAAAACAGAAATACTAAAATTAGTTGGATACTACTTTAAGGAAAGACATTAATGTGTTTATGTAATTGGAGTGCACCCCCCAGTCACATCCTGTACGTCTTTGTTCCATGGTTGACTCTAATGTATTCCTTTACATTCAGCTCAGAGCAAGAAAAGGATTAAATATTTCTAATTATTGGGAACATGTCAAGCTGACCCAAAGTAATTAAAGCCTAATCATAGTGCAAATTCCAGTCTGGTCTTTGTCAAGGTTTCATTAGTCACATTTCCACCTGCTGCCAGAATCACAGTGCCCTTGAATTAATTCTGCTGCTCTTACATATATTTTTAAGTTCAAATGATCTGACCCAGCAAAAAAGACTTGCTATTAGTTATTAAATCTTCCGAGCTGAATAGAATACTTCAAGTGATTTGCCTTGGTGTCATTTATTTCACAGTGCAGCTGACCTTCTCTAGATAGTGCTTACATTTAGCATTTTATAAAACTCATACAAGCCAGGAGACTCATCCATCTGGATTTTAGCAGACAAGACAAACCACTCATACATCACACACAGTAGAAGTGTGTTCATATAGTGAAAAATTGCCCGATTCCCCATGGATCCTGCAGGGATTTCACCAGAATGGCTGAAGTATCTTGTATGCCTACGTGGGACTGCAGAACTGAGTTTAACCCAGCATTAAGGCAAGGAAATGTGCAGAGTATAATCTATATTAAGGCATAGATATTTACCCGAACTCACGTCTGTCAAAATACATAGAAACAATCTTAAACAATAATCAATAACTAAATTCAAATGAATCAGAAATGACAGTTTGACCTTTTATTTATTTTTTATTTCATTTTAACCCAGTGATTACTTCACATGTTGCCAAGAAACTGATATGGATTGATATGAAATTTCATTGGACCGACACTGATCAAATTACAGCATTAACCTGCTCAGTGTCATCAGTCAGATATATCTTTTTTCATCTTGTAACTCCACCCTTCCTAATCATGCCAAGTTTTTCCACGGCATGATGAGAAACCAGATTATGACATCAGCATCAACATCATTCAAAGATTTTAAGAGCAACATCCTGATAGCCTAGAGGGCATGGAGAGAGATCGTCATGCTTACTCAGACATTGAAGAACATGCTGAGTAAGATGGGCATTGCGGTAAATTCTTTGTGTTTGTATCCTTCTGGAGAATAGAAATTCCCAGAAAATCCCTACAGTTCATTAGGTGCTGTTTGCCTTCACTGTTGCTCATTCTTCCTGCCAACACAAATTACTATAAGCTGACACAGAGTAGGACAATCCAGAAGACAGGAGACTACTCCACAGATAGCTCACCAACTAGGGTTATTGGCTCTTTATTAATGAGATGGAGGTTATGTTCATAAGGACACTGTTTTGTGGAAAAATGGAGTGGGCATACAACAGCTCGAGGCTGGTTGGAAGAATGATAGGATAGGTCTGGGATAGAGTTACCCAACCAGCAATTTTTTCTCATCTGAAAATATTTGTACATTATTTATAGTGCTTGTGGGCCTGACTCTCGTGTCATTAAAAAGCTTAGCAGTGGGATGTGACAGGAGGGAAGTTGACATTCCTTCCAAATTAGCATGTAAATGGCTTAACAACCGATGCATTTAGCAGTTTGATTGTGAGTGGTTTCTCCATAATCCCTAAATTCCTTCCTTATCAGATCGGGTCCTGTCCTTCAAAACAGAGGCAGTCACTCTAGTGGCTAGGAGGAAGTGGCACGTTTTGAGCGTGTGTGTGTATTGCATTTTTGGAACATCCTTGCCTTTCCCAGCCTAATGACTGTTTAGTCAAGCTATATAAGCTGAGAAGAATATCCCCACTGAGGGCAGTAACCCATGCTGCCTGGATTCTGCTGCTGGTCACGCAGCTTCCACCGCTGCAGAATGATTTAATACCCAAGCCAACACTTTGCGTTCTGAAGAAATCCCTTTGGAAGTCATTTTCAGCTGTCCCCCAGCATGCCGCTGTTACCCTCCTCTGTCAGGGAAGTCATGTCTCTTCAAAATGGATCAAAGCTCATGCTATTCTCATGACAGCATACCAGGACCACTGTGAAAAGATGCAGTTATCTGAAGCAGGCATCTTCGGGTCAGTCAGGCAGTAAGAGGAGGCATTGCCTCACTGTTACCGCTCTCAACCTCCGGCACTTTAAGGAAGACAAGTTGGGAAATGAGATTTCAGACATTCCTTCCGAATGAGGCTCACCCATTGGTCAGCTGCTCTTTATGACCTACACACAATGAAAAGGGCATTTCTTTTCTTTGAGGAGAACAAAGAAGAACTCCATTATTTTATTCAACAATTCTTTCAAAACAATTTATCTAATATGCCTGGAGATGCTGCGGAGCAGGGACCCTGTGATTACAACAGAGCCTTTAATTAAGCTTGATGAGATAAAGACAGATCAGTGGTAGGATTAATACAGCAGCTCCTTAACACACATATAGTGTACTTAGGCAAGATTCACCATTTTAACATTAAAGATGCACTTCATTTAATTAATTTCATGGCATGAACAGTATGTGTGGGATTTTCTATCATAAATTTACCTTGATCTATATAGGGGGTGAATCAGCATCCTTCAGTTATTCTATTACATAGAATATAAATTATAATATAATGTATACATATACTGTATATTATATACAGTATGTACACCCAATAAAACCTTTTATGTGTCCTTAGAGAAAAAAAAAACTTTTAAATTTTAAATTTAGGTGAAATGTTAAAAGCATGATCTGTGCAATTTTTCTTTTTTTTTCCATCAGAGAAAATCATCCGAATGTCAAATTAGAAACATGTGTTCAAAGATCACTGCGTGGTTAGGCTTTGATGTATTTTTTAGGAACCCCTCAAGTGTGTTTTAAACATCCTAAATGAACAGGGAGACAGACAGAAAGTGCAGCAGAGCAGAATGGCTTCTTGCTGGCTGAGGGATCCAGTATTGCTGAGTATGGAGCTGGAGCCAGCATGAGGGTGTTCATTCGGGGGAGGTGCACAGTGGGGGCTCGGAGGAGAGAGGCTGCAGCCCACTCACCAACTGTGATGCCTCCTCAAGGTCAATCACTAAGCTGCACACACAGACACAAGCGCGCGCGCACACACACACACACACACACACACACGTACACGCATACGCACAATACAAATGACATGCATGCACATTTTTTATGCACAAAAAACAGACACAAAGGTGCAGACGTAAAAGCACACAATCGAGCATGAAAAACACTCGCACGTACACGCGATCGCACACAAATGAAATATTACACAAAACATACAGAAAACCGAGACCCCACAGAAATACAGGTTTATTCAAGCATTGTTTATGAATAAGGAAAAATACGCTCCATATAAATGGAAATTACAGTATTTATTTGGTATTTTTCCTAAATATGCACACATAAAAGCTAAGAATTTCCACAGAACAATATTACAATGAAAAAATAAGCAGAAATGAAAATTATTTACCTTGTGTCTTAATAACATAATTCAGTCTAAATAATAATAATAATAAATGTCATACGGTTTTAACAAGCGGACTCAAAAAAAAAAAAAACTCTTTACTTAATGAAACGAACAATACGATTTGAAATGAATGGAAGTGGATGCATTTGTACTCTTCCCCTTTCCTCTTTGAAAAAATAGCTCTGCCTTGTAAAACCTGTTCCACAAATTGGTCAAAATTTTCTCATTCCCTTAGGATTTTAGCTGTTACAAATTCACAGTCCTCCATCAAACCAACAGGGTCAATTTCCCATACAACGACTTTCATGTCACTATAAAAATGTTTTTATGGGTTGTGACAGCAAAGCACAATCAAGCAGATAAAACATCAAATGGGTATCGAGAGGATTATAAAAAGAATTGCCTCAATAAACCCACAAACAGACGGAACAGCCCTTCCATTTCTCTATGCTGACCAGAAGCTTTGATTCAGGCAATACACTTGCACTACCATCTTCAGGACATATGCATTTACGTCGTTGAGGATTAAGGATTCTGCTCGAAATTCAGACACTGATCAAAGTTATGGAATATTGCCCCCTGCTGGACAAATTGCGGCTACAGTTTTTTTTTCTACACACCTTTACACCACGTTTCTTTATATATTTTATGCGATGGGGACCCTAGATGAGATGTCAGTACATTTTACACACTCTAAAGGCAATTCAGTCATGGCGATTGATCAGCATGTCTTTAGACCACACGAGGAAACCACAGGGAGAACATACTATCTCCACAGGAACAGAGCAGAGTAAGATTCGAACTCCAAACCATAGAGGTGGGAGGCGATGGCAATAACATGCAAAATAAGTACACACATGAAAGAATAGCATTTATTTTGTGAATATCAAGTATATAATAAATTCAAATGCATGTTTCATTTTTTTTTCAAATGTTCTTCCTGGAGACACTGACGGAGACTTCCACTAGAAAAATAGCACTTACTGTCTTCAAACAACAGGGGGCGAAATAGCTTGCCTGATCAGTCATGCACTGACATACACTATATTGCCAAAAGTATTGGGGCACCTGCCTTTACACACACATGAACTTTAATGACATCCCATTCTTAATACATAGGCTTTAATATGTAGTATGCCCACCCTTTGCAGCTATAACAGCTTCAACTCTTCTGGGAAGGCTGTCCACAAGATTTAGGAGCGTGTTTATGGGGAATTTTTGACCATGGCTCGCAGTATCTGCTCTAATTCATCCCAAAGGTGTTCTATCAGGTTGGGGTCAGGGCTCTGTGCAGGCCACTGAAGTTCCTCCACACCAGATTCACTCATCCATGTACTTACGGACCTTGCTTTGTGCACTGGTGCGCAGTCATGTTGGAACAGGAAGTGCTCAACCCCAAACTGTTCCTACAAAGTTGGCAGCATGAAAGTGTCCAAAATGGCTTAGAATGCTGTAGCATTAAGAGTTCCTTTCACTGGAACTAAGAGGGCCAAGCCCAACCTCTGAAAAACGACCCCATACCATAATCCTCCCTCCACCAAACTTTACACTTGGCACAATGCAGTCAGTAATGTGATTCGTCACTCCAGAAAACATATCTCCACTGCTCTAGAGTCCAGTGGCAGCGTGATTTACACCACTGCATACGATGCTTTGCATTGCACTTGGTGAAATAAGGCTTGAATGATGCTGGTCAACCATGGAAACCTATTCCACGAAGTGCTCTATGCACTGTTCTTGAGCTAATCTGAAGGACACATGAAGTTTGGAGGTCTGTAGCTATTGACTCTGCAGACAGTTGGCGACTTCTGCACACTGTGCACCTCAGCATGCGTTGTCCTTGCTCTGTGGTTTTACATGGCCTAGCACTTCATGGCTGAGCTGCTGTTGTTCCCAATTGCTTCTACTTTGTGGTAGTACCATTACCAGTTGACCGTGGAATATTTAGTAGTGAGGAAATTTCACAAATGGACTTATTGCACAGGTGGCATCCTATCACGGTACCACGCTTGAATTCACCAAGCTCCTGAGAGTGACCTATTATTTCACAAATGTTTGTAGAAGCAGTCTGCATGTCTAGGGCCTTGACTTTATACACCTGTGGCTATGGAAGTGATTGGAACATCTGAATTCAATGATTTGGAGGAGCGTCCCTATACTTTTGGCAATATGGTCTCACTACAAACATCTTGTTCATTGTCTCAAGAAGAGCCATCATAGCTTTAATTTCTAAATGACTAATAAAGGCCACGGTTAATTAATTTATATATTGTATGTCTGAACAGCCCAATCTCTAGAACTTTTTTTCTCTCTTATGCTTCTTGTTACCCTTCATAACTGTGTGCCCCTGGTGTCCAACTGTTCTCTATTACCGGAGAGCTACTGTCTTTCTGATTTAACTGATATAAATAACAAATTATTAAAAAATAACAATAATTAAATAAAAAAATGAAAACAGTTAAGATCTGAAGGGCGTTGGCTCAAAAGAATGAAGTACAACTTAATGAAATGCAAACAAAGCCATTCAAAGGATTATAAAATAATTACATATTTCATACAATAAAAACTGCTGACTTTTAATCATTATTTTTACAATACTATAGGTTACATACGGAAGTGATATTGGAGCAATTTAAAACATTATAACTATGAACACAAAAAACAAAATATTCACACTATCAAAATTGCTACTAAAATCAGTATGTTGTATTGTATTACTTAATAATATTCATAACATACAACATAACAGTATATATAAAGTAGGCCAATATACATAAGTTTTTGGAACTTTGCATGATATTTCGATTGATGAAGCACATCTTTGAAATATGATATTGTAATAGATTATTCAATTTATTTTAATGTCACATACATGAATGTCCTACAACCCTGAGGGTTGTAAGAATAGAACAGACTTTATTTTCAATGCCCAACATACAATGAAATGCATCATATCCTATAATTTCATGATTGTCACAATAGTGATTTCATCATTGACAAACTGTATAGTATTCTAACCTGAAAAAAATAGGATGCAATAAACACATTCCTTAGTTCCATGTATTAAATTATCATGTCAGCTATATATTCTATATTATACATGTACAGACCAATATTATTCCTAATTATGAAACAAGCACATTTGTGTTTGTGTAATTTAACCGCTATTTTAAAGCAAAATATTATATGTGTAATTTCACTTAATGTTTTCAAAGGGAAAAAATGTTTTTTAAATGCAGGATATTTATCAATGCGTCTGTTTTAGCAGGAAAAATTAATATATACGCGCATTTTTTCCTATTCTCTGCTAAATCTCAAATCTTGTGATCGATGTTAATCATGTGTTAGGACGTTGCACGCAACAAACTGGAGAATGGGGATAAAGACCTAAATCCTTATTTCAACAAAGGTGATTCTGAGTAATTTGTGTAGTATTTTATGCATTCTCTGCAATTCTAATGGAAATTTCACAAGTCAGCAAACCTAATCTATCCGATGTCAAATGAAGTCAATATACTGATTTATATGGACAAAAATCCACTATAAACCATTTTAAATATGATTTGCAGTGAAAACTCGTTTACAATGGCAAGGGTTTTGTATTCTTACATTCAATTTGTTGTAATGCTGCCATTTTGAACTGAGAAACACGGGACTACAGATATTCCGTTTGTACCAACGCTAATCATTTCAAGGAAAAACAGCTGACAAATATGCTTGCTCTTGACCACCTAACTATCTTAACTGAATATGCAATACTGTCGCGAAAGCATCGGTAACAATTAAAGTTGTGGGTTTACTTTAAATCGCTTAGAAAAACAATGCCCTTGGCAAAATGTAATTGTTCGCGCGTCATATCAATTGCATCTATGTCAGGCCATTCTTGCAATAACCAGACAGCTTTTTATAGTATATAAATAATAAACTAAACAGCATGCATTACGCCAGAGGATTAGCAATGTCGTAATTTATTCTAAATAAATAAACCGTTTACAAAGATTCTAATTATTTGTGAGAACGTATTTAGAAATGCACGTATACCAATACTGTTGGAACATCGCTCTCTCATCCTTCCAGCTCCGAGAACTAGGCATTTCCGTGCATTTCCGTCGAACGTACGTCGCATTCGGTTCCTCCCGTCAGCACTTCGGCATTTTCCGTGCACGCCTCGGCAGTTCTCGATGGTGCCGTTGAGCTGATTTTCGTCTCCCTCGTTCTCCGTGTTGTTGTTCTCGGTGACGCGACGGAGGTGTAGCCTGACGCGGTCTCTTACGTGTCGGCCTGAATAAAAGTGGAGCTCCGAGGGCTTAGGAGTGACGGAGAGAGTCTGTATCGGTAAGAGAAGAGAAGTGTCCGGGGGGAGGGTGACAGGGTATGTCCCGGCGATGTTGGGATCGGCTCGGAGAAGACAAAGAGATCATGGCGGCGGGCTTGTTGCAGGCAGGCAGGCAGGCAAAGAAGGAGGGGAGTCTGCAACTGAGAGAAAGGGGAGCGGGGATGGCAAGTCTGAGGGGAAACGCAAACATGTTTGTGCAACATTTATTTACCACCAGTTGTTCAGTGTCTACATTTAGACTCAATTCATTCGCCAAGTAACTTAACATATCGAATCTTTTTTATATCTTTGGGCTTTGCGCAGAACTGCAGTGGGAGGTTTCCAAAAATAAATAATGCTGAAATACTGACCGAAGTCGGCATTCACTCCGTACTTGCGGTGACAGCCTCCTTGGATGGAAGCGCGTATTTGTCATTTAAAGGTTGCAAGCAATGGTTCTTGGTGTCTCGTTTAGCTTTCCAGCATGAAAACTAGTTAATATTGAGCTTTGTAGCTATTTAGGAATAGCCATTCCTGTTGCGTAACTTTTAGGCGGCTAGCTGAAATACCTCTCATTAAGAGTCTGTGCTTATATTTAACTGCAGCTAACTTGCTACAGTAAACAAATTACATTTTTACCGAGCATTAATTTTTGAAATGGAGAGGGAAGGCTGTAATCTCAGCAGTGAATATCTAGATCAGATACGATGTCAAGAGATCCGCCCGCCCGAACGTAAAAAGTAAAAGAAGAAACTGTAAAAGCGCGCTGACGCTGACGGCGTGACCGTTGATTCCCCAAAGATTTATTTCTCCATCTAGGTGCTTATCCGATCTGTTGGAAAAAAAACTGCATTCGACAAATGTTTATATATAAATTTTAAATTAAACGACACCCATTGTTTGCTTAAATGCGGACATGTCCAAGAAATTTAACGACAGTTTATTGTGATATCCCGTCAATTTACAGTTTACTTTTTTATATGCTTGTTATTAATGACACCTGCAAAGGTCAGTTAAAGTCACAATATCACATTAGTAATGGACATCATACATTTCTTTATTTCAAAAGTGGCACGACCCTACAGGAAGTATTGTGAAGATCCGTTACTCACTGTACAGTCTTGAGGGTCAAGTTCTTTCCCCGGTAGTAAAAATGGCCTTCAGCCTTGTTTCCCAGTCTCGTGTGATCCTTTCAGAGCTATTGTTAATCATGGACAGCTACAATGTCTTGATTATGGCACAATTCAGTCCTTGAGTTGCTTATTTAGAGATTCTGGTGTTTCTGTTTCATCAGCATTACACTTCCTTACGAGCTGATAATAAATTTTAATTAATAAATTGAATCTCTGTCCCTGCTCTTTGATCGTATGTGTACTGTGACTGCTTGATTGTCTGATAACTTATTAGAAAATTGGACCTTTTTTAAAAAATAAATAAATAAGCTGTTTCCCTATGTAGGTAGTTTAATGTTTATAGAACATGCACAAAACGTATATTTCCATGTGCCTGTGGATTCTGAAGCACTTTGATTTGTCTGTTTCATGGGGAGTTTTGAAGCCAGGAAATTAGCCACCCAGCCATAGATATTTTGGTGCTGCAGTGAGTGTGCCAAGAAATTGGTACAGGAAATGACCCTGTGGCCTTTGTTCACTGCCCTCTCAAGAGGAATACTTCTGTACTGTACACAGCACTCCATAGTAATGAAGGAAAACATACTTTGTGTTTTGAGGGTAAGCTGCTGACCACGGGGCTGGCAGGGTAATACATTCACAGTTTGATAGGGGGCACTGTCTGCACATCAAGCAATTTCCTGGAAAACCAGGGTCCTGCATATCAAAGCACATTCCCATGAGTATTTAAATCCCCTCTTTTTCTCTAATACAACTCGTGTACAATCTCTTCGTTTCTGATGTTAGAGAATGTTTTGACTGAAAATTCCATTTACCTGCACATAATAGTTCCACCATACTAAGGCAGCCCATTCTTTATGCCAATGTGATGATAAATGTTATAGTGCCATAAAGACATTCAGGGCATTCTCTTCGTCATCGTAGGTCACTTCCGTGAAGGTCAGTTTAAGTGTGACTAGGGATTTATGTGGCAAAATAAATTCCGATAATATTGGAAATAAAAAATGAAGGTACAGTGGGATTTTGTATCGTTGACATTTCTTAACACAAAGTGTTAGAAAGCCTTTCCCTGTGTAGATGCATTGCTCACATCAGTTTAACTACTGTCATCGTTGATTTCAAAGAGAAAGACAGTAGAGACTCTACCCTTAAAAATCAGCTGGTAAAATTCCTGTGAAAAGGTTTTTGAGTTCACAAGTAGGTGGCACATTCTTGATTAAAGCTGCAATAGTTAGCATTTTTGGTCTACTTCTGAAATATTAATGAAAAGTTAATCACAGACTATGGGAGCGTATATTTGTATAGATCTGAAAGTCAGCTATCCGAATAAGTGATAACGCTTGGTGCCATTAATAAGATTAAAGATATGTTTAAGACTGTGTTTTTTTTGGAGGTACTTGCTAAGAAATAAAGCAGTATATAAATAAAAATCATATACAATAACGATCGTTTACTTTCTCGATTCTCAGCTAACTAAATGACTATGGAATCGGGCGCAGACACACAGCAGGGCGGCGACACAGCCGTCTCTGAGACAGAAAGCCAGCAGATCACCCAGGCACAGATAGCCACCCTAGCACAGGTAAGACTGCCCCTCTGCAGTATATACTACACTATATAGACTGGCTGTTTTACCAGAATTTGTGGTCCTGCAGAAGTACACTAGAGCAGCAATGTATGCATAGCTTCAGCTGTTAAGCCTACAAGAATAAGACCATAGTAAATGCTTCTCCACATTTTGAGGACTGCCCTTCTGTCTTGTGTGTATTGAAATATTTGGTGTATAGTTACACTGTAGTTGAGGCTGACAGAGTGGTGGTTATGCTGCACTGTTTGCCTGTCTGCAGGTGTCTATGGGTGCTGGGCACACCACAGCCAGCGGTCCCACAGTCACCCTGGTGCAGCTACCCAATGGACAGACTGTTCAGGTCCATGGAGTCATCCAGGCTGCACAACCTTCAGTCATCCAGTCCCCTCAGGTGCAGACTGTTCAGGTGAGTGAACCTCTTCCACCTGCTCCACCTCTTGTTGACCTGGGAAGGGACTTTGTGTCATAGCAAATAGTGTGGCTTGGGAATAGTGATAAGATATTTGTTTTGGAAAAAATATGGACAAATATTGCACCTAATACTACAGCATTTTAATGTAGATTTCGGCATATCTGGGAATAGATTTTTTTAAACATTGTATAAAATTCTGTATGTTTTTCTCCATTTCTCGTGTGTCTTTATCATATGCAATTGAGCAAAAATGTTTGTAATGATCAGGCTAAGAATGGTAACTAGATACATATCTTCGGGTGGGTGAGGAAACGCTGTTCAAAACCTGACTTTCAGATTTCTACAATTGCGGAGAGTGAGGACTCCCAGGAATCAGTAGACAGCGTGACAGACTCCCAGAAGCGTAGAGAGATCTTGTCCAGACGTCCCTCTTACAGGTGCTTCCCCTCTGCTTCTCTTGCCCATGTCGTGATACCATAACTAGTGTAAATTTGTAGTCTTTTACCTGTTTTTTAAATAACTGCTGAAAATGTTCCTATTGGACAAGCAAGGCAGTATAACAGTCATGCTCTCATCTGAAATTGGTCTTTATTGCTATCTACCCGAGTGGCGACGTTCTCTGGAGTTTCTGACAAAAAGGACAAGTGTATAACATTAGGCCTGTGTTGGAGGATGTATTTGAAGTGCAGGGGACTTGCTGTGATAATTCACATCCTCACATTGATCCTTGGTTCCAACTCCGCAGAAAAATCCTCAATGACTTGTCATCAGATGCCCCAGGCGTCCCAAGGATAGAAGAGGAGAAATCAGAGGAGGACACTGCGCCAGCCATCACCACTGTAACCGTGCCAACGCCCATTTACCAGACCAGCAGCGGGCAGTATAGTACGTCATTCATCACATCTGTTCTCAGTGCTTTTCAATATAAGCAATATTGGCAGTAACATATGAATGCATTTATAAGAAGATGAAGAACGTAATTTTTCTATCATGTGTAATTGGAGAGGAATAAATCAGCATAGTTTAGCTCAGTTCAGCCCAAGATAAGGTCCAAGGGTTATAGGTTTCCCGTCTTTGTCTCTGTCACAATCGTCACTTCCTATCATTTTAGTCGCCATAACCCAGGGTGGGGCAATCCAGCTAGCCAACAATGGCACAGACGGTGTACAGGGGCTTCAGACCCTGACTATGACCAACGCAGCGGCTGCTCAGCCAGGCACTACCATCCTACAGTATGCACAGACCACTGACGGTCAGCAGATCCTGGTGCCTAGCAACCAAGTGGTGGTACAAGGTAAAGAGACCGCAGACCAACACACAAGAATATCGAACAGGCAGCTGTAAAATGTCATTTAGGCAGGTTTGATGTATTGACTTAACAGTGAAAACTGTTTTATAACATGGGAATATTTTGGCTAGTAAAAGCTAAATAAAAATATTATGAAGTACTATAAATTCTTAAAATGACTCCAGTAAATCTGACTTTTATCCACTATCCCCACCCCACCATTACAGCTGCCTCTGGGGACGTACAGGCTTATCAGATCCGCACGGCTCCAACCAGTACCATTGCTCCTGGCGTGGTTATGGCCTCCTCCCCTGCTCTGCCCACCCAAGGGGGAGCTGAGGAAGCCACACGCAAGAGAGAGGTCCGACTCATGAAGAACAGGTACGTGAGGAAACATGAGACCTCTAACTGTCAGTCACCTGAAAATCATACTGCTATGGTGCACAAATGTATGGTTAGCACTACACATTATTATGTATCATTACATTGCCAATTAGCATAATATAGTAAAATACTGTCTCGATTACAGTATTCTGAAGCCTAGCCAAAACCGATTTGCATTTTTCTTTGCCAAGCATTTACAAATATTGTAAATATTTGTAAACGAATTTAAGAATGACTAACTTTGCTTAAACTGTATGTGGTTTGATACTCTGCAGCTTTACAGTTTTACAGTCCTGTATATTTTTAGCTTGCTCGTAGTTTAATTGCAAAATGAAAAAAATTATTCAGTAACTCAGAAGACACATCAGTAGATGCAGGAATTGGTTTTGGTTTTGACTGTCATCTCATCCTCTCCCACAGGGAGGCGGCACGTGAATGTCGTAGAAAGAAGAAGGAGTATGTCAAGTGTCTGGAAAACCGGGTGGCTGTTTTGGAAAACCAAAACAAAACCCTCATTGAAGAACTGAAAGCACTTAAAGACCTGTACTGCCATAAATCTGAATAGAACTAACCCTCCCCAGTTTGCTTCCCCCCTCCCCAGCTGGCTTCTGCCTACTTGTACAGAGACTCTGCCTAGTGGTAACCATCCTGGCATGGATACACATTTTGTAGATGTTTTTTAAAATTACGAACTGCCTAAGAGAAAAGAAATTGAAAAACCCCTTTAAATACAAGGTCTAAGTTCCTCTCTTTTCTAGTGGATCATGACCTTCAATAAGTAAGAAACTTTGAATTGTGAGCATCCAGCTCAATTTTCTCATTCTTTGCCTCCTGGGGGTCACTGGCAAGGGTCCTTATAGAGATCCTGGGGGCAGGTACGTTTGGGTGCTTCAGGAGAAGTTCTTTTATTATCACTGGGCCCCCAAGGAATGAATCACCATGTTGCTGGGGGAACAGAAAGCCATTGGCTAATAAGCCATAAACCCTCCACTCCTGTTTCTGACTTGTCACCTGTACCAGTGGTCCACCCGCCAACGCAGAAGAACATGTGATGCATTCTCTACATGGAGGATGAAGGGCCTCTCCTGTTGCCGTGACCTTAGCATATAGCCTGATCTGCTCTGCATAGAACCCTTCTTCAAACCATTTTGCCACAGGGTTGGGAGTGGGATTGTTGGAACAGCTGTGTGCAACATGTGTAGTTTGTGCAGAAGTTTCTATAATGCTTGTGTTACTAACAAGTTTCACAGATCTAATGAATGATGGGGGAAGTACAGTTTCTTACAATGAAATTTTCGGTTTGTACCCCCAACCCCTTGAGCATTTCAGTATTTTGCTTTTGTTAACTGTAAACAGTTGCTGATTATATTTCCTTGGAGAAGTGTATTTCCTTCTAAGTGTATTTTAGGAATCATTTTAGGTTTAGGTTCAAACTGCAGCTCGGTGCAAACATAAGACATCGGTAAAGTATGAAAATAGGTACTGTGTGTATTAAGATTGGTTCAAATGGCAGCTTGTCCTCACTAAGTAATCTTCCTATGCTGGCGTCCAGTCAGTGAGTGGGTGACGTAGACAAACGGAACAGCCACGTGTCTGGATTTAACAAGCTTTTCACAGAAGTGGAGGTCAAACTCGATATCTATCAGGTGACAACTCACCCTGCAAAAGAACTTTGCTCTATTTTCAGAGTCACTTATGATACTTCACATGAATACTTTGAAACATATGGGTGACATCTTTAAAATTGTTTCTCAAAAATACAGAGTAGAGGAATAATACTTTTTCAGTTGGTTGCTGGAATAAGAAATGCCATATTGTATTATTGTTTTGTCATAAAGTGGAGCCAGTGGTCATATTGATTGTGCTACATAATGTACTTTATTTTTTATAACCATTTGGTATTTTTCATTCATTGTCACAACCAATATGGAATTCATTTATTTGTATTAAATATATAAATAAAACGCCTACTGGGACAATTTATCCAGCTACAAATTCTTGGCAGCTAATTGACAAAAAAACGCCTTTGATGAAACAGTGTTTTTGATGGTCTGTTATATTGTGCATATGATGCTGTGCTTGTACTATAACAGCATTAGTCATCGGCTTGTCTTTTTTTATATTTGTATCTGATACATAATGCATCATATGAAACAGCACACGAAAAGGGAGGTGTACAGCTCATTTTCTTAACTGAATACTCACTCCTGTCAATTCTATTATATATTTCATTCCCAATTTTGTACCAGCCACCATAAAACAAGCATTATGGAATTACTTTATTTTGCTGAAGTATGTATGTATGTTAAACCTGCTCTTGTTTTGGCTGTATTGGAAATATACTAAATCATACTGTTTGCTGTGTGGATTTTATTCATGAAATGTACTCCAGGATTATTAAATTGTGCTTGAACAACAAATCCTTTTTTTAATCTAACTACCAATTGAGCATGTTGCACATGAATGAAGTCTAGCTTCTTCTCCTGCCTAGGGTTACAAGTAACATTTATACTGTCCTGCTGGTCAAAAATCTTATTAAATCTAAATTCATAAGAATATAGTGTGTATGTGAAGTCATAACTCCTGGAAAAAAACTTTGAGAACCTTAGTTTAAGGCATAAATAATTTTTAATTAAAAAAAGAATTGCTGAACCAGTTTTGCTAAGCATTTATGGATAATGCAATCAGACACTAATTTTTAATGTAAATTTTAAGAAAATTCAACTTGTAATACAGAAAAAGCATGAAATATTCAAATTGGATCTGAACAGTCTTGTTGCAGTATGTAAATGCAGCCTGCATGTTCTTCTGATGGCACTGGAACATACCCTGAGCAATCATCTGCAGTTACCAACCCCTGCTGGTATACTCTCTATGTTAATCAGTACTGTCACTCCGATGCAGAACAATTGGTTATTGATTTTATATTCTTTAGGGTGGTCAGAACCACAAAAAGGACGTCTCTACACAGACCATTTGAGAAAAGAGATTAAAAGTGGAGGTAGGTTACAGCTTTTAGATGTCCAACTGGGGCTATAGTATCCCCCACTTTTCATTTATTTGTACATAACCAAATTTTCCACTTACAATTCTTTGCATCACATACTGTACATAATCTTGCCCCTCTTCTTCACAGACAGCAGTATACTAATTCACCATGCACACATATTCCTGCTTTTAACACCATATATATCATGCTGCAACATACCTATATACATATACTGCTAGATTGAAATTGCTTTTAAAGTGACTTTTGTGTGAATTTATCTCTTCAAACTTACACTGACTGTCTCTGTCATAACTCTTGTTTGGTCTTCACAGCTTTGTAGATGTGTATATCTTTTTGAACATCATAGTGAACCTCTTGGACTATGAAGTGTGTATGCAACATATCCAAAAATTTCTGGTCCCGCTCATAACGGATCCTACAAGCCAGCAGTACCAGAGTTCTGTCTGAGCTCAGGTACTCTAGAGTCTGCAACAGGGCAGAGAAGGTCTCTTCCAGGTATACAATGTCAGCTCCAAGGATAATGTCATATCCTCCCTTCTGATACAGTTCTAAGTTCTTTCCCCAGGTTAGTTCTTTTACCAGTGCTGCTTCCTGTTGCTCTGGAGCTATATTCTCCTTCACGTTGGCACACAGAAAATCAATGGCCGGTGCTCGGTCAGTGATTGTCACCTTAGCACCTGATGAGATCAATCAAGTTAGATAATTCATAAAACGCAGCACAGAAACACCCTGGTAACAGAAATTCACATAGCATAATGTCGGCATTGTCCATTCTTACCAAGGAGCGCAGCCACGATTCCCACGAGCCCTGTGCCTGCCCCTAGCTCGATGGCAACTTTGCCTCGAAGCTCAATATGTCCCAGCTCCAAGTACATACACAGCACTACAGCCTTAAATGAGACAAGAAAAAACACATCACGACTGTAATGCAATGAATAAAAACAAGGTTACAGCAACCTGCAAAATCAATCAAATGCTTCATACAGTGAACCACCAAGTGCAATGACTGGCAAAGAACAAAACTAAATATTAGTAAGGCCAAAACTAACCGCATCCCACACCACTGCGGCCACCCCAAGTCGGTTCCAGTCCTGAGATAGGCGCAGGCGACGATTGGCAAAGTGAAATTCAGCCGAGACGTCATGCAGTTTGGAGAGTGCTGGCATAGAGTTCCTTTCATACGGGACGAGAGCCATCACAGCCCTTTGGAAATTACTTCTTTGCTGGAAAGAGAAGAGCATGGCGGTTTTGAAAATACACCTTGTTATTTAATGTATGGAATGTTCCAAAGCGATTAATGATAATAAAATCAAATGCATAGTCGTACTTAATAATCACAACTGCAGTATATAAATCCCCTCATTTTATAAAATACATTTTAATACACTAAACAGGGATCTTGATGGATGGGTACATGCATATCAACTGTTCCTTTTTATATCATATCCATACCTCCCGTTGCAAAATTTGCGCCATACACTGTGCATGCAGAAAACATAATTCAGATTATTTCGAAATATGTATCCCTGTATGGAAGAGCGGTTGTAAGATGGAAGGATAAAATCAGTTTTAAATGACGAACGAAAATGAGCTTGACTTGGTGTCCCAAAATGCACGGTGCCAGTGCACGGTGGTGGCAAGCATTCTATCTAGGCTAACAGCATAGTATTTGGTCTCGTTGCGCTGTTTCCTAATCATGAAGCACGCGAGAATTATATGTGTAGTTAAGTGATTTAATTGATAACATTTTCAAAGTACTTTCGCTCCAGTTAAAATACTTTTGACAGTAACCAACTTATCAAAACTTCATTACCTGGTCCTTTGGTGTTGTTTGAAACCTCGCGATGAAAACCACGAGCCCGTCTGAGACTTTCAAATATGCGTCGAAAAATGGATATAAATGAGAAATAGATGTCTTACGTACATACTTAATGTGTAGAACTAATAACCAGCATCTAGATGTTTTCACAAGACATTAATTATACAACTGAACATTTTTCTTTACCGAAGATTTATGGGTTACGATTGTTAGTCGTATTTTTGAGAATAATGTTCCGATTTCACCTTAACTACATAAGGAAGGAAATTGTTTTAGTTCCATTGCGCTTTTCATACTGAAACTTCGGTGATATGCACTTTTCTTCAGTGTAAAATGACAATCCGATGGTTTTCACTACAAAATGAGTAGCGCCGTTTCCGCCATATTTTTCATTCACCCAGCAAGCAAATTGCGATGTGCTACCAGAGGTCATACGAAATGATTGGCATTCGGGATTCTGCAGTTAGAAAATGGCGTTCATGGATTTTCAATTTTCGAGACCAATGATATTCCTTAAATGTGTAGGTAGGCGGGCACTTCTGAAACGTATGAAACGTTTAACCAATCGGATGCGACCGGCCGCTTTGTTTTGATTACGCGTCCAATGATAGCTGATGCGATTTCTCATGGGTGGTTCCTTGCGTGCATGCCAGGTAGCGGCGAGAGGAACAGATGGCGGAGGTGGCGGGGAGGAGATCGCTGAATTGGCCAACGGGGAGGAGGGGATAGCGGAATATCTTCAGTATCAGGGCTAGGAACCAAAGCTGAATCTCGGAAAGGCCCACGCCGAACAGGCAATTAACTCTTACATAGTTTAATCGAAACAAAAAATGAGCGGCTAAGCAGGCTATGTGATTTAGGCCCAAAGCCTGGGCAAAGAGTTGGTGTATGATCCTGGATATCAAAGGGAGAGAAAGATGATCTACCTCGGAAAATAAGCATTAAAAGACTTTAATCAGGAAACTAAAGTTGCAGCTGCATTTTGAGAACCTTCTAATACTGTTGGTGGCGTTTGGCGTAAGGGTAGTCTCAAGCGGATACTGATGTTAGGTTAGCTAGCTTACTGAGTTAAGGGACCAGTGGACTAGCTGCATGCACGTTTTATTCGTCAGTTTTTTTGTGGTTAGCTACTGATGTTTCACTTAGCTAGACATGGGTGAATTTCCGAATGTTTTGAAGTTTTTGAGCTGCTTTTAAATCGGCCTGGACTGTCCGTCGCTCCTATTTCATGCTTTAGCCAAGTGGGAGCACACCCTAGGCGAGCATTGATTTAGCGAGTAGCCATCTCCTTGCAGCTGTCAGATGAGCTACTGTGTATTTCTAGTGCAGCGCCCATATCCTGCGCCTTTCCCAGTGTAGCCGAGCACGCCCCTGATAGACGACGTGCAACTTTTTATTAATGCAACTTATTTGTAAAAACGTCCAGGGTCGATGGTATAAGTATTCTCCATCTGTTGAACCCTACATGTTTCCGTTAAATTGACGATTTGAAGACGGGTCGTCTTCATCCTTATACTTTATGTTTTAGACAAAGTAAATCCGTAATCCCTGTCCAGTGTTCGGAGGGCCTTGACACGGTCGCACGGCGTGTATTTGCTAGCTAACGTCGCCTTTAATCGGAGATGGGGAACACACTGTCGTGCTGCGTGTCTCCTGGCGGGAGTCCGAAGATCTCCAGGCAACAGGAGCGCCTGGAGGACTACCAGACCAACACGGACCTGAGCGAGGACACGACCGGGCCCTACCTGCAGCACATCAGCGACAGAGAGGTGCCGGACGGTACGTGTCCTCTTTCTGACAGCGGCCGTTCTTCATCTTGTTTTTTTAACGGTTACCTGAAAAACGACTTACGTTTTACATTTACAGCAACCTATGAAACTGTTATTCAAGTTAAAAGATAAAATGTCACAATCTCCAATGTCCACCTCACAGTGCTGTTATATCTCTGAGAGCAAGTCAGGGACGTTTTTTTGTTCTTGTTCACAGAAGATGGGTCTAACGGGACATTCTGGCCTGTGTTACTCTTGCCTTACTTTAGATGTTTTTTCGCTGTCACTTCCTGATGGCATCTCTTCAGAGCCAACTGACATAAACATAGCTTTCTGTTAATGTGCATCTATGAATCCTAGGATAACCTGTGCTCTACTAGTCTGGAGAAGTTGCCCGTTTGCTTGGGGAATGACAGAGGAATCTGAGTTATCTTTGGCATTTCTAAGGGTCCCGTCTGCAGATTTACCCTCACGAGCCTCCCCCAGCCCGAAATGCACATATGCCCACATACATAGACAGTGTCAGTAATTTAACCTGTATGCTGAAATCTGAAAGTAATCATGAGGCAGACAAACGCTAAAAAACATTTACAGTCAGGCATACAAATATGCCCAGATACAGATCACGATGAGATTTAGAAAGAAATTCTTTAGCTCCATATATTAGTCTAGCAAGGCGTCCATGGCAAAGTGTTTTGCTTGAAAATAAAATTTTATTTTCAATTGACACTGGTAAGAAATGCTCATTGAGCATTCAGATAAACTTGTGCATGTGGCCAATATTCACCTCTACGTACATACATGCATACACCATTTTAAGTCCTTGTTATCAGCTCCTGGGAAACAGGCAGTGTTGAGTTTGAGGAAGTAGCCAGATGCCTAGAATACAGCTGGGTTAACTTCTTTATTAAGCAGTGGAATGTGCAAGCAGTGTTTGAAATGACTATCCTGTTCCTAAAACACCTGTTTTATTGCCTGTTGAGTCAAGGAAGCACTAAAAATCCTCTCTAGTATTTTTAGTGCCTGATAGGATGATTTATTCTGGGTTTAAGCATCTGTAAGGGTACTGATGTTCAAACCGGAAAGTAATTCAAACTGTTAATCTTGAACTGATAGAAATTCACATAACAGACTAAGATTCTGCCCTGATACAGGGTTTCTTTTTTGTAACTTGCTTTGTAGTTTTATTTATAATAGCATTTTAAAAACTGACAGTCATTGTAATTGGTCTGTCTTAACTCTCTGTCTCCACTCTCCATGTACTTCAAGGTGTATGAAGAACCTTGTTTTGCATCATGAACCTTAGAGGCCTTGGTTACAAGAGGCAGTCAGGATAGGAGTATGGGTAACATATGCCCAGGGACTTGACTTTGTCCACTGGACTGTGCATCTAGGCTAATTTAATGGCGGTGCCTCTCGTTGACTGGCAGTATTTCCATTGATTTTATGTATTGTATGTAATACTATTCATTTCAGTTTTAATGTGTTTTTTTTTTTTTTTTTACTGCAAATCTAGTTCAGAGTTTGTTTGCCTAACATTGAGTTCAGTATTAGATGGTACTGTGGCTAACATTGAGTTCAGTATTCGATGGTACTGTGGCTAACATTGAGTTCAGTATTAGATGGTACTGTGGCTAACATTGAGTTCAGTATTAGATGGTACTGTGGCTAACATTGAGTTCAGTATTCGATGGTACTGTGGCTAACATTG
>JAODJU010000001.1:33002842-33025314 GCA_026776725.1 Gnathonemus echidnorhynchus
TTCCCTGTTTCACCAGTGTTTAGCTAACTGACACTTTTCTACCTGTTTTCGTAAGCCTGTATGGTCGGGGGTTGGAAAGTTGATATTTATTTCAACTTTGTTTTAAAAGTGACCAACCAGGTTCCTCATCATCCTATTTAAAATGTTAACCATAAGTAAACAGTCACAACTTCCTAAAACTGTTTAAAGCTATATTGAAAAATTCTTTTCTGACAGATAATTCTTGAAATGTTACATGATGTTATGTCATTATTTGTAATTTAATTCTGTTTGGTGAGTTTGCAAGACATTGTCATTATGTAATAAATTCCTGCGTCCAGCGAATAATATGTGTTAAAACACTGCTGTACATTTCTGTCAGTGCTGTAGTTGTAATCTAATCCACTCTTTGGTCTTAATGTCAATTTTGCCTTTATCCTTATGGTAAGGACGGGTCCCACAGAGCAGCTTCCCAGTGTGTCCTGCCTCTTGTGCACGCATATTGTGTTTGGAGTGGGCTTTGCATAGTGGCGTCTCGCTCTGTTCTCTCAGGAACGAGATGGAGAGGCACTTCCTGGAGCTGCTTCAGTTCAACATCAATGTCCCAGCCAGCGTCTACGCCAAGTATTACTTTGACCTGCGCTCCCTGGCCGACGACAATAACCTGAGCTTCCCTTTGGAGCCCCTGAGCAAAGACCGAGCCCAGAAGCTAGAGGTCAGGACCCGGGGGGGGGGGTTTGGGTGCTGGTGACTGTGGTATTTAATCAGCTGGCGGATATATCATGTGACCTCTATGTCCTGTCCTATATCTTGAATAACAGTCCTAATGCTTTGCTTATGAGAACATCAACATACCTTTGCAACTTTTATGTCCACTATGCAGCTTGCAATCATGCTAATTAAAGTGTGATGATTATGTATGTGTTATGTAAGAAGAAAAATGAGTAGAACATTGCCAGAGATATTTTTGAGACATGATGCTTTTCCACTGTCACCAAGAACCAAGCCATACCTGATCCACAAAGAGACTGTTTTCCATTGTAAATTGTGCGAGCCGTACCCACACTGACACAGCACTGCTTACTAGCCGGGCCGAAAGCGTGACTAAACCCAACTGGTTGTATTGAGTCATTCCTGATAACCTGCAAGGTGACATTTCCAACCTGGAAATGTATATGGTAAAAGTACTGTACAATGGCTGAATGGAATGGATTCATAATACAAATTTACGTAAGCTAATGCTAATTCCACTGACATTTGATGCTAACATAATACGTCAAAGACGTAGTGGTGGAAATTAGCACATAGTAACTCATTATGTACAACGTGAACAGTAAACAAGCATCTCTTTGCTGTTGCTGTCCAAATCCAGTAATGCCTTTACCGAGTCGACCCTTCTGCAGTGGGGAATGGAACCGCGTAGCTAGTGTCTCTCTGGTATGGCTCAGGTACAGCCTGGTTCCTGTATGCCAATGAAAAAGCACCATTATTCTCTGTATACATACTATGTTGAAGAATGCCTGTTAGCTGCCAAGATCTCTCTAGTCGTCATTGGTGATGTGCAGCCAGGTTAGGGATCAATCCCTGAGATCCCAAGCTTTTCCCACTGTTATGGTGCTTTGGGTAAAATCCTGTAATACATAAATTCGTATTATGACGTAAATGTCATGTCTTTGGTCATTGAACAACTGTGCCTTCGATTAGAAAAAAATATCCTTCCAGGGTTAAGCGTCGGGAAGAGGGATTCCGTGGGGTGGGGGTTTATCACATCCCACCTGCTGATTCTTCGGTTGGGCTGTATTTCAGGCCATCTCCAGGCTTTGTGAGGACAAGTACAAGGACCTGAGCAAAGCAGCGATGCGGAGGTCCTTCAGCGCCGACAACCTGGTGGGCATGCGGCGCTCCAACGCCGTGCTGTCGTAGCAGGAGGAGCGCACACACCTGACAGCATACATGTGACCTCATCTGGTGCAGAGACGGCCTTCCTGCTCACTCCATGCCAGAGACATTTTGTCAGCAAGAGATTCGCTGCTCTAAGCGTTGTGGCGAAAAGCATCTACTTAGAGACAAAGAATGAGTCAGGGTTTTGTGTTTTGTTCTTTTTCTTTCTTTTTTTTGCTTACTATGTAGGCTAATAGCTGTGAAATTTGTTTTTAAATGAAATCATTTGCAGATGGAGTATTTTAAATAAACACTAATCATGTAACAAATTTGCTTTGTTTAACTTATACATGTCTGACACAGAAGGGCCTGTTCAACACTTTCAGATGTTTCCTTGCTGACACAAGGCATCAATGTTTCATTCTCTGTGCAGTACCATTCATTTGCGTGTGCAGTCTTTGTTTGATAAACAGGTCTTTAGATTGAAGCCTCGGAACAATCCTTTTCTGGAAATGATGGGACCTATTCAAGATTTTTATATCTGAAATGGTGGCACAGTAGTAAATTGCATATAAACTTGAACTATGAGTGTCATATTAGTCCAAAATCCTCTACTGCATTCAATCCTCCTCAGACAGGGATCCAGACCTGATCCATGGAGGGCCACTGTGGGTGCAGCTTTTTGGGATGACCTCTGTCAGCCAATCATAAAGCAGCGGTTCTCAACTCCGGTCTTGTGGACCCGCTGTTATTGGCTGAGTGAAAGGTCATCTCGAAAACCCCCCCCATGGCAGCTCACCATGGATCTGGTTCGCCCCCCCTGTTCTAGCATCTAAGTAAAACTTAAAGAATAAAAAGAAAGACATGCTGTTGTCCTGGGTGGCAACAGCGATATCAAAGTGCAGTGGCTAGAAAGAATAACAAGGTGATGTGGAATTTTGGACAATTCAACAAGGATCAATAGGGAAGGAGGAATGAAAAAGAATTCAAGAATGTAAAAGTATGTGCTACATGTATTCTATGTGGGCACTCAAAACAGCAGCCACTGTTGGGAAAGATTAAAGCGTTTCTTTGAATGGCTCCCTAGCCTTGTCACTTGCTGCTGGCCAAACGGTCAATGAGATTGAACGCTACAAGTGTACAGCTGCCAGGAGCTCAGGCGTGGGCTTTAGAATGCACCAGGAAGACCTCGTCTGGAGCCCTGGACTGAAAGTACACTGGTATTCCAGTGCGACAAGAATGCATTTTTATAAAAATGTAGTTTGTCTAGCTTCAAGCAAAAAAAAAACTGGAGCCATGATCAGATTAGTTATTGGAGGAATAGTACTAGATTTACCAGGTTTTCACCAAGTGCAAAATGTTCATATATATTTACCCTCTTTGTGATATTGATATTTAAATATTTAAATAATTTTCTATTTTTATAACAAGACCCTGTACTGGATAAATGGTTAGAGGATGGATGGATTGATAGATTTGTATTAATTTTATAAGATGCGCTGTTTTCATGGTTTAAAATCTTTTAAGTTAAACAAAACATGGGTTAGTCATGCAAACAGTGATTGCAATCCCCAGAAACAGGTCTCTCACCAGCAGTGGGGGGATTTAGTTATGGGGCCTAAACGTGGATGATAAAAGCAAACTGCTCCCTCTGGGCCTTTGTTCCATTTATGATATTGTGTCATGCATTATGCCCAGGAACATTTTGCACTGAAGCTCGATGTCACTTGGCTAAAGAAAGTGGACCAATTTGGGTGCTTAAAATTCAGTACCTGTTTACTGTGAATGGAGTGCACCAATATTATTCAATTACTGAAGTACACTGCTGTGATTATGCTGAATTCACTGATGCACTGGCAAAGTAATACTTTGGAAAATCAGGCTGATGGTGGACCTGAAAATATGAGAGTCTTGGCTCAGTAAGCCAAAGCATAGCGGCCTCTGACTCCAGCGTGATCTCTGGCGGCCATCGATCCATAAAAAGGGTCACTTTGGCTATGACCAGAGTGCTGGGAAAGTGGGAACCTGTAGCTTCTATCAAGTTATAGCTGGTGTTGCTGGCAAGTCCCTCATCACCACAATACCCTGCTTATTTTCAATCAGTGACAATGACCTCATGTTTTGTACTATCCGCTAAATGTATGCTGTGGTGCAAAGGAGGGACACGGATCTGCACTCCAGTGTGTCCAGTTCCCATGTTCTCCCCATGTTGTGTAGGATTCCTCCAGCTACCCCAGCAGTCCAAAGACATGCAGTTAGGACACCTAACTGGACACCAAATCAGTATTTCCCAACCCAGTCCTCAGGGACCCCCAGATAGTCCACATTTTTGCAAAAACCAGGTTGGGAAACGCTGCTCCAAACTGACCAAGGTCAAGGTAAACTTTATTATCCCCCCAGGGGAAATTCATATGGTCAACAGTGTTTGCATGAAGGTACTCTGTGAAAGACTGTTTGCACAGTTTACCTGCAGCCTCGCACCGTGTGCCGCCTGGGATAGACTCCAGGCCACTACACCACTGACCAGCACTGGACGTTGTTGGATAGGCCACTGGAAAGAAAGGCTTGCAATTTATATGGATTTATGAACTATAATCTGTATTGATAGCAGCTATATTCTGTAATAGCTCAAAGTAAGTTTACTTCTGCACACATACAGTGCGTCCTTCATAAGAGGATGATAAAATGCAGTGTTTCCCTGTGGAAGGACAAACACCACTAATGTGTATAAAACATATGATCTGCTTTATATACACATTATGACAACAGGATCTATGATTTTTTTCCCCCAGTCTAGGTTAAGTGTTCAAGAAAACTATCCATGTCACTGATCAGTCAAAGACAAATTTCTGTCCTTGCAGAATACATTTTTTTGGTTTTGGGTGACAGAGCCCTCTAAGAGTATAAAACTAGTTTGTAGTGGTTATAATTGCTTTAATGCAATCAGAAAAGTTGATTGGGGTCATGCAACATTTGCAGTTTTTTTTTTATTATTTACAGCTAAGTGTTACCATACGATTCATGAAAGTTTTCAGTCCGAAAAAAAAGAAACCATATGTAATACCATGGTTGAGGTGTTTAATGGAATGTCGGAATATAATCGCATGTTACAACTTATAACACGTAGTAAATGTAAAGCTTACTGTACATGCTAAAAGCAATATGGCTGTGATGATATCCTCTGTGACTATTAGGTAACAGCTGGAGAGCAACAGTGACACGACGTACAAACATTGCAAAATTGGTAGTTAGTGAGAGCAAAGCTGGACAAAATCACTCAATATTTGGTTCACAGACTGCACCACATTTTATTCTCTACCAAAATCAGAGGTGTTAATAAAACAGTACTTTTGGCAAATGTTTAGAAGTATCATAAATACCTAAAATCCTTAACATCTCAGCATGTGAACGACATTCTCAAAAATCAGCTTGCAGTCTGGGGTATTTACAGCAGTTCCTCTGAAATATGTGGAGGGAAAAAAAAATCACATTGTTTCAGGCAACGAAATGCTCACAAGTATGATTATGACTTATTAACAATGATTAATACACTGGTGTACAATATTGAGGACCAAAAAAAAAAAAAATCACACTAAACAGAAACATTTTACAGGATCTCAGACAGGCTGGACAGAGCTTTACTGCTGGGAGTTTAAATTTTTTTGTGGCTCCAGCTATAACTCTGCTGCAATCAAAATAATTTGATGTTTCTCTGCCACATGAAAAGCCATTACTAACATATTCACAGTGCCCAGTATCATGGCAGAGCTGGCCCGCTATAGTTTGGGGAGATTGTGAAGCACCTTGAAATCCTTTGTTGCATAGTTGAACTCTGCCCCAAGTCAAGTTTGTTGTTGGTTTCAAAGTCTCTTCAATATTTTACTATACAATTAAATCCAGTAAAACCATCCAAGGTGCACTAGTAAATTAGTCTGAAACCAGTAAGCAGACCGCTTTATTGTAAAATAAGACTTGGGGGGGAAACCAGAACAGGTACTACATTTACTAAAGCTATACACACAGTGTAAGAGTCAAGTACCATAAAACTGGAAAAAAGCATGGTTGTGCAATAATGCACTCTGATCAGATATTTTGATTTTGTACACCTTTTAAAATCTTCGACATAGCTACTCGGTTATAATAAAACGGTAAAGACGACTGGGATAGGGTTGTAACGAGCATGACACACCACTAGGGGGAAGCAATATCATTCCCGGACAAGAGGAAAAAAAAACACAACCAAAGAACTGACAAAGCTGCTGAACACTGATGTACATCTGCACTAACCAGGAAATATCAGAAACCTAAAAGGAGCTTAGGGCAACTTCTCCATAATTACTTTTTATTAATTTTGTCAATCATAAAAAAATACAAGTGAATTTCAATGTGCTTGCAATGTGACTTTTTCTCTACATGAAGAAGTGCTCCACACTTACAAATATTATCTTTCTTCTGGGTATCAACGTACAAATGGCCCATGAGACATTGAATCCGTTCACCTGTATTTGCCAACTCCGAATTGAACAGAAAGAGGCCACTAAACGGTAGCATTTAGTAGATGAACATCTCCCCTGCATACATTATCCAAATAACTGAACTGTGGTGTCTTTCCTGTGCAGTGTCTCACACTAAGAGCCAGGCATTTTGAGATGATGCATCCCTATTACCTGTAATCTACCCAACCATCAAATTTATACTGGAACTCCATTATGATGAGATTCACTATAGGCTAGGAACTTAAGAGTGAAATTATCCTGCAGACATGCATACAAGCATTCACACACACACACACACACAATTCATTGTCCTATGGCCTCTTCTATACCAGACAAATATTCAAAAAGGCAAACACAAGGACAAAAGGATATATCTAAATGGGAACTGTACACAAGACCAAGTTCACCCCCCAAAGGCTAGTTTTACCATCTTGAGGAGCATGAAGCTGGACATGGAGTAAAGGATCCCAAGAAAGAATCAGCCCTGTACATCACAAGCAGGACAGTCAGCTGCTCCCATCTCTGGACCCATTAATTACATGAGTTCCTATATCCAGAGTACAGTGATCTCAGATCATAAAGAAAAAATATATATATATAAATAAATAAGTCCATTATGATGGATGATGGATTTTTCCTCCCCACTGTTTTATGATTATATTTATTCTCCAATCTGTTGTCACTGAGGCATTCGCTTTTGAAGGACTTCCTCTACATTTGGCACACGGTCGCTCCTAATTCTAAAGGCTAATTTTAATTAAGTAGTACACCAAAGCAGCAAATTCAGATCACACAGCAATACAAACACTTAGCCATATTTGCATTTCAGTAACCAAAACAGTATCTCTCTCTTCCCCCCCCCCCTTCAGTTTATTTCCTCAGTCCGTGTTCATTCCGGCACTTTTGTGTCCATAGTCCCAGTTAGACGCTAAGGGAAAGTTAAAGGATAAATGTGGTATTTACAACACAGGAAATAAATTATTCTTTCCACCTCTCCACACTTTTTTTTTTTTTTTTTTTTTAAATCAAAAAGAGGAATGTCGATTGGGATCGGAAATATCTGTAGTCCAAGACCATCTGGCTTGAGGTGAGCCAAGGTCACACGTGCGACAGAGGCGTGGGCTTCTGATAGGCCCCCAGTCCAGCACTGCCAGCACGGGCGCTCAGCACTGCGCTCGCGTCACTGTACATGGAGGCGCCAGTGGTTTTACGGCTACGGCAGGGGTGGCAGTGAGCGGTGAACTTGCGCCAAGACTCCAGGGTCTTCCCGGACCAGATCCACACCCCGGACGTGATGCCCACCACCAGGCACATTAAGTACTTCAGCATGAACACGGCGTAATACGGGCTGTGACGCTGCCGTTCGGCGGCGCAGGAGCAGCTCAGCGCCCTCTCCCAGGCGGGCCGGTAGTGCTGCTCATACACCAGGCAGGCCACCACGATGGTGGCGGGCACCGTGTAGAGCACCGTGAACAAGCCGATGCGGATCATCAGCTTCTCCAGCTTGTCCGTCTTGGTGCCGCCCTGCTTGATGACGCTGCGGATGCGGAAGAGAGACACAAAGCCGGCGAGCAGGAAGAGAGAGCCGGTGAAGAGGTACACCACCAGGGGCGCCAGTACGAATCCTCGGAGGTTATCGAGATTTTGGTTGCCCACGTAGCAGATGCCAGCCACCGGATCGCCGTCCACGGAGCTGAGGGCCAGCACGGCGATGGACTTCACGCTGGGCACCAGCCAGGCGGCCAGGTGGAAGTACTGCGAGTAACCGGCGATGGCCTCGTTGCCCCATTTCATGCCGGCCGCCAGGAACCAGGTGAAGGAGAGGACCACCCACCAGATAGAGCTGGCCATGCCAAAGAAGTAGACAAGCAGGAAGACGAGCGTGCAGAGCGCCGGGCCGGTGGTGTCGTAGAGGATGTGCTGGCGCTCAGCCCCGCAGGCCACGCGCTCGTGACCGGCCACCAGGCGCACGATGTAGCCCAGAGACACGAAGAGGTAGCAGGCGGCCAGGAAGATGATGGGCCGCTCAGGGTACTTGAAGCGCTCCATGTCGATGAGGAAGGTAGCCACCGTGGTGAGGGTGGAGATGAAGCAGAGGACGGACCACAGGCCGATCCAGAAGGTGGTGAAGGCGCGCTCGTCCTGGGAGAAGTAGGGCTGGTGGCAGGGTAGGGCACAGTTGGCCAGGGGCCCGGTCCGCACGCGGTTGTACAGCAGACGGGCCTCGGGTCTGATTGGCACCAGGGGCTCCCGGCAACGGCACTCGCGGTCACACTCCTGCGTTGCCGGGGGCCTGCGGCGTGGAAGCCCCTTGGGGGTGGGCTTCTGGAAAAGCGGGGAGAGCGTGGTGCTCTCACTGCTGTTCTGGTCCATGCAGAGTCTCTCGGTGTCGCCCAGCACCGGCAGCTGTTCGCAGTTCATTCGCTCCGGCCACTCGAAGCCATACTGGCTCATGAGCGGCGAGCAGCCCCGTTTGGCCCGCTCGCACACCGAGCGGCAGGGGGGCAGGGGCTTCTTGTAGTCAGGCAGGCAGATGGGGGTGTACATGCTGCAGAGGAAGAAGAGCATGTCCGGGGAGCAGCGGATTCGCACCAGCGGCCAGAACTGGTGCACCTCCAGGCCCACCTCCTCCTGCGTATCGTGGTTAAACTGATTGGGCATGTAGGTGAGGTTGTAGCCGATGCCCTTGCACATGGGCACGGTGATCGGCTCGCACGCGATGTCCTTTGAGGCGGCGAGCGCCTGCCAGGGGACCTGAGCGGAGAGCAGCAGAAGCAGCCAACTCAGGACGCAGCAGAGGGACGCCGCGGACAGAAAGCCGGGCCGGGGCATCTTCTGACACGACGTAGGGTCAAATATCGATGAAAATGTAATCCAAATATTTATGTTGTTAATACAGGTATTCTTTCCAATTTTAGATGCTTCTGGGAATCATATTTTCCGAAGTAAAACCCTTACAGCTCCGGTGGCACGTCCAACCTTCTGTCTTATATGTGAAATACATGCGGCTTCATGCCACACCGTTGGCACATTTTCCAGTTTGCGACCTTACATGATGCAGGGATAATCTGGAAAACGAATAAAATTACAAGATGCCAGTTTCCTTGAAACGGTAACATGCGCTTAAACCCATTTGTGCGATGAAGCATATACTGTAATTTTAATGCGGCAAGAAAACACACGCAAATTGGCTTCTTTCATCTGCGGCCGTGTTAATCATTCACTACCGTTTAAAACATTCAAGTTAAAAGTTTATTTCCTTATTGTGTTTCAGTTACGGGCCAATACATTTAAGAATCCTTCTAACCTTTTGAAAGTAATTACTTCCATCGTTTTATTTCAGATGACAGGTGAAGTCGCCGCAGTTTTCTTTAGGGTTTCCAGAATGTCAAAGCCCAGTATAATTGTTACTGTTAAAACGTACCACGAAAAATATTAAGTTGTTTTTAAACAAGGGTTTTGTAGTTAACATAACTTGAAATAAATCAGAATCGGCACTTACTTGATACTCCGTGACTGAGCAAACGTTCCTCGCACTTTGCCTGGGTAAATGGCCAAGTTTTCAGGTGTTTCAAAATATCCCCTCTTGCCAAAGTTTTATAATCCAGCCGTAATTACTTGGTACAGCTCCCGCTTGCCCTCATCCAGCATCGTATTACTTGTGTTAAATTCGGGAGATTTTTTTCCCCACAGTTTATTGCTATATCCACAGTATGGTTGTTTCCGCTAAACCGTACCGGTTTAACTTAAACCACGGGAGCACCAGTAGGTCTGATCCTGGCTTCAGGCAAGTGAAATAAACTCCACCCGCCCACAGACTGACAGCACGCCTACTTCTCCCTAATCCCAGCCCCCTAAAGACCATTGACCATAGCTCGTTAAAATAAAATGTCTCAGCGTAAACACACTCCTATGCCGCGCCCTCGCCGATGGTAGCCAGCTGCGAAACAGGTGTCTGCGGGAATACTGGGAAGCGGCTCCCCGGCGGAGTGAACCCTCACGGGTAAAAGGGAAAATTAAATACTTATTCCCAAAAACTGACGCAGTCCTGCAATATACATCTCAGAACAAAGAAACAACATATCTGTGGTTTAACAGAAAACCCGAAAATAACACCATGTGACGCTGGAAATTGCATAATGCAAGGATGCAAGGGAAAATTAGGAAGATTAATACAAGAGACTGGAACATGCGTCGAGTTCCATAAGAGTATGGCCATCCATCTTCTCACTGTCATAAGAGCATGGGTTCAGGCTGAAGATCCTATGGGAGATGTGCACTGAGAATTGGCAAATCCCGCAAAACACACAACACTACGTAAATACAAGGATAATGGTGGTAAGGCAGGCTTAATTCTCCTCCTGCAAACACCACTGCCTCGGGGAAGCAGCCATCAGAACTAGTTACCGTAGAGACACTATCAAAGCTAACACACATTTTGAAGGAGATAAGCATTTCATTTTGTGCGAGGTCCTGAAGTTCAAAGGTCATTTGTATGCTTACTAATGTAGTTCACAGCTGTATAATCAATATGTATAAGTAAAATAAACCCAAATCCTTAAGTTTTCTATGTAAATGTTTAGATGGATGCATAAAAATAAGTTTATATTTTTCATAATATATTTATGTATTGGGGGTGCTGCAGTGGATAGCACTTTGGCTTCACGCCTCTGGAACCAAGGTTCTGTGTGTGTGGATGTTCTCCCTCTGTCATTGTGGGGTTTCTTCCCCCACAGTCCAAAAATTTGTTGAGACTAATTAGAGTTACGCAGTTGCCCGTGTGAGTGAAAGGTGTGTGAGTGAATGGTGTGTGAGTGAATGGTGTGTGAGTGAAAGGTGTGTGAGTGAATGGTGTGTGAGTGAATGGTGTGTGAGTGAAAGGTGTGTGAGTGAATGGTGAGTGAGTGAATGGTGTGTGAGTGAATGGTGAGTGATGGAAAGGTGTGTGAGTGAATGGTGTGTGAGTGAATGGTGAGTGAGTGAATGGTGTGAGAGTGAAAGGTGTGTGAGTGAATGGTGTGTGAGTGAATGGTGTGTGAGTGAGTGCCCTGTGATGGGTTGGTGCCCAATCCTGAGTTGTTCCCTGCCTTGCACCCGTCGCCTCTGGGATAGGCTCTGTACCCCCTGCAACCCTGAATAGGATAAGGGGTTTCAGAAAATGGATGGATGGATTTATGTATTGCTGATTAATATTTTTTTGTCCTACTCATACAAGACAGACACATAAATTGTTACATATTCAATCATATTCCAGGGGGAAAGAAATTAAATTATTATTTTGATCTTATTTTTAATCCATATTACAAAACAAAGAAGGAAAAACTGTGGAAGAGCACAATAATGTATAGTGCATACAAGTGTTTTTTTTTTTTGCACATGACCTTTATTGATGGCTTTCAGGCAGGGGACATGATGGCACCATAAGTTGTTGAGTGTCTTGTATGGTGTCCTTCAGTATCTATGATTCTGAGAGATATTCACTTGTTCCTTGCATTTGGCAGTTCCCTGTTTTATAGGAGACTCCCAGATGTACCAAGACATCTTGACCATCCATGAATTATGCCTGGAATAATTTGCCTTTTACATAAGTGAGTCAGGAGAAGGAGCTACACAGTACTACCTGAGGATTTACTGAAACATTCAGTGTCATTCAGTTCGTGTTCCCCGCTACAGCTGCAGACTGCACTCTTCATTCTTTCACAGCAGCTCTGCACCCCAAAGAAACACGTGCAGGTCTGTAAAAGCTGTGATATCCTTCATTTTAAGGTGAGTTTCTCTCTCATTTTTCTGAGATTACTTTAAGCTGACTTAGAAACCATAAAAGAAGTTAATAAGTCCAAAGTTCATTATAGGTGTGTGTGACTGTGTGATTTAACAGCTTGGTAAATGTTTCTATTGCCTGTTAACACCAAGATTACAGGGGCTAACTGCAGTGTAGAAGATAGATGGAAGCAAATAGAGAGAATCACATTCCTATGGGGCCCAAAGGCATCTGAAAGGAAACTTTCTAGTTAATCAATCACAAACTCACACAAAGGGTCTTGGTAGATTTTTCCCTCCCTGTTTAAATTACACAAGAATTCCTTTCCAATATATTAAAGATATTGCTTGTTTTTATTGGTTACTCTTGTTGCTGCAGATCAGTTTTTTATTTTCAACTACTATCTCGGGTGACCTTTTAGTTGTTAAACTACGATCGTCACAGCTAGGTAGTGAAGTTTCAGAATTCATAGGATACCTTGCAGTAATGTAAGAGCTCACCCAGAAATCGACTAAAAATTAATCCGCCAAGGTGACACTTTCTGAATGACAGTCTTCAGGTCATGCATACATACCCATGTTTTGCAAATGTGGTCACAAGTTAATGAAGGTATGTTTTCCCTCCTAATCTTTTCTTTTCTCTACCCTTCTGTTCATCTGTTTGTCGCCCCTGAGTTTCAATTCCTTTTCCTAGATGGAATGTAACATCTCAGTTGATGACAGGATGCACCATCACACTTTCAATGCAATTCCGCTTGTAGGCACTGGGAAGATACTTCATACACTTGACTATTTCTTATTATTACCAAAACCAAAAAGCAACTTACACAGTCATAACTAATTCCTTACTCATTCACCTTTCCATGCCCAGAGCTTCATCTACGACTGGCGTAAAACAAATCACCGTATCTCGCAACCCTATGGACTAGGGAGTCTCACAGGGTGGAGGCATCTAAATGTAAACAAACACTTCCTGAGCCTATTATCATTGAGCCCCATCCCCGCCCCTACCCACCCCCACTCCTGCTTACTCCAGGAGTGACAGCAGTACACAGGCTGCATAATATTTCATATGCTATGAGCAACCAGAAAAAGGTCAACAAAGGAAATTAATAAAAAGGTACTACACCTTTGTAAGCAATCAACAATTTACATCTGTACTGAAAGATACAAAAACCCTTTTGATTTTTTTTCATGATGATAAGAAAGAGCTTTATTGTCAATGGTTTTCTGCTGCTTTTCCTGAAACACCTACTCCCAGCTAGACTTCATGTACGAAAACGGTTCCTTGTAAACTAGGTGATATAAAATAGGGTTACCAGAGTTTACTTGATAAATAGATTCCTGATTGTTATGAATGTTCTGCAGTGAATAGCTGTCTATAAGGCAGGGCCAGCAATGGCTATGCTCTAAGTCTCCTAAATAGAAGCACTCTCCACTTGAAGACTTACTGGCTAGCCAGATCTTGTGGGCATTCACGTTTGCCAGTCAAGAGAATGAGAATTATACATGAAGAAATGCATGCATACACTTTTCTATGAGCCTTGAATTAAATGGAATGAAAAGGTAAGAGTTCAATAGAAATAAAAAGTGAAGAATAAAGAAAGAGCAGGACTACTCCTCACGGGAGCCACTTTGGTAGAACAACAAGCTTGTTGGCTGAAAGTACAGCCTGGTTCCACTGATGGCAGTGGTGGTGACTGCAGAGGGCTGTTGTAGGAATTCTCTTAAAGGCTGCTGAAGCCATATCAGAAAGATAGGGAAAGATAAATTAAGTTTATCTGCGTATGACTCATAGATTATTACGGTTAACATCGGGTGGAATTGAGATTGCATCTTCTGACTAATTACTAGTAAGAAGATGGCCCACACACTGAGAAAATGTCAGGAAAATATTGTAATTTGTGCTATTTCCAGACTAAAATATACAGCTCTAATGGAAACTGAAGATCTTCTGGTAAATAGCTTAAGTGGTTTAAAAGACTTTCAATTACAGAATAGCAAAATATTTTTGATTGTATAGAACAATGCACATATATGCTATAATCACACCAAAATTCTAAGAATTCGTATTATTTATAAAAAAAACATATACAACATGACAAATGATGTTAGTTATTTATTTATTTTTTACATTTTATTGATGACATCTACTTGAGAAGTGAGCATTAACATTCACTAATCCTTGTGAAGCGTTACACAAGTAGACATGTGGGTAAAACGTAGGCGTAGACATTGACCCTCACCTAGGGAAAGATGCCACCACCAAGCAAACGCAAGCTGATGCGTGTATGAGGAGTTTGTGGGATGTTTTCTACCTAAAAGACAGAGCTCCCTAAATCGAAAGGCAACACTAACAAGATGTGTAGCTCATTAATGTAAAGGAGGCTGAACCTGCGCTCTCCCACAAAGACAGATTCCATCGCTGTCATCTTCCACCTCCTCGCTCTCTAACCACTTCACCCCCCCTTTTGTTCATCGGCTTTTTCTCTTTAAACCATCTTTTGTTTTCTTTTTCTGATGGCATTTCAGACCAAAGTTGTCAGGCTTCTAAATAGGTTCCGACTGGCCCGCGGGCCACTGGAGAAGCACAAAGGGGCTCGTTCCGCTCGCTACAGTTGAGCCATTGTGGTTGCTGACAATGCACTAATTGGCAACGACAATTAAGCATGGTGCCCACTCACATTCAATTTGCTGGCCGCTCAATACAAATCAGTGGCAAATGAGTCGGAGGACCCAGAGCATGCACACACACACACACACACACACATACAGAAAACTGGTAACATTCCTCTTTTTCTACATATTTTTATCACGTGTGAAGCATGCTAGGAGAGCAGAAGTAGATGCATGTTGGGCCGAATGCCAAAGACTCCAAGGTCAGGATTTACAGCTTTGCCTATTATGCACATACACACACATAAAAAGATTATTGATAGAAAATGACATAGCCGGCTACATTTCAACACAATAATCACTTAAAATCACTAACGACTGTGCAATTGTTTTATTGGATAATAATATTAAAAAATGTTTATGCCTTAAAATATTATTCATGATAATTTTATTTCTATTAAATAATCTGAAAGATTTGATTGACCAATAGTTTTCCGAATTATTCAGTTTCGGCTCCCAGGCTGAGTTTGAAATGTTAAATTAAAGTGTTTCAGTGAATTAGTAACATTTATGTTGTTCCAGAACCACGGTCACTGGAAGAAGACAACTGTTATTTTATGCTTCTCAAAATTAAATTTGATTGAGGCATCCAGTTCTTCCACTCATACACATATAAGGCACAGGGAGTTAAAAATGTCTTTACTCTGAAATGTGTTTACATTTGACCTTACCACCAATTACTATAGTTGCACTGAGTCCAAAGGAATCTTTGTTGAATCCATCTAAGCACTCTTGGGTGAAAAAGCAATGAGATTTGAACTTTGGCCTGCCATACATTAAGACCTTAATGGAGTTTAGAATCAACAGAGGGGCTTGACTGAGGACTAAAAATCCCTAAGATAAACCTTTCAACATCTCAGTGCTTGTAGAATAAAGGAAAGGACCCGTTCTGTCCTGACAGCTCTGCTCAGAGGCCTGTAGACTCCTCTGTCAGGGTAGCAGAATGGGAAACGAAACAAAATGAGTGCTGAGGAAGATGAGTGCTCCTAAATTGTATGAAGGCAGCTCTTCTGCTCTTAAAACAATGAGAAATAGCCCTGCAAAGAAACTTCAGGATGCATTATAGAGGGAAAAAAGAGGCAACTTTGAGAGTCTAAATAAACAAAATAGAGCCGTTGAGTGTGTTGCTGGGCCAGACTGAGACAGACAACCTCCTAGTATGTCCAAAGACACAAGACATGCCCCTGAGCGTTGGGCACAATCAAGGAATCAGATGGAGCTTCTCTGTCACTGAGTCTTACCTCTTTGCTGGGTAACTGTGTGCAGTAATGGTTATAGCACTGGACTTCAGATCAGGAAACAAACTTCATGTGCTTTGATATCATATTAACTGGGTACATTAAAACACATCTGCAACAATGTTGAAAACACACGTCAAGTCTAATGAAATGTTCCCATATTATGTGCCATGAACTAACTGAAACCCCTGTATATGGGCTGGTGTATAATATATAATGGGGGAGTCTTTAATTAATAGTATAAAAATATATTACAGATTTGCTCACTTGGATTAGTTGAGTATTCAGTTAATACACTGAGGTCCAATGTCAAGACTTGGAAAAACTTGATATGACTTAAAATATGCAGCGCAGAGCTGAGTTTTGGGTGTAATTATCATTTGAGGGATTTGTCAAAGTTTATAGACATGCATCTCTCAAATCTGGAGTTCACTTCCATACAGAACACTTTATACTGTCAGATGTTTTTTTGGAGTGCAAAATAAACAATGACTTGTTTTGAATGTTTTTTTGCTTCAAAAGTAGGGCACTTTGCATGTTAAATTTATCTAAATCATATCCAATCAGAGCTAAATCTAATCATATTGTATTTGAGTTGAATCATATCAAATAATCACGCATATCTTTTTGTGTATCTTACTGTGGACTGCATATCGTGTTATCTGAGAGGGAGAAATACACACCCTTAATATCAGAATATTACAAACCAAGTGTGATAAATAATTTGCTTTATTGGCATCATTGGTAGAAAAAAAGTAACAGGATTTGACACACAGTCTCAGTACTTGCATAAGAGATCAGCCGCATTATGGAGTAACAGACACAGAGCAGTTCACAGACACATGGAAAGCAGAGGCAGGGCATAGAGGCATCAAAAACAAATACAATAAATATTTAATAAATAATAAATAACCTGATATGTATGGGTTTTTATGTAACATGAAAATGTCAGAGCAACACCGTATTTCAAGTCACTAAGGGTTCTTGCTTCCCTTTTAATAATAATTAAAAAAATAATAATGAAACATTTACTTCGGTGCTCAAAACAAAAACTTATCTTATACAATTTGAGTTCAATTGTCTGGCATTGTCTGGCAACTGATATAGTCCTCCACAGAGTGCTGAGGATCCCTGAATTTGAAAAAGACTTTATCTATATAACACTATATTCAAGTTTACTGACAGTTAAGTAACAGTTAGAAGCCTGACAAGACTCCTGTAGGATTTAGTGCATTGAAACATTTACTTCCCTGATCAACTGAAAAGCTGGAGTATCTCTCTACCTCTTCAAGTATCTAATAACACTCCTAAAAACAACATCTCCAGTTCTGATGTGGTTTTAGCCACCTCCTCTCTGCCATCTTGCAGACGCCAAACTCTCCCCACTGCTCTATGGAGCAGCATCTACTAACAAACCGGTCTGATCCTGACTAGGGATGCAATAGAGTTAAAGAACAATTTAGAAACTTTCTATGCAGGATGTAAAGTATAGCCAGTTTCCGCACAGTTTAAGCAAAAGTACTACTGGTTATGAAGATCCACTTATGAAAAATGCACATGAATTGTTATATTACATGGCTCCCTATGCACAGTGAAACTTAAATTTACTGTTTATATATAAAGCTATATCTATTCAAAGCCAATTTCTGTAACACAAGCCTATCACACATCCATAGCAATGTATTCAAAGGGATCACAAAACATCAATAGGCTTTTATTTTGGCTTTTGATTTAAGGCAAGCAAAGTAATTCAATAAATAAAATGATACTCTAAGCATTTAGTAGGAGCAGAGTAAATGTCCCACTTTCCCCAGATACACACAGTATTTACAAATTTACAGAGTATAACTAAAAGAAAGTTTCTTTAGTGCAAGTATAATGGTCCAAAAACAAAACAAAACAAAAACAAAAAACATAGACAAGAAACTCATGAGAAAAATCCATTCTAATCCCTTACTTTTGGTTAAACTTCATCTACATAATTTCCTAACAAGCTTAGACTGTTTCCATCTATGTCATCTTCAATTAAATAAATACACTACCAAAATTATTACAAACGGGAGATGGAAACACACTGCAGGTACAGGATTACGTACTTCAGGGGTCACCCCAAGTCCACCTAATTGCTTCTGCCAACATTAATACATGCTGAACATTGTCTTCCAGTGGACAGTTCAGGTAATCAGAAGGTGTCAGTCAGCTGGGTATTTGATAAGAATGTAACCTGACCATCAGTTATGAGCAACATTCTTATTGTCTGCTTGTGATCCCTTCTTTAGTAACTTTGCAAAACCTCAGCTGCCAAGTGGCACAGGAGATGATGAAGCTCATCATCATCATCATCCCCATTCCAGACAGCTGGGAATAATGGCTACTTAGGGAGTGACACCTTGTTCCTGCTTTCAGCTCCATGCTGACAGAGTTTGAGAGGAAAAAAACAGAATAATCAAAGGAAACGCTGCACATGGTGGAGAAGGCACCAGGCCCAGGCCAGCACTCCTTGGTCAATGGGCTAAAAGTCCGTAAGTTGCATAGGGGAGCTTCTGAAATTCTTGTCAATCTGCAACGGTCATTGTACCATAAAGGAAATGCTGTAAGTATTTAATAACAGCAAATCAAAGCCAGTTATTGCCGTAGGTTGAGGAGAAGCAGCGAGGTGCATGGCGGGAGGAGACATGGAGATTCACATTTGGCTTTCTCATCCTCACTTCCACTTGGGACTTTAAGCCGTCTTCCATTTGTGGGCTGTAATAGTATTGTTTTGTAATCAAACTTCAGCTGAGGTGACAGGTTGGGATTAAAACAAAAGGGATTGCACCATTTTCCTTGTACGGCTCAGTCCAAAGACCAAGCCATTGAAGTTAGCCCTCTCATCACCCAAATGACCAGCCCTAGCATGACAACAGTCAGCCCAGACATGAAAGGTCAGTCAGAAGCCAAGTGATGGGGAGGGTGGGTCAACACTCTGGCTCCTGCTTTTAGTGGAGATACACAATAAAAATGGTTACTGTGGTAACACACACAGAATCATAGGCATTTTCAATACTGGGTGATTCTTAGCAATAGAACAATCTCAATCATAAGCAGTAGTGCAATCGATGACACAACAAATTAGAGAGACAAATGGAAGACTTGAACAGTACATTGATATTAAATTTGACCCGCTAATTACATGTTGCTATTTAAGGAGCCAACGTCAGGATAGACAGGGTGGTAGAGTTAACAGTACGATGAGTCAGCATGGGAAGAACAGGTCAGTGATGCACTCTGGATGCTGGGCCTGGGCTCTCAGCCTTTTCCAACATGATGCGAGCATCCCAGAAGCCTCTTTCTCTAGCACTGCTCGCACAAAGCTTTGTAGGTGAGAGAAAGCACTAGTCGAGCAGAAGCGATGGAGTGGAGCCTGCAGAGCAATGGGAGGGGCCACAGCAACGCGGAGGAGGACACTGCAGAGTCCTCTGCACATAGCGCCGCTGTTACAGAATCACGGAGCACATCCTCAGAGCTTGGGCCCTTTCCCTTTCATCTGAGTGTGTGCGACTCAGGATGCGCGTCTTGTGTGTCTCTGAGTGTGTGCATTCTTATTGGTCCCAGCAGTAATTTCAAAGATGAAAGGAGAGGGTCATTTGGTCTCATTATGGAGCAGCACTTCTTCTGTGAGAGGTGCAAAGTGTTTTTGTCTGGGCTGTCTTTCTGTACCAGGTGAGCAGACAGGGAGAACAACATCTATCTCCATCCCCCTGGGCACTTAAACTAAGAGCTTAGTACTCCGGGCACCACCAGCTTACGCACACGTGTGTGCACACACACGCACGCACTCTCTGACACACGCACACACGCACACTCACACACTCACTCCAATTCCACCATCAATGAGTCTCATCCACACAGGTACCATTCACAATTTACTACACATGTTCCCCGCACACAAACCACATTACGTGTAGATTCCGTTCTGTGTTTCTCAGAACAGAAGGACAGATGCCCTGCCCTGGAAGGGGTAGTGACACACTCTCCACCCAAAATCTGCCCCGTCTTCCACCCCCGCCCCCAGACGTTTCCCTTCTCTTGGCGAGTCCTTCAGGTGTCCTGGAAGGGCAGCTCAAAGCAGTTGTAGGGGTCGTTCGCAGGGTCGTCCCAGGGGCCCATGCTCCTCCAGAAGGATGAGGGCTTCTTGTGCAGCTCCCTGCGCACGCAGCGAGGGCAGGGCTGGGCCCGCATGCGGCACTCCGTATGGAACACCGCCCCGCAGCCCTCACACCTAAACACACACGCACACGACAGCGTCAGATACAAGAAGCTGAGCTGGACTCTGTGAGTCTCCCTAGAACATCTGAACTGTGCAGATACACACAGAATATACCTTTTGTTTGTGATTTTGACAACTGAATGGCACACGGAGCTGAAGAGGGGAAAAATTAGCATGAAATGAAGTTTACAGTTTCCCAGGAAGGCTCAGTTTTTGAGACTGAACACTGACAGATGCTTTTCATCTAAGCAAACAACAGACGATACATATTCTAAGGTTAAGAAGAGGACACAAAGCAACAAGCAGTAATTCTTGGCTTAAATCAAGAGAGGAAGCCTCAGCATGCTGCTTTTCCACATGCAACAGTAGCTGAAACAAGTAACAAGACTGAAATGCCAGTAATGACCAATATGTGCCTGGTCTCCTGGCATCCTGGATGATGTCAGGCAATTTCTCTTTTTATTACCATCGCTCTTCGGCTCCCACATAAACTCTCCTTGCTCACAGACCTTGAGGAGCAATTTCAGGGGCTATAAACAAGCCAGCGACAGGCTTGTTAGGCACCGACGCTGCAGGACATGAATGTATTGTGGCATCAGGGGTCACCTAACAGTACATCAGCCACCAAAGACCAAGGAGCGCCACGTTACTGAGAATCCCTGAAAGAGGTTTCACCTCACCTCTTGGTGGCGCTTTCCTGGAAGGGGTAGATCACCTGGCCGTTGTGACACATCTCGCAGATGAAGCCCTTCTCACTGCACAGGCTGCAGCTATAGACATGGGAGCTGGCAAACTTGATCACCTTGGAGAGGAAGGGGGCGAGTTTCCCATCGATCACCTGGGTGGGTGAGACACACATGGCGATGGAGCGGAGGGACAGGCAAGGATGTGGGAGTGGAGAGGGAAGAGGGTGAGAATATGGGACAGAAAATGTAACAAGGATGCAATGAAGACAAAGGTAGGGTGCAAAGAAGAGGAGAAGAAAAAAGTGGAGGGATAAAGGTAAAACCTAAAAGTCCAGTCATGAAAGGGACAGAGAACAGGAGACACGCAAACAGAGGACAGCGTGGTGGGATAAAGCGGACGCCATTTAAAATGCTGCCTTCCACCAAGGTATCCAACTCGCTAAGTGGAAGTTCATTTGTCTAAAGCATGTGAGGAAACTGCATTGAACAGCGTGTGTAGCTTCTGAAGATGCCAGGAAGCTGGCGGAGCCTCATGAAAGCAGTAAGTGACGGCATGCGCTGTACGGCGGGCTGCTCAGCGGGACAGTCACCCCGTTAGCTGGCAGCCAGGCCGCCCTGAAAATGCCCCCCGCGGTCTGATCGTTTCTGCAGATCCCTCTGGGTCGGTCCCACAGCACCTCGCTCTCACACGCTCGTCCTTTACAGGGTCGGCCTGCGGCCACAGGCCAACACTTTCTTTAAGACCCACGGGAATAATGGATTTCATAAAACAAAAACAAATCTGCTCACCAATATGGGTTTCCCCAAATATTCACTAAATCAATTATTACAAATACAACATCCCAAACCATAATGCTGCTCGGAGAAAGCACAGCATGAGCTTTATTAATACAGAAAGAAAGCTTCAGGAAATTTTCCCCGAAACCCATTTTCCTAGGATGCAAAAAATGCATGCCGTGAGCGTAATCAGTGCATGACTCAGGCTGTTGTGTGGCATTAGTCAAGGATACAGAAGCTGAAAATAGTGATTACATACTGTGTGAGCTCTTTTTCCCGGAAATCCATGACCACACACATACAGGCACACTCACATGGACAGCTTCCCACTTCCTGGACTCAGAATAGAATAGTAACATATAAACCAGGAAAAAAATCAACTGAAGAACCAGGCTTTTAGCACCAATGTTCTAGTAAAGAAACAATCCTGAGAGTTTTTAACATGCTACATGAACAGTTAAGACACAAAATCTTTGTTTTTCATGCTAAAAAGTACAACAAAATATAAAATATAAGCATGGGTGAATAATCAGATGACTGGGACTGGTGGACACTCTCAGAACTGGGACACTGCACACAGGGTTACACACTGATGATTCTCAGAACTGGGACACTGCACACAGGGTTACACACTGATGATTCTCAGAACTGGGACACTGCACACAGGGTTACACACTGATGATTCTCAGAACTGGGACACTGCACACAGGGTTACACACTGATGATTCTC
>JAODJU010000001.1:33027805-33047966 GCA_026776725.1 Gnathonemus echidnorhynchus
CCCCCCCCCCGCCCCCCCCCCCCCCCGCCCCATCCCATCCCACACGCCATTGTAAGGCCACCGCTTAATCCCCTAAAACTGCTGTTTAACACCCGCTACTTTATCCCTCCAGCACATGCTGTAATGAAGGCCCTAATGTCCTCATCTGCTTCATTAAATTGCTCAGAAAGGACCCGGATTAGACAGATAAAGAAAGGGTGAGCCCTGTTTGGATAACGCCCGGCCTCCGACCAGCTTGGAAAACAGGATTAGCACTGGGCCGTGTGCCTGAGTGTACATGCTAGTGTGTGTCTGAGCCGTGCCATATATGAATTACAGGCACAGCGGTTCTGCAGTTTAACTGTCTGTCTGAACTGCCTGAAGCCTTAGGGTGGGATGTTTGCAGCCACATGAAGGAAAGGAGCACAGAGCTCGGGATAACCTCAATGAATATCCCATTAAAAATAGTTTAATCTGCGAGCAAAAATGTCTGGTTTGATTATGACCAAACAGCACCATAGGGGACTGTGTGAGATACTGTATCCATCACTGTGTGAGGAACAACAAACGAAATGAGGGCAAAACGAAACCACAGGTCCACGCATAGGTCTGTGCGTGTCACATGAAAATGGAGAATGCCAACATCTCCTTCAGCTCTTTCTAGGTTGTTGGCAAGACTAACATGGAACCTTGTAAAACGAGCACAATACAATTAGCATTTATATGGGACTCTTAATCCAAACCATCTAAGTGCACGTCACAAAAAAGCAAAACTTGCTATAAAATTAAATCCAGCAATCAATCAAATCCATCAAATCATACTCACACTGGAGCGACTTAGTATTTTAAGTTAATTCTGCTCGGATGGGACAAGGTCCACAGAGAATAGTGTTTTATTTTTTTTGACTCTGCAGCAGTTCAGCATTCAGCAAACTCACAGCAGAAAGGCCTAAACCATGAAGGACCTTCTAACAGCACAATGAATAAAAGGAGCGGAAAGGCTATTATGAGAGAGTGAAGAGGAGAACAGCGACTTGTAAATGTGACCTCTCTCTGCCACAGGCTGAAAAAGACCGAAAGGTCAAACACACAGTGTCTCACACTAGTCACAAAGCAGGAAATAATGTATTTATCAGAAGACCAGGGACTGGGACTGCACTGGTAAATATAAAAAGAGCTCAGATTTATTGTGAATTGGGCAGTCTGGGAATAGACAGAAAAAACCTTATAGGACCACAAAACAATTTCTAGGGTAAATTGTTCCTTATCGGTCATCTAGCATGTGACAGGAGGCATCGAAAACAGCAGTGACACCAGGAAAGGATCAGTTCTGCCCTGTGGATGGAGCACCTGCATTCAGAGGACAAGCTCAGCTTCAGCTAATGCCAAACACAGACTCCAGGAATGTCAAATCGGTGCTTTAATTGTGGAGCCCTATTCTGTGTCTGCTCTTAAGTACAATCAATGTGTACATAATAGCTGGTACAATGCAACCAGGGTTGCAAACTTCGGTCATCTGCCTAGAGTGACATTTTCAAATCGAGACAAGTCTGCACACACATGCACACACATTTACATACATATCACAATTGTATTACCTTGTAAATAGTCTGTAGGGTTTCCAAACTACACCAACACGTTTGATGTAGCTAATTTTAGGTTTATAATGGAATAATATAAATTTGCCATAAGATTTTCTGCATAAACATGAGTCTGAAAGCGTGAGTGTCACGTCAGATGCATGACAGTTGGCAACCCTGATACAGCATTGCATATGGGAGGTAACCTCAGGGCCCTTGTCACCTCCCCCAGTGTGCACGTGCACACACACGCACACACACACACAAACAGATATACATACACATACACCATTACACACACATACACACACACCATTACACACACACACACACAAACAGATATACACACACACACACCATTACACACAGATACACACACACCATTAGACACACACACACACACACCATTACACACAGATACACACACACCATTAGACACACACACACACACCATTACACACAGATACACACACACACACCATTACACACAGATACACACACACACATACACATATTAGACATCTAGATCTTTGTGAGGACACTCCATTCATTTCTATAAGGATAACCCTAATCCTATGACAACATTAACCCCGAACCAACCCTAACCAAAGCAAACACAAAGACTTTGGCATTTTAGTTTTCTGATTGCATTCACAGATTGTTATAAAATTGAGATTTATGTTGGGGGGACATGAAAAATGTAACAGGTTATATCACATGTAGCACAAACACACCAAATTGCACACATGCACAAACGCACACATGAACACACAAATACAAAAAAATGCACACATGCACGAACACACACACACACACACACTGGCAGCAGGCGTGCAAGAAAAAGGACGCAACACTGTCACGCTTTGTTTTTTATGCCTGGTGAGCTTGAATGAGTATAATTAGTTATAAGGTTGGGGGAAGTTTGTAACAGGCAGCTTGGAGGACTCTGCCCTCCCACTAGGCGTAAGCCTCTGCGGGTCAACGCTGGGGGGCAGGGAGGGGAGGCGAGGGATCAAGCTGGCGTACAGATAGGATGTGAGACAAGACACGTAAGCACAGGGAGCCTCTGCTTTAATCTTCCCTGAAGGAGAGAAACAGCGGCACTGGCTGCAGTGCGATGCTCACTTCCAACAGACTGACAGAGGCCAAGCGTACAACAGGACAGATCCCAGGCTCACACCGCCAGCCACCAGACTGGGTGTGTCACATCATCTGAGGGACGTGTAATCACTGACTTATAGTCCTGGTATAGAGGGGATACAGCAAACTGACAATAGCTGCTCTTATACGCATCTTACCTGCTGAAGGTCAGCCAGGGAATACAGGTGAATGTGCTGCAGGAGATACTCCCTGGGAAAGATCCTGGAGGACAGGAGAACAGTGCAGATGCCAGTGTTACTGCGATGCTGCCCAGCGGCACGGTGCAGGCAGGAGCCCAGTACAGCCACCTGTAACCAGTGCTACTGCAGGTGACTCAGCTCTGTCTTGGGTTAGTTGGGCACAGAGCAGTAAGCACACGTGCACAGAACGCAAATTCACACGCCCGTACATGCCCGAGAAGCCAAAGCGTGGAGGACCTTCACAATGGCCAGTAACCACAGCAACCCAGAGACAAGGTGCCTACAAAATGAGGGTTAACTGAATTGAATGCAAACAGCCTGTGAAACAGGCATTTAAAAGCACTCTCCCTTATTAAGGGTGAAGTAGGGTTGCTCAATCCAGATTTACCCGGCTATTAAAGCCCTCTTCAGCGTTCACTAGCCTGCTCCATCTCCTCACTCTCTTGCCAAGTGGTCCTGGCAGGAGCACAAAGTGACGGGATGAGGGCAGCTATGGGGGAAAATGGTTTTGATGACCCATTTGTTGCCGTGGTGCTAAAATCAGATGAAGCCTAAAATGGCCCCAGCAATCAAACATGTCAGTCAATCCCTGACGCTATGGCTCGAGCAAGGCAACAATAACAAGCCTTATGAAATGGAAGAGGACCCTGCCTCAAAAAGTGCACAAAATACTCGCCTGCCTGATTATTGACAACACTGACTGCCACATGATATTACTGGGAGACAGGAGTAAGCAGGAGTAAACAGGAGTAAGCAGGAGTAAACAGCAGTAAGCAGAAGTATACAGGAGTAAGGAAGAGCACAGACACACGGGCAGTTACACATTTACAGGTTTTGAGGTGCACAGCTGAAGTGTCACATAAGACAATGAATAACAGAGTCAATTAAGCAGGCAGTCTGGAAACTAGAACATGCCTCCTGAACACACACTATACCTGTGCGAACTCTCTGTTACTTAGACTAAGAAGAAATCTGACGGCTACAACCAACTCAGAAGGCTGTTTCCAATTCTATCAGTGATGGGGGACAAAATGTGTTAGGTGGGTGTTTCTGTGTGTGCTTGTGCTTGCTGTGGCATTGGGGAGGGCTGGAAGCAGCCGAGCTGAGCCTAGGTCAGGGATAAACTGATCCACAGTACTCAGCAAAGCTACAAGAGATGTAAAGTACTACCTACTATTTATTACTTAAGCAGATGGAGATAATCACAGATCCAGGAAAGCACAAAAAGAAAATGACTCATCCAATTACCATCCAGTCTATAGATCATCTTGATAATACCAAATCTTCTAAATGTACCACATTTTATACTTCGTATCACAATATTTAGATCAGTTTCACAGCCTTTCTTGACAATTATTTTTTACATGTCTAAAGGCTGCCTCCCAAATGGAATCACAAATGCAACTGAAGGTTAGGGTTGCTTTGAAGTGATGACCTGTATTAGGCAGCAGGAAATAGAAATTCTAAATGTATTCATATTTTCCAAGGTAAATGGTGTCAGGGGGTGGCATGGTGCTGGGTCAGTGGGTATCAGTGGGTGTGACGCCCCCTACAACTGAAGGCCACCAGGTAACCCTGACCAGGATAAGCAATTGGAAAATAGATGGAATAAATGTTGGTGCTCAAGTCAGTTTAATACACCAATCAAAGGTATCTAACTGGCTACAACCTCCAATTAAAATAAAAGCACAATGCCATTTTTTAATGGATTTGATACAGAGTCTGCCTTCTCAACTTCCAGCATGGAACAGTGTTGCACATTTTTCTTCCTCCCAGCTCTCTGCCACAGTCCACAGTTTTGCACCCTCCCAGGAGGGAACAGAAATGTGGACTGTCTGAAGGTCTCCGAGGATTGAATTGGGAAACACTGTCCTATTCGATACTCCTGAGATAAGCCCAGGTTTCAGCTGTGTGTTTGCCATGGTGATGACTTACAGGTATCATGGCTAACCTAACAAGCAGAGTACAGCTAGATTCAAGCACTTATCAGTTCAAGTAAAGCACTGTGAGCCCTATATTATATGTTGTGTTTACTGACTGTGTTGACCTTTCATAAATGTTAACAAATGCCCAAACGTTGGCAACACCTTGTTGGGCAGCTGACTTGTGGAACCATGCTGCAAAAATGTCAATATTTCATTATTACTGTCATTTCACTGTACAAAATGCAGTTTCCCAGTGATAGCCGGAGCACTGGGGCAGCAGACATCAGTAGCACAGCCTCAGAGTGGCGGAGCATGTGACAGTGCACTCTTTAAGAGTGTCAGCCTGCGTGTGGGTGTGGCACTCACTGGATCCGCCGCCGCAATGACAGTGCACTCATTAAGAGTGTCAGCCTGCGTGTGGGTGTGGCACTCACTGGATCCGCCGCCGCAATGACAGTGCACTCATTAAGAGTGTCAGCCTGCGTGTGGGTGTGGCACTCACTGGATCCGCCGCCGCAGTGTCGGCTTTGACGGCTCTCTCCTCCATTTTCAGGGCTGCATTGTAAACAAACGCTGCCTTTTTCAGCCTTGGAAATCTGTACGGTCACTTCAAGGATTGATGGCTGGGATAATATTTTAGCGCCACCGTCATCATTAATTTCCCTCTGTTTTGATGTGCAGGGCATTAGCCGCCGCTGGCTAATGGCAGGCCGGTAAACACTGGCTTGAGTGCACGTTCTTCACTGGGGTCGCCCTGGCTGCGGTAAACAGTGCTGCTGGCGGAAAAGCCCGCCAGTCAGGCAGCTGGGATCACTCATGCGCTCCAGGTGCCAAAAACCGGCCCATCCCTCGCGGCAGAGCCCTGCCTCAAAGAGGCCAGTGCCGACGTCACAAAGGAGCACTTCAAAGAAAGGTGAAACTTGGGTGTTTCCATTCACAAAGCCGTGATACGTATGAATAAACATTCACACATGTGAGCTAGGGGAGAATACCAAGGCTTCCCATTGGGAACTTCTCAATTAAAATGAGAAACGCACAGAATTGCACGTGTATACATGGGGTTGTTTCAAATATGCCCTCACGGGTTTCATGCTTACCATTTCATTTGAACACTAATGGGCTATCAAGCACACAAAACATGTTAAGCAGTATCCTGCCCTAAGATGAAAGGCACTGAAGCCGATGGACGTGGGGCATGGCCCAAGGTAAGTGGTCTGGTAAAATGGCACCATTCCTTCCATGCTGCACATTTCGTTTTAAGTTGATGGATACCAACCCACCTGAAGTGGCATGTTTTCTGGCATAAGGCCGAACTTCACAGAAATCACGATAAACCAAAAGCCTAAGAACTCTTCAGGTTCAACACAGACGCAACTTTTAACCTACAAATATTACAAGGTTACAAGGCTGCAGTATTCTAAAGCAAACAGAACAATCTGATTGTCTCGCAATGGAGAATCTCTGGTTCTCAATGGTCAAACGGGCTAAGGGACGGTCTAGAGCAATCAAACAACAATCCTCTCTTTTCATGAAGAAAGAGGTTAGAGAGGTCAGAAATGTCCCTGGTCAGTGTGAACTAATGTCTCCTCACTTAGGAACCTCCCTTGTGTAAACAGAACCTCAACACATGCTCACTCACCCTGCTTGCTTGGGCATATTCCTACCCACCTTAGCTAAAGCAGGGTATGTGGAATGAAGGCATATCTCAGTTTGTGTGTCGATTTTGCAATAACTGAAACTGAGCGAGAATCAACCAAGATGAAAGCAGTGCGACATTCTGTAAACACAAGATGTACAGCAGAAAAACAGGCAATTTGCATGCTAAGGAAGGCTTAGGATTGTTTATAAAAGTGCACCTTCAGTGACTTTTTTCAGTTCGTAACATCATATTTATGCTAATTTAAATAGTGCCAATCCACCCATCCTCACATTGGCAGATGTACTTATTCAACTGAGGGTGGCAGTTCTCAGGAATTTAAACACTTTTGTAGGGCCCTTGAGATTAGACTGAAATTTCAGACATTCGGCTTCCTTTATCTTTCTATGACACACCAGTTGCGTCAACAGGCTCCCATACAATGGGAACAATGGAGGATAGGAGAAGTTTCTGGGACAAAACAATAACAAAAAGCCAGAGAATTGATGGTGCCTCTATACAGTCTTTTTTAAGAACAGGTGGTTTCCTACTTCTCTCTCTCTCTCCCCCTCTCTCGCACCAACTCCTATACACGGCCAATGTGTCAGGCCCTTCTAATGAGGCCTCTGGAGAGGGGGGGGGGGCGCACATGCCCCCCCCCACCGGTAGCTTTCTGAACGACTCGCTTTCCCTCCTGCAGACCCCCAGGTCACGTGGGCGTGGGGTGACATGTCCGCGAGGAGTCAGGCGTCGCCGCAGTCCGTGTGTTTGTCTGGCTCCGCCTGACGGACGGGCGGGAAGAGGCGACGCGGAGGAAGCCGCTCAGCCGCATAGCTGTGCGCTCAGACAAAACAAACCGCACCCAACGCCAAATGTACGGTCCGCCAGATAAAAGGCCGCGGGGGCCATTGTCTGGTGACGGGGGGCTCAAACGAACTCCATGTGGATGGATGACGAATCCACTGCTGCTGTCTAAACACAGACACGGTGCGAGTGTGAAGGGGTATATGCTCATACGCTATCGCAGGCATCAGAGGGGCAGGACAAAGGCACCTGCTTATCTTGCTTCCTAAACATCTTTGTTAGCACACTATGATTTTAAGAGAAATTCCTGCAGACAGGAACGGTCTCTCCATGCTTCCTAAACTCCCACCCAGGCTCTCCATCCCCCCCCCCCCGTCCTCTGGGCTGCACTCACCTGCGTCGCAGGTCCTCGGCCACGGCAGCCCGGCAGCTGAACAGGTACGCGCGCAGGGACTGCAGCTGCTGGCGCAGGCGCAGGACGGTGGCCAGGGAGTCGCAGTGCTCATACAGTCGCGGGTTCAGCTGCTGCACATCCAGCAGCGGCTCCTCCTGCACAAACTCCAGGAACTCCTTGGCCTGCTTGGACACCTGGGCCAGGATTGATGGGGGGGGCGGCATGTAAACAAATGCACCGTCCAGGATCAGACTCTACAGAGGCAACAGGCGAGGAGACCTATATATGGAAGCATGCTCATGACCCAACTTACTTACCCAGTTTTGCTGCACCATCCAAAGCAATTTACACTGTTTATCGTTTTACACATATACGGCTGACTATTTACTAATGTTTACTAACTTCCCAGTGACAGCTCCTTAACCGCTATAGTGCCAATTTGTGTTTGCATCTCTGGTAAGGCGGACGCTTAAACCAAAAATATGCAGAAATATACTCAAGCCTGAGAAATGTAAACACTTTACAACAGCTGAAGCATTTGGTTATTTGCTAAATGCATTTAAATGAAACAAGGCCATTATACAAACAACTTGGCTAACATCTGTTTCATTCGGAAAGGCATCTCAACAACGGCTTTAGAAAATATATATCCAAAGTCATATAGGGAATAAGGTCCGATACTCCCATACAGCATACAGATTGTCATTTCCATAAAAGTAGACTGTGGCCGATTGCAGAACAGCAGAGACTAAATGAGATGGTAGGTCCACCTTGTGCTTGCTGGTGTCCCAGTTGTGCAGCAGGCGGGCGGGGATGAGGAAGAGGTCGTCCTCGTGGCAGCCCGGGCAGTAGTACCAGCCGCTGTAGCAGCAGACCTTGGCTTTTCCCCGGGACAGACCCACGGGCTTCTGGCAGCCTGCAGGAGAGCAGCGATCAGCACGGGGTCTCCATCCCACCATTCCGCCTGGGAGACTAAGGCCACACAGCCTTTCGTAAATCAATCTTAGGTATATTTTCATATCGGTACAAAGAGTATGTTTATTGCAGGCTTTACATTTGTTCTAATGAAAATATACACTGATGATCCAAAACATTATGACCAGCCCTGTGTGACATGAATAATGTTGACTGTCGTATAAAAACAGCACGTCAAGGTCGGGGATATATTATCCGGCGAGCCAACATTCCGAAATCGTGTTGAATGCAGAAGAATTGGTCATATTAGAGACAACAGGCCTCATTCACATCTCACATTGACAAGTCTTGGGGGCCCAGGACCCTGTTGGCAGACTGTGGTTTTTTTCCCTCCTTGGACCTTCTCAGTAAGTCCTCACCATGACTAACCGTGAGCACCCCCCAGTCTGGCTGTATTGGAGATGCTCTGACCCAGTCATGTGACCATGATGATTTCAGCTGGTTAAAGTCACTCAGATAAGAGCCCATTCCCTCTGCATTCATCATGTCAAATATGAGTACCTAATGTTAGCTTTCCATCTAATAAAGTCCAAACCTTGACGTGCACTGTTCTTATGAGATGGTCAAGATTATTTGCCAGACCTAATGCACACATATGAATACATGATGCAACCTCTCCAGCTGGACAGTTCATTCTTTTGGCTGGTTCTTCTTAGCCATGTTTCAGTTGCTACTATGCTTGTGATGTTAGCAGTACCATGCAATCCTGTGTGGCGGGTAGAATATTGTAGGTAGTATATTTGTAAATTTAAGGTGGAAAATACACATATGACATGAAGTGACAACAGCTCTGGGGAATGCTGCCTCTGAATTTATGCATTATGCACAATTTTGAAAAGCCCTTTGGAGAGTTTGGCACATTTTACCACTAAGCTGAAATTGCTTGAAAGCACAAAGTTAGAAAAGCCACGTTTTCTGTCCTTAAAAAAGTAGAAATGTATAATTGAAAATGGAAGGCAGTTTTTATCTGGTATATTTTTAAAAATATATCCCATCAGGGTAGCTTCCCCCCCCCCCCCATTTCTTTTCCATCACAGAAATATCTCAGCATTACATGAAACTCCACTCAAAGAACAACACCAACACCAACAGGAGGGGCAGAGCTCTGGCGGGTTTACAGGCCTGACACCCCCCCTTAGACCCCAATGATGGTTCAAAGGGCAAAATCCAAGTGTTTGTACACCTTTCTCTGCATTATAAAAACTGACTACTTACAAATTATGCTAACAAATGATAAATGAAAAGAAATGAATGTAATGGTGTGGTTGTTCATCTCTGGTAAACAAACAGGTGACAAGGACATCTCTTAAACCCAGACTGACCAAAAGATCATGCAAGTATCCCATCTCTTCGAAAAGGTGTAGCTAATGATTAGACAGCTGTAATCAGGTAAATCCCCGGCTATTAATGCCCTGTTAATATATCATCGGGTAGAGAGCAGTATCCCTGTCCAAAGGACATGTGCGCAGACATACAGAGGCCTGCGCATGCACTCATAGAGGATGGACAGGATAAAAAAAGAATCCCCCACATTATGCAGAACTGTGCCTAACAGCCAGGGAAGAGTGATTCCCGCCCCCCAAGGTTCCTCACAGGATCTTGTGAAAATAGACTGCTTTGTGTCCTTCCGGGACTGCCCCCCCCGCACGCCCCCCCCCGCACGGCCCCCCATGCACGGCAGCGGCGGTCGCACTGCCTCAAACAGGCAGGTGTCCCTTATCGAGGGCAATCTGCGGAACCTGGGAGGGGAGGTGTACACCGCAGCGGGGACGGTGCAGACCAATGCAGACATGCAGCGCTCCGTTCAGAGAAATGCGACACCTCCCAACATCATAGAGGAACCCGGGACGCAACGGAACTGCCCCCAAGGTATTCATTTGAAGTCTAGCAGGACAAACAGCTGAGTGTGACACGGGAATTCTCCCCAGAGGGCAGAAGCTCACACTCTGTGTTACATTACACTGAAAATGGGGAAAATTAAATACTGTATGATTACAAAAATCTGATGCCCAGTGGGACAAAACATAAAAAGTATGAGGAAAAATATGAATATGAAAATATGAAAAGTAAAACTGAAAATGTAAAGATATCTAAAACAGGCCCACAAAATTACAATAAAAAAATTCGGTTTTGGGTGTATACCACGAGATATACACACTATACAGACAAAAATATTGAGACACACCGCAATCATTGAATTCAGGTGTTTCATTCAGACCCATTGTCAGAGCTATATAAAATCAAGCACCTACCCATGCAGTCAGATTTACAAACATTTGTGAAAAAATGGGTCATTCTGAAGAATTCAAGCATGGTCATAGGATGCCACCTTTGCAATAAGTTAGTTCACAAAATTGCTTTCCTGCTAGATATATCACAGTCAACTGTAAGTGGTATTATTGCAAAGTGGATTTAGCAACAACAGAAACTCAGCCACGAAGTAACAGAACAGGTGAAGTAACAGTGAGGTCACCGAGTGCTGAGGCGCACAGTGTGTAAAAGTCACCAACGCTCTGTTGACTCCGTATCAATCCGATGACACCGAGTTCCAAAGTTCCTCTGGCATTAACTCCAGTACAAAACCTGTGCTGGGAGCTTCATGGAATGGGCCTGCAGCAGCAGAAACGTGGTCTGTAGAGTGGCAAATCAGGCTTCTCTGAATGGCAGTCTGATGGACAAGTCTGGGTTTGGCAGATGCCAGGAGAACGTTACCTGCCTGACTGCATTGTGCCAACTGTAAAGTTTTGTAAAGGAGGGATAATGGTATGGGGTTGTTTTTCAGGGGCTGGGCTAGACCCCTTAGTTCCAGTGAAGGGAATTCTTAATGCTTCCGTCTACTAAGACAATTTTCACAATTCTATGCTTCCAACTTTGTGGAAATAGTATGGGGAAGGCCCTTTCTGTTCCAGCATGACTGTACCCCAGTGCACAAAGCAAGGTCCATAAAGACATGGTTGGGTGAGTTTGGTCTGGAAGAACTTGACTGGCCCTCAACCCCAACGAACACCTTTGGGATGAACTAGAAGGAAAATTGCGAGCCAGACCTTCATGTCCAATGCCTGAACTCACAAATGCTCTTCTAATAAATGGGCAAAAATTCCCAGACACACTCCAAAATCTTGTGGAAAGCCTTCCCAGAAGAGTGGCAGCTGTTATAGCTGCAAAGGGGGGACCGACTCCATATTGATGACTATAGATTTAGAATGGGATGTCATAAAAGTTCCGGTGTAATGGTCAGGTGTCCCAATACCATTGTTCATATTGTGTATGACAGATGTTCCACACAGAGCTAATGTCTCCAAAATATAACTCCAAAATATAAATGAACTTTCCTTTACACTGCCCAAAATTAGCAAAATAATTTCCGACTCATTCTTGCCTGCCACAAAAGTACATGAAGGTGAGGAGCTGAAATGCTTCCCACAGATCGAGCTACAGATAAGCATGCACTCTGTAGAATGACGTAAACACTGTAGAGAATCAGCAGAGCATCTGAGGTGAGAATAACACAGACACCTGCATGCTTTCCACCAAGACGGCAGGGGAATGGCAGCTCAGCCTTTCCCAGAAGCCTAGCAAGCATTCTCAGGCAAGCACAGCATGTCAGCCTGGCCACGGAGAACCAAAGACAGGGTGAAGGAGAGCGGGGCTGGGGGAGGCCCGGCGAGAGCGAGGCCTTCTGTAACCGTCGGGTGCCATTATAGCTGAACAGCTGGACAAATATCTTACGAAACAGAATGAAAGGGAGGAAGCCATTCCAGTCACATGTCAGGAAAGTTTACTGGAAGTAACAGAAAAAGGAGGGGAGGAGGCAGGAAGAAAGGCGGAGGGGGGAGCAAACAACAGGTAGAATCCGGAAGGGCCGGGGTGTTGCCATGGAAACAGTCACACACTGCAAGTGTGCCTGGGTTGAAGACGCTTTGAAGATGCAAACTAACTTCAAACTTGTCTCAAGCATTCAGGAATACACATGAAATACTCCTGCTGACAACAAGCTTTTAACATACCACCCTCCCCCCATAAATAACATTTTAACAGAGTAGCACTGACGACGAACAGGCAGGCACTAAAGGCACACAGCTGCATTCACACCCGCGTGGCTAATCCACGGCAGCATCGCAACAATGAACACACTAATACTTCCGTAAAGCAGGCGGAAAGAAAACTGTGCACACGCATATCTAGGGGGGTCTCTTCGGGAAACCACCCAGAAATCGATACAACCCAGAATCTGAAAACCCACCCCCAGGATTCAGCTGCTCCAGACAGAATAGGAATTCAGTGTCTATGTGACCAAATTTCAAGCTTTGATGGAATATATATGTTTTTCTTCTTACATACATTTCCTCCATGACATTGCCAACATCTGGGCCAAAAGGATTTACAACTTCCCAAATGTTACTCCTTCCCAAATGTTCAAATCTTTTAAGGACATTTCTGATTCTGAGGACCATAAACACTGGTGCAAACCACAGCGACAACGGGGAGAAAACAGAGGATCAAATGAAGACGCAGGACTCTGTACCTGCCCCAGCCACCAATAGACACATCTCTCTCACAGCTCCAGCCAGCAGGTCGTCCCCAACCTCCCCAACTAAAAAGGCGAGAAAAAGGAGAGAGAAAAAAAAAAAGAAAAGACAACAGTGGAACATAAGGCTGGAGAAGGCGGCCTCCACAAAGGCCCGATGACAGGGCCGCGTGTGTTCAAGGGGAGACAGGGCCCCCATTGGCGTCCACAATGAGCCAGGTCAATGAAGGAACAGCGAGCAGTTATGTCTCCTCAAGATGGGCTCCGGCTCAGAGACTCTTTCAACCGTCCGCTTATTTACACCGAGTGCCTCAAAGAGAGGGAAACTTTATAAGGGAAGAGACAAGACGCTGGCTTTGATGTGCCCCACTCAGAGCTGCAGGCACTCTAATGAAGATGTGTAATCCAGAGCGTGGGGGGGGGCACTGGGCACACACACCTTTGATGTAAATGTTTTACATCCTCCCCACCTTACCCAAAATCCCCCCTCCATCCCCAAATCGCACTGTAGCCGCTCCATTGTCCGAGCTGCAGCCAGACCCCGATTGATGTGACATTTCTGCTCCGGCTCCGGTTCCCCCACCAGCTTTTTTTTTCTGCCCCGTGAATAAAAACACTTTGAATTACTGAGGTCATGCAAACTTTGAGCTACGGCTTGGGGAGATGGGGAGGGATGCGCTCGGCCTTCAAATGGGGATCTTTGCGGCACCTTCTCGCGACACCCGTGCGATTCACTGAATTCATCAAAAGAATAAACACTGCCAGTTACGAGCTGCACCGTGCGGTTTTGATGTCAAACGAGTGATTGTGCTGAAAAGGGCTGCCAGAGGTTGCATTTATGTATATGCTTAAGGAAGCAGCATAAAATTAATCAGCTGAAATCAGCAGGATATTAAAATCAACCTAAATCAATCAGTTCAGTTCAGACGTGAGGCTCCTGCGCATCATGATGGATGGACCCATCACTGGGGCAGCCTTGCAGGAGGGCGGGAACCGCTGCTGTGGATGGTGAGGCTGTCGCCAGGGTGCCACACGCACGATGAAGGCTGTAGCTGCACCCAGACTATGGTGAAGAACATCGACAACTGGGGGGCAAATTTATTAAGTAACAACTCATGAGTGAATGAATAAATTCACAGGATGCTGAGATAATTATGCATGGGGACTGGGCTTATACATTTACCCCAGGTAGGTCTGTTCAGGTAACTGCTTCAGTATTTTCTGTTTTGTTAACAATATTTTAGGAGGGAAGGAATATAACTACTATTAATACTGCCAAAAAAATCATTAGTTAAAATTCATATATTAAATTAACATGACATAAAAGCAAATCCTTACTTCAGCAATGTTTGGAGTGATGAGTCATATCAAAAAAAAAATATTAAACTAAGTGCTCAGAGTAACCAGATCTGCGATGACTTCCATACAAAATTCACTGGAGTGCCCTTTTGTTTTTAGAAAATGGCTTTGATTAAAATTTGCTTCAGTAATGCTCTGTCCAATATTTCAAGTGTCACATTTATAAATTATGTAGCGTTTCATTTACTATAGCCTAGCGCTCATTTCTGATCAGTTTATACAGAGGAGGGCTGCTGTGTTGGCAGTGATTTTAACAGCTGGGTTGCCCAATCTTAACTCTTCTTCTTATACCATTCAACAGATATTTTCTGCTTAGTATGAAATTAATGGCACTCATCCTGTGGGTCAGACATTACTACATTTTAATTAATATTGAGGGATAATTATTATTAAAATATTAATATCCAGTGCTGTAGCAAGTGTGGAACTAAATACTTCAAGATAAAGATTTGGATTTCAGTGTTTGTGCTTTGTGTCGTTAAATCTGATTACACTGGACAAAAAGGCACGCTTTAAAAATGGCTTCTTCATATTCAAAATCAATTAAAGTCAACAGCAGGATCCCCTGGAGCATGAATATGCCAAACGAGGAACCGAACAGCCATTTGATCCTTGAGTACTTTGTCCTACTGAACAATAAAATATTTCCCGTGCTGGTGTGAGGAGGAGCGAGAAGCCTGGGATTCCTCAGCCCGGTGCGCGACCTTCCCGCTGCGGAGTACCCCACTGACCGAGCGCCTTTCTCTGACATCACGGCTCCGGCACGGAGCTCACGGGAGTGCGGCAATTAAGAGGAGCGCGGCCAGCCCGGCGTGAATGGGGTGTATCTGCAGCTGGAGTGGTCCCCAGCACGTCGCATGTGTGCAGGATAAATCCCCCATTGTGAGCACTGACAAATTGGGGCTAGGGGTGACGGAGGAAAGGGCCAGTGCTGCCAAATCAAAGCCCCCCGAGACCGGCAGGGACCCCCTCCCCCGACACCCCCAAAAAGCTGCGCACATTGTCCCGCTTGGGGTGACCCCACAATGGCCTCCTGCCTCCTCTGCCAGCCTCTGCTGCTCACCACTTCTGTCGCCTAATCCGTCTGACAGCTCTGGGCAAGCAAAAGATATTTGCTCAGGAAAAAGTGATTAAATTGTAACAGACTGGCCCCTGATTACCTCTACAAAGCTAAGTGACGGACAAGGGAGAGAAGACAAAGGGAGCTAGCTCTTTAACCACATTTGGCCAGGCAATAGGAAGAGGGGAGGGGGGATACTGGTGGGGGGGATTTAAAGGAGAAAGGGATTTAGAGTTAGAATTCTGCATCCAAGAGAGCCGTCCAGATTTCTTTTTGAATCAAAATGTTTCAATTAAATGCAAAATTGCACCCCTGTATCAAACAGGTCCCACACTGGTTGAAATTCGAAGGCCTCTCTCAATTTGAAAGAGGACCCCCCCCACACACACTCCCCCTCCATGTTTTATCGACCAATTATTGTCAGGTGCCCATCATTTGCCATAGCTTTGAAATCCTCCACATTAAACAGGCAGGTTGTTCCCCCAAAGCGGGCAGAGGGAAGGCTATTCACTTTCTGTGTGTGATTGGGGTTTTCACGCCGTCTGTGATGCTGGAGAGGAGAGCGACACCACACTGCAAAGCCAGAGAGATGCTCACTGCAGCAAATCAGAGAACAACATTCTCACTCAGGCATCTCTCTTCAGCTCCAGTGGTCCAACCCTCTATACCTCCTTGTCTCAGGTAATCACATAATTCAGGTAGTTAAAGACCTCCAGTTATGCAGATATTGATGAAGTCATTTAATCAAATAAAGCCAGGGTAAGCGAGATACGATTATCAAATTTGCTTTAGACCCTTAATACAGCAGCAGACCTACAGCAAAATTAGCAAAAAAGAAAAGATTTATTTTTGTTGATGCAGACAATGTCTAGGGTCAGACTCAAAGTAGAAGGCCAAACAGTAAGACTCATGTGCTACATTATGCACCAAAACATCTGGAGCTGGAAGCTAAAGTCAAGCAAAACCGTCACAAATGAAATATAAAACAGGCCATTCACCTGCAGGACGAGCAGCTTTGACTAATAAAAGCACAACACAAAGAAGCAACATGCAAAGCTTTGGAAGGTGTCTCTCAGCAGTGCAGACTTTAAACATGCATCCCAGACACCTTGATCCACAAGTCGCCCTGCTGCCTTTGATGATAACCACAACACAGGATGCACCAAAGGCAGAGCATGTGCACAAAGGACTATGGGTAATTCCATATTGTTGTACTGCTAAACCGGTATACTGTTAACGCAAGACTTGGAGTGGGAGGGGGTTCTTATTTAAATGGAAAATAACAGACTTGATGTTGGTGGTGCTTCATCGTTAGACGGTGTTAAATACATTTTAACTACTTAGCAAGTGCCAATATTGTGCATGAATTTCGAAACACCTCATACTGTAAATGGCAATCCATAGTTCTTAAGCCATATGGGGGCAATAAAATACAGACGCTCCTCTACTTACGAATGAGATACGAACATTTCAAGCTACGAACAGCAGTTCGGAACGTAAGTTGTTATTAAACATCATTGTAAGGGTATACGCAAGTACAAAGAACTGGGGTGCTGAGAGTACGCACGCTACGCGGCTGCGCAGTGGGAGTAGCGGCCTGAAGTCGTACTAGGCGGGATTGGCGCACAGAAAAAAAAATTGATGTTGCGGACAGGAAACGGGAGCCCAATGAACACAAATCGGACTTACAGTGCTCTTTGTTCGTATGTCTGAAAGTTCGTATGTAGAGGAGCGTCTGTATTGCCTGCTTACAGAGGTGGATAGTTCAGGTCCAGAAAGTAAAAATCCTGACGAAGATTTTGTTTCGGCAGCCAGTTGAGTATAAAAAGAGTCACAGTACTCAACCGATTGGTTGAAACAAAACATTGATCTGGATTTTTACTTTCTGGACCTGAACATCCATATTTGCCTAGTTACCTATATAGTTCAAAGACTAATCTACTGCTCAAGGACCTGACCATCACTCCTCAAGGACCTGACCACTGGAACAAGAACACAGAGACACTGAATTCAGTGTGGGTTCATAAATATACGACTTAGGCTTGGGCGATATTAAAGCGATAGGGTATACTGTAGTATTTAGAAATCGTGGCTACAAAATTGGGGGAGCACAAATTTTATCATATCGACCCCCTACTCGGCAAGATTTCAGAATACCGGAAAAAGCTGGTATTAAGCCTGGAAGGTTGACAGTATAAAGAAATGACATACAAGCCAAGCTTAACAAGACTCCTGCAACACATCCAATAATAAAACCTCCCCAGCCATGACCTCAGAGATTAGGGATGTTTCACAGTGTTCCTCAAACACTGATCAGCACAGCAGACAATCAATACACAGGATGAGGCAGCACTACCCTCAATGCCACTGACCTGGGAAGGTCATGAAGACCCAATGCTGACCTCCAAAATTCAAAAACAAGTCAATGTTTCACCATGCCTCACTGGCACTGCAGGAAAGTGATGACGTGATACGGACGTGAAACGGACCATGGGTAACTTTTTGTGCATCGTCAGGGCCACACCGATGCCCTTTGACGAGCCACCCCGCGAAGCCACATGAGCGTGTGGGGAAGCTGTCTAGAAAGTCTAGATTATAAGTTTTAGTTAAATTACCTTTAGCAGTCAGTCATCTGTAAAAGACGCTTAAACACACACCTGAGTATAATGAACACTGCTGGGGGTCTGCTTTTAAAGTGCGTTTAAAAGTCTACGTTGTCATATAGAGCACAGGAGGCTCGGTGTGCCGCACGTAGCACTAGGGGTGTAAAGATGCATCGATTTGTATCGATGTATCGATTCAACGGCAAACAATCCGATGCATCAACATGACGAGCGTTTTTTTTCTCGCCGGTTCCAGTATTGTTTTCATGATTCACTCTGATGTACACATGGTCTATACCAGGGGTGCCCAATACGTCGACCGCGATCTACTGGTCGATCGCAAAGGTAGTGCGGGTAGATCGTATGGGATAAAAAAATGGAGGATGGATGACGCGTTCAACTGCACCAACTGCTGCAAATATCTAGCAAGCTCCCGAGTCACCCAGTTAGCCTCCAATTTATTTCTACTAAACTTAAGAAAGGATATAAAAATGAATGGGGGAGCTGGACCAAGTAAGAAGCCAAAAACCTACCACTTCCATACGAAATGGGAGGAAGAGTTTTTTTCACCCTGTCATATTCGAAGTGCATTTGCCTCATTGCAGCACGGCTCTCATCTACACACCTAAAGCTCCCATGCAGCCGACACAGCATGTAGAGCCCAGGAAGCTCAGAGGGCCACACGTAGCCCAGCTCTCACCTGCACACTTAAGGGCGCTTTTCCACCGCACAAAGTACGGTACTTTCGCTTTTCCATTGACTTTCAGTCGAGTTCAAGTACCGAAAGTGTCAAACCACCTGGGGTACTTCTTTGGTACTTTGGCGTGGGACTTGCAAATGTATTTGCTGTCGATTGGTTATGCAAATAGCTTGCTGCTGAAACAGAAAATACACACAGCGAACAGAGAGAAACGAAATAAAAAGCAGTAAAAAAAAAAATATATAAAAAAAAAAGGAAAATGGAAGGATGGACATACGAGGAAACACAGGCCTTAATCACCATATGGTCGGATGAACAGATCGAGCGGGATTTGGATGGCACGACTCGAAATAAAAAAGTATTTGCCGTAATAGCAAGCCGCTTGGAAGAAATGGGGCACAAGCAAAACACCAAACAATGCCGCTTGAAAATAAAAAACTTAAGCAGGACTACAGGAAAGTGAAGGATCATAATAACATGCTTAAATTCAGAAAAAATACCACGCCGCACTTTGTGATGATGTCAGTCAGGGGCGGTCACTGATGATGTCATTTGGCGCCGGTACCAGTTTTTACGCCAGTGGAAAACCGACACAAAAGAAGTACCATACTTTTGGTACTTAATGAAAGTACCGAAAGTACGGTACCTGGTACGGTGGAAAAGCGCCCTAAAGCTCCCATGCAGCCGACACAGCATGTAGAGCGCAGGAGGATCAGAGCATCACACGTAGCCCAGCTCTCACCTGCACATCTGAAGCTCTGGGCCGTCAGGCCCTTCTCCACGGCCAGGCAGGTGAGGATGCCCAAGAAGCTGGTGGTGACTGACTGGCGCTTGCCCCGCTGCGTCTCACGGTGGCGCCGCTGGCCAGCGGGTTTGTTACGCATCAGCACAAGAGGACTGGTAGGCTGGGGGGTGTCAACGGTGGTGGCATCACGCCGGGCCGCAGAGGCCGTCCGCAGGGCCTCCACCCAGTCCTGGGCCGTGCGCTCGTCATCGGCCTGCAGTCGCAGCACATCGCGGTCGAACACGGCCTGGAAACGGGCGCGGCTGCCCTCAGAGTCGTCCCGCTGCACGGCCAGGCAGCTGGCCAGCGAGTAGCACAGCACAGGCTCAGACACGGAGCCCCGACCACCCGTGGGGAAGGCCTGCAGCTGCGTCTTACTCAGCACAAAGGTGAAGGTGCTCCAGTTGTTTAGGTCGGTGCGCTGATGCAGCAGCCCCGCCTTGAGCACGTCGGCGCAGCGCTGAGTGAAGATGGGCAGGGCTGTCGGCCGCAGC
>JAODJU010000001.1:33067323-33089835 GCA_026776725.1 Gnathonemus echidnorhynchus
AACCCAGGTGTGAGGACTCTTCAGCCAATCAGTCCTCTAATTAGTAATCTAATTAGGGAGTTGCAGCGAAAACACGCGTACACACCGGCCCTTTGCGGATAAGATTGGACACCCCTGGTTTAATAGTTCTGGATCGGTGTCGATGCATTTCTACTATTTATGTTACTTAAATTAATGAGAAAAAAAATCTTCCATGGCATTATTGTAGTGTTTATACAGTAACTGCTACCAGCACTTGAATACGAGTAAACTCATAATCCTATATTTGCTCTCAACTACACATTTCAAGCATTCTGTTACTTACAATTGTGTTATTAATTGCTGAAAGCCAGTGTCCCCAACAGCAGAGAAGGGCAGATCATTAAATGCAATAAACACCATAATTTTCCAAGTAATATCTTCTTTTTCACTGTCTGGAGTTTTTTTGCTATCAAATGCTTGCATTACTGAAGGAGTACAATTGGCTGTATTGCAACCTTCTTGATTAGAATGGATTTGTTTTTAGAAACGTCACACTCTGTTGTCTTAATTTGGGGTAAACAATCAAATTTGTTTTGCTGAAACTTTTAATAGGAGACCTTCCATGCCCAGGTTTAGAGAGTAGTGTTAGCAAAATGCATTTCTAACATGGTTTTCACAGACGTTAAAATAATTCCACACTTCCACCCAGCAGACATTTTTCTAACAGTTTAGTGTGTGGATGTGAATTACATACGATGCTCAAGCATCGCAGGCCACCATTTTAAAAGGGGCTAATCAGCGGTAAATATCAGCTCATTTTGATCCTTCGGTCAACGGCCAATTGTTGCTGAACTGGCTGATACCGATAGTGGATGTAAATCATCCTTCCCCTGTTATTGCGATGCTAAAAAATGTCATTTAAGCTTTTAATCCTCATAGCATTGACCTAAATGACTCCAAGAACTCTTCAGCACGAAATGCTCCCTCAAGTCTGACTGCGTGATCGCCACGTTAGCTCTTCAGACTTACTTGGGCAGGCCCTTAATGCAGGCAGCCAGGTCCTTGGTCATGAAGCCAGCCTCAATAGTCTCGACGCAGACAGCCTCGAGCGCTTCGGCAAAGACCCGCAGCTCGGCGTTCTTGTCCAGCTCTGCCCGATGAGCCAGCCCACGCGTCCATGCAAAGATGGAGGCTGGGGGTAGATCAAAGAGACCATGGTGGTGCAAGACAAGATGTTTAAGGCTGGCATAAGCTTGGGTGGATTGATGCTGAATCTTTATTTTCATAAAAGCCATATAATGAAAAGAAGTCTTACATTGCTGGAGTTCTGTGTGTTTGCATGTGTCAGGAAATATAACATGCAAAAAGCACAATTCCTGGTGCCCTTATGTGTCATCTCTGATCTTACCAATGGGGTTGGTGGATGTCTCCTTCCCTTGCTGGTGCTGCCTGTAGTGCCTGGTCACTGTGCCATGAGCGGCCTCTGCCTCCACGGTCCGTCCATCAGGACAAACCAGCACACTGGTCATCATGCCCAGGGAGCCGTACCCTGAAAGTACAATAGTTGGTGTATGTAGAGTCACTCAAGTGACCATATTCACAGAAACAAGTCCACACAGCAATCTAGATCAGGGGTCAACCAAGAGCTTCCAGGGGGTCTATATGAGTGAGCTCAAAATGTAATGCAGTGCTCTTATAATGCAACGCCTATATGCATACACACCCTTGCGGAGTTCTGTTTTAAAAAAATTAAAAAAACATAGGCTTTAATGGAAAAGAATCACAATCAAAGTTGTCACAAACAAAATAAATTATATTTCATCTTAATGCAGCCCAGAAGATAAGGTGAAAATGAAATGGGACAAAAAAAAAAAAAAAAACTGGTGGAAAGTTAATCATCTATGCTGCGCTCGACTGACCCACAATCACTTACGCAAGTCAAATTTTACACAAGTTGAATTTACCATTCAAAACACTTTATAGAAAAAAATATCTAAGCGAAAAATTAGATGAAAACACATTAAATTAGAGCTGTCACAAATACTCAATTAATCTCGGTTATTTAAAGGCACTGATTAAAATTTTGCTTCTCGATTACGCGGCAATATGGCAGAAGGTAGACTGCACATGCAGGATGAGGGTCCAGATAAAGAGTGAAAGCATCATATGCGTGAAAGCACTTCACATTAAAAGTGATTGAGAATGCAGATGTCTGTCAGTATTGCAAAGCAGAACCTGAGTATCACCACAGCAGGACTGCAAAGCAAACACGTCTTAAAAGCAGACATTCAGGTTTGACGAACTCACCCAATAATGAGAGGTTATTCATAGATATGTCCCATTTAGCCTCCCGGAGTAGCCTAGCCTGTCTTTGTATAAAGGCTGCATTTTCACTTCTGTAAACTATGCATCTGATATTTTTTGTGTAAATCTCAATTTATATGCGTGTCAGTTTCACTCAGGTTGAGAGCTACCTGCATTTTCTGGGTCAAAATACATACAAATGGTTAAGCCAGACAGGTCAAAAGAAAACTGCATTTACCTTGTGCTACAGAGTCTGACTGCACATCCCCATCGTAATTCTTACAGGCCCAAATGAAGCCCCCCTCGGACTTCATAGCCTGGGCCACCATGTCATCGATCAGCCGGTGCTCATACCAGATACCCTTGGCTTCAAACTGGGCCTGGTACTCCCTGGAGTGGAAGAGGACAGTCAGGGTCCTAATACCTGATGGGGTAGGTGTCTAGCAGGATGCCTGCTCCTGCCTAAGATGTTGTGAAACCTCACTTTCCCCATCAATAATAACAGGCCAGCCAGTAACACCCAAATATAAATGTCTGAAAAAATTACTTTTTATAGATCTCCTGGAAGATGTCCATGAAACGCCCATCATACTTCTTGAGGATGGTATTTTTGGTACTGAGGTAGAGAGGCCAGCACTTAGAAAGGGCCATCTGGAAGGAACTGTGGGCAAAATCCCGAATGGACTTGTCCGTGTTGTACATGCCCAGTGCCACACCGCCAGTGCCTTAGGACACAGAGCAGAGGACAGTGTTAAGAGCACACAAGCTTTGGGCTCTGCATTCACAATGACGTCACTGTTAGTTCCAGAATGACATCGTAAAAGTGCTATAAACAGTAACAAAATATACAAAAAAAGACATTTCATATGCTATACATACATCATAACACGGTGTTTATGCTCTTGAAGGCATTTTACATATGTTAAGCCAGCAGGAGTAAAGGTGCTTTTCATTAAGCAGATGTCCCTCAAGAAATGACTACTAAAAGGACAACCATGGGAGCTCTGCTCTTTCAATGGTAACCTTGCAGCAGCTGGGGTTCAGGATTAGGATGCGTGTAGTGACCCACTGCCACACCTCATGTGGGTCGATGTACCTTCGAAGTCGTGGACGACAAAGGTGACAGGGTCTCCGCTCTTGGGTGTGTACGTCATCTCCACCCGGCCTGGGCCAGGCACCACAAAGTCTGTGGCCTTGTACTACAGTAAAGGACGCAGAGATTTCCCAATTTAAATATTGCATCTCGACATGAAAACAAACACTGGTGACCTATTAAAAAAAAAAAAATCCCGAAACCTTGGTCATAATACCACCCTAAAATGGAAGGCTCTACAACAAAGTAATCATTTCCTTGGCATTCTAGATGAGCGGAATACCCCGTTTTATGGGGCGAGCTGTTAAAAATATACTGCCCAGTATCAGGAGGACAGTGGCATTAGTGCAGTCCAAAGAGCACGTAGATGTAATCAGTAATCTACCAAGCGTAAAGACAGAAGGCATAGACCAACTCCCAAGCCAACTGGAGATTAATAGTCTTCCAGCAGACCTTTCAATCAGAGGCTAGCAGGGGCAGGGAAGTGGCACCTTCAGCCTTCCTCACCCTGATTCATGTCTCCTTGTTCTCATAGAGAAAGAAAGCTAGAACTTTCTCATCTATAGGTAGTGTGGTGATGAACAATACTAGTTCATTCAAAACCATGTAAAAAAATAATAGTTCAGACAGTGAGGAACTTAGAAAAGAAAATTGTGATGAATACAGAATTAATGAGCAATAAGATGAGAAAGAAGCAGAGGATGAGAAATAATTAAAGAAGTGATGGACATTGCAGAATGTTAGTCAGTGACAGTGTGGATGCATACAGGCATGTGTGCACATTCTAGTTAGTTTAGAGATGCCAACTAGCCTGAATGCATGTCTTTGGACTGCAAGAGGAAACCAAAGAACTTTGAGGAACCTGGCAAAATAGGCAGAAAGTGACATTTCATGCGTGGAGGTGCACCTGGTCTCCATGTGCATGTCTCCCGATGATGATGGGCTTAACCCAGCCAGTCACCAGCCGGGGAATGTTCTGGCAGATGATGGCCTCGCGGAAGACAGTGCCTCCCAAGATGTTGCGGATGGTGCCGTTGGGCGACTTCCACATCTGCTTGAGCTTGAACTCCTCCACCCGCTTTTCGTCGGGGGTTATAGTCGCACACTTGATGCCCACGTTGTAGCGCCGCACTGCCTCCGCCGCCTCCACGGTGACCCGGTCCTCTGTAGCGTCACGGTTCTCTATTCCAAGGTCGTAGCTGGTGGACAAGTTTCATAAGGATCAGCAAGTCCCTGCTGCTACCACACACACACACACACACACACACACAGCATAGACATATAAAGCTGATACGCCTGTTTGCAAAAAATTTTCCATATTACTAGTAGAAGCTATAATGAAAGCAAGTTTCCCTGCGACGACAGTCAGAATTCAGTTATTCCTGCCCTAAGGCCTAAGGTCTCTAGCCCTCCAGGACTGCTATTTGACAGGGGAAAAGAACAGTGTGCCATCTTGTGGATCCATTTGGTATAGCCAACACTGACCACAGCTAACCCATTTTTTATTTTCCTACAGAGCTATTAAAAATGTCAGTGTATCAGAACTACTGCACAAAATTACAAAATAAACCTAGAAACACTGGACATTATACTAGACCATAAGAAATTTCAGTGCATCATATTTATCGTATGATGTAATATATAATTGAAACCAGAAGTTTACATACACTTCAGAAAAAGACAAAAACTTTACTCACTGTCTAACATTAAATCAGAGTAATTTTTTCTGTTTTAGGTCAAAACAAGTCCTGTACCGACATGAGCTGAAAGGTTACTCTGGGAGGAGAAAGCCATTGCATCAAAACCACCATAAAAAAGCCAGACTACAGTTTGCAACTGCACATGAGGACAAAGGTCTTCAATTTTGGAGACATGTCCTGTGGTCTGACGAAACTAAAACTGAACTGTTTGGCCATAATGATCGACGGTATATTTGGAGGAAAAAGGGGGAAGCTTGCAGGCCTTAGAACACCAATCCAACCTGGGAGGTACGGGGACAGCATCATGTGGGGCTGCTTTGCTGCAGGAGCGACTGGTGCACTTCACAAAGTAGATGGTGTCATGAAGAAAGAACATTATGTGGATGTATTGAAGCAACAATATCAAGACATCAGCCAGGAAGTTAAAGCTTGGACGCAAATGGGTCTAACAAATGGACAATGACCCTAAGCATACCTCCAAATTAGTTACAAAGTGGCTTAAGGACAACAAAGTCAAGGCATTGGATTGGCCATCACAAAGCCCTGATCTCAATCCTATAGAAAATTTGTGGGCAGCACTGAAAAGGCATGTGTGAGCAAGAAGGCCTACAAACCTGATTCAGTTATACCAGTTCTGTCAAGAGGAATGGGCCAAAATTCCAGCAAACCATTGAGAGAAACTTGTGGGAGGAGATACCCAAAGCGTTTGGCCCAAGTGATACAGTTTCAAGGCAATGCTACCAAATACTAAGGAAGTGTAAGTACATTTTTGAAAGTAATTTAAAAAATTCTATTAAATTCTTTCCCTTTTTATTCTGACATGTAACAAATACAAAAAAAACTGGTGATCCTAGCCGAGTTAAAACGGAAAGAGTTTACTCTGATTTAACGTGCAACAGTGAGGGGAAAAAAAAGGTTTTGTGTCCTTTTCTGAAGTATATATACTGTGCTGAAGATAAAATATCCTAACTTTGGGAGTGTTAAAAAAAAAGATTGTGTAAAAATTAGCATTTATTTATCAGATGCTGTTATCTGAAGCCACAAACATTCTGAGACAGCAGGATTAGCCAGTCCTTGGTGCAAATGGGGACTAAGGGCTTTGCTCAAAGGCCTAATGACGAAACCACTCAGCCGACCAGGGGCAGATTTCTCATTACTGGCACAGCATCCTAACCTGCTAAGACACACACCGCCCCTGCAGAGGCTCTGCACAAGCAAATATCCACCAAACATCTGGCATAATCACAAAATGAAGTTGCAGCACAATCATTTAGCAATACATATTTAAAGATTAACCACTCTGCACAGATTATGAATCACTCCTGACTGAACAGGTTTAAAACATTAACATTAAAAACCAGTTCATAACAGTTTCAGAACATTTACAGTTTAGATTTGCAGAAAACAAGAGCTCACTGAGGACTAAAACAGAGTCAAATGTGTGCACACAAAAGTATGACCTAAGTGACAAAGCAATAAATATACAATTAAAAAACATTTTTGTGTCCCTCACAAGAGACCGTTGTGGTTAGAGTACCAGCTACAACCTTTTACCTAGTTTTACCCTCCCCCACTCCTGCTTCAACAAAAAGAGGCCTGTCTATTCACTAGGACTCAGTGCAGAATTACCATGAAAATTCTGAATTTGGATATGGTTGATGTACATAGCTTCCATTAATTTTTTTTTTTAGTATATAACTCTGGCCAGTGCTTGGAAGGATGTGTGACACAGTTGTGTTTGATTTTTCAAACAAATCTAGACCCCAGCATGGAACAAACTTAACATGATGCAGTAACCCTCTTAATAAATGACATGCTTCCAGTGTAAAGAACATTAGTTCAGCATCTCCAAAATGTATATCTATATTAGAATCTGAAATTCCCATTCTGACTTAGGCCAGCTGCATATATCCAAAATAAATAAATAAATAAATAAATATTAATAGCAGTGGCAAAAAACATTAAACATGCCCCAAATGACAAATTAAAATTAATGACGAATTTCTATCAGTTTCATAGGACCTATTTTCTACTGCAGAAGGTAACTAAATTATTTCTAGAGATGCAGCCATGTGTGCATGTGAACAAAATAGCTTACAGATTCAAAAATTAGTCTAACATTAAGGATAAATATGACAAGGGGCAGTTCAAGATCTTGCATCTTTAGAACTGGAAAGCAGATAATTAACCTTTGTTTTCATTACACTGGCCCTCCTACAAATGTTGAAATTTGACTTTCTAGAACGCAGTCAAGAGGTAAGGTAAGGGAAATACAGGAAAAACTGGGGTAAACCATACATTGCAAGGCAACTATTTTACTTCCTGTTAGGCACTTTGTACACCCTTGCTCGACAATGTGCTCACCTGTGCAAGTCCAGTTCTAGGTATGGGAAGATGAGCTTCTCTTTGATCAACTCCCAGATCACCCTAGTCATTTCATCCCCCTTCATCTCCACCACTGAACCTGCCTGGATCTTCTTGGACATCTCTGAACCTTGCGGAAAAAGAAAGGAATATAGAAAACAGATAGATAAGATTCAAATTTGGTTTAGGAAGTCTTCCCTGGAATTCTGTACTTACGAAACAGCTATCTCCGATTTTCAAATGAACTGCCAAACCAGTGAATCAGCATTTTTTACAACGAACTACTATAATCGTTAAAGAACCTTTAAGCACTACAAATAACCACACCCATTTGACTACAAATCTTTTTACGTCAATCTCTTTCATTCAATTTATTGGATATTCGTCGTCATGCGAAGTTTCCTAGAGTACTAGATTGCTATTGTGCATACAGATTTAAGCAAAAGTCCACTATGCACATTATCCAAAGATCGCAGTTTCATTTCAGCACAATTATAAACGGGACAAACAACGCTTTTGTAAGAATATACGGATGCATCAAGTTACACAGTATCAACAGCTTGATGGAGGGAAGCAAAATAAGAAAAAATGTGCGTAATAGAATATGAAACCAAATAGAACATTAGATGTTAAATAACCTCGATGGAAATTGACAGATGACATCTTAATTCACCGAGCGTAACAATAGTAAAACATACGGTCATGACTAAGGGGAGAAAGACATACATCCGGTTTAACAGTTTCCCTTAAGCACCGCTTATTTATTTTTTCCTGTTCCCTTTTTTGTAAAGGATTATGCTTCCAAGTTCTCAGGTTAAATAACAAAACTTGACAGTAAAACAAGTCGGCCAACGTAGACGACACGGCAGATTAGTCATTCGTCAAATCCACCGTGCACCGTGTTATAGCCTTACCTGGTTAACTTGTCTAATGTGTTTAGTTACAGATATTAAAGCACCAGAAACAGATTCTGAACAACTTGATCCTTTCCTGGACTAGCAAAACCAAGGGCTTGACAAAGGCGTACCTTGTACTGGTGCTGAAAAACCGTTCGCCCCACTAAGTCAACCGTTGAGCCAATCAGAGAGTGGAATGAACGCGGAAGTAACGCCGCGAACCAATCATGGCACAGCACCTCTTTCGGCAGATAGGGGAAGGCCTTGATGGGGCGAGGAATGCCAACTGTACCAGCCAAGCGCTCCGGTTTACCTTAGAAATAGCAGATCTACCCAGGTGTCGAGCTAGTTAGGAAGTCAGCAATCTGTTAGCAGTGTGCTCCGCTGTTCACGTAACGCGGCAGTTTACATATTGAAAATATATTCAACTTATCTATAGAACTTACGACGTAAGACACTTCGGATCAAGCCACGGAAAAGGTGTAGCATTTTCGGCTATATATATACGCATTGCCGGTTTTAATACTGCAGAATGCACATAACATTCACACATAGTTACATTGTACATGTATAGTTAAATAGGAAAAACAGATACAAACTAACCCCCAAAACGCAGACGCCGAATCTTGTTACTATTAAACATCACAGTGAAAAACAATGAACAGTTGGTGGCGCGCGTGCACAACTGATTTATACCTTGGTAATTACCATAATATTCGAGAAGTAGGAAATTTTATTTTAGAGAAGTTAAATATGCGCTTACAATAAGGTCTGTAAATAAATGACAGTAGGTCAGTACAAACATTTGAAAACATCCATGAATTTCCATAGAGTTTACCCGGTGCAGGGTCCAATGATCGAGCCTGGTGTTGAAAGTTTCTTCAGTTTACAAAATTATCTTACAATTTGGAAGAATTTCATTTGAATTCTAGAAGAATTTTCAGGTGGTCTCAAGTGTGTTTATATAGTTTATATATGGCTTAATCTGTATTACACGCGTATACACCAGCAGTACTGTCGCAAGTCGCTGTATACCAGGTCTAGTGATAAAGTAGTTCAGCTTTCAAAAAGAAAAAAAACCTTTTGAAACTAGTTAAGAAGGTCTTCTAGTTTAAGCTGGAGTCACTGTTCGCTTCTTTGCTTTACAGTATTGTGCAAAAGCCTTAGGTAGTCAAAGAGAATGTTTAAAGCGATTTATCTGGGTAGTAAGTGTATAATTGCTCAGAAAAAAAAACAGAATTTAACATTAGAACATATGCAAATTAAGAGGAATACATTAAAGATTCTCTTCTGTTCTTCAAAAAGTTACTGATTTCTTTCTGGTCGGCTAGAAGAACCTTGCTTCAGTTCCCAAACCTCTCTTCAGGGGCATTTCAGCCATTCCATGTATTTGTTAAATTTCACCACCAGCTCACTTAATTAAATTAGTTTTTAAAAATCAGTAAGGTACTGAATGGCTATATGAGGTGTCATAGTGAGTCAGAAAATACACGGGTGGATGGTTGCTGCAAATGCATGCTTGGGTGAATTAAGGAGAGGTGTTGAAATGGCATTGATAGACTTCGACATAATATTGTAGATTCACACCAACAGGATGATCATTTAAACATTTTCTTTAACTGCCTAAGACTTTTGCATGGTGCTGCATAGTAATATATAAAGTGTAAAACACATTGGTTATTGTTCATTATGTAACTTAATGAATTAAAATGAGCTCTGACATATTGCAGCAATATGTGAACTTTTAAAACCTTTTTTTGTCCTTGAAGTCTAAAGTTGCAGTTTACAACATAAGGGCAGCCAAGGCGAGTGACGGACTAACTGGTAGTAATTTGTTCAAGTCTGTATGAAAAGGGTTTGTCCTACTTCCCCTGTAAACAGGAGTAATGCAGATGGATTGATTGTAGCGCCCAATTATAGCAGAAACATCAACAAAGACTGTTATTCATGAATGTATTCATATTCAGTTGAATTATGTTTGACATAATTATGATTAATAACACACAAATTTCACATTTTATGCACAAGAAACCCCAGTTTATCTTACTAAATTGACACAACCGACATAACCTTACAAGCATATCAAATTATGCTAGATGAGTGTAGAGTAGACCTACGCAGTCCCTAGCGCCATCAAATAACACAATTGGAGAATTAATTCTACTTCGCCTTTTATGATTAACACTTTACCAGACAAAATTGTTTACAGCTAAGACACATTTGATGCATAAATATTTCTTAACATGGCCAGTTTGAGGCTCTATGAATATCTTATTGTACTGATTGTCACTCAGGTGTTTCAACTAGTAATACTGTATTGAACATATGTATTTAGGTTATTAAAACAGACTTTACATGAAGGGGCAATTAAATATGGATATGAATTAAATAAGTTTCCTGTGAATTTAAGTTTCATTTATAACAAATAGAGTTGATCTGGTCAATTTTTCAGTAAAAAAAATCGATCTGCTTGTTCCAAAAATACTACATGCAGTTCCCACTGTTGCCCATTGATGTTGTTTTCGTAATATATGTTTATTTGTTGAGTTATACAGTAAATATATCAAATAGAAAATCTGTCAGTGACAGAAGTGCATACTGAAATGTAATCAGCCGCAGCAAATGAAGGAGGAAGGAGAGCAGGAGGTGTAAAACATAAGGGTTTGCGAGGTCAGATACAGCTAGTGCAGCACGTTCTGGATGAGTGGGAGAAGACTTACAGCACATGTCAGAAGTTCAGTCGTGAGACAGTTGAATTATTCAGTAACCTTACAAACAAACAAATTAAACTAGATGAGCATCACCGCCAGCGCTCTTCAGAAGTTGGCACCCTTAGCATTTGCCTATATTGCCTATGCCACAGGCCGGCCCTGTATGAGCATAGTGAACACTCCTGGGCAAAAAAATGGGCAATTAGGCTTTGGCCGTATGTGTAATGTGCAATTAGGATTTGACCCACTTCTTTGCCCAGGAGTGTAGCATAGCCATTTAATGAGTTGGGTCAGTTTGGCCACTTAAGATGACAAAAGGGAACATTAACTTTTTTGATGCGATGTTCCCTGCTGTCATTTTAATAAAGAAAATATATGGATGCAATTTCTAGTGTAACCTAATACACTGATTTGGCTGCTAAAGTATACAACAAATTTATTTAAAAGTTAAGCAGCATAAAGTTGCCAAACTCACCCAACTCATTAAATGGTTAGTCTTACATTATGCTCATCTAGTTTAATCTACCTATAAAACAAATTGGCCAACATAGATGATATGGCAAATTAGTCATTTGTCAAATTGCACCATGTTATAGTCTTTTGAACAACTTGTCTAGCTAAACCGAGGACTTGACAAAAGCGTACCTTGTACTGGTGCTAAGAAACTGTTCACCCCGCTACAGCCATGACCAAAAGTTTTGAGAATGACACAAATATTAATTTTCACAAAGTTTGCTTCAGTGTTTGTGGATCTTTTTGTCAGATGTATCTATGGTATACTGAAGTAAAATTACAAGCATTTGAAAAGTGTCAAAGGCTTTTATTGACAATTATATTTAGTTTATGCATCAATTCAATATTTGCACTGTTAGCCTTTCTTTTTCAAGACCTCTGCAATTCACCCTGGCATGCTGTCAATCAACTTCTGGGCCAAATCCTGACTGATGGCAGCCCATTCTTGCTTAATCAATGCTTGGAGTTTGTCAGAATTTGGGGATTTTTGTTTGTCCATCCACCTCTTGAAGACTGACCACAAGTTCTCAATGGGATTAAGGTCTGGAATTAAGAGTTTCCTGGCCATGGACCCAAAATGTCGAAGTTTTTTTCCAGATGTTCCCAATGTCGATGTTTTGCCTTATGGCACGGTGCTCCATCATACTGGAAAAGGCATTGTTCCTCACCAAACTGTTCTTGGATGGTTGGGAGAAGTTGCTCTCTAACATGCCAAGGTAGGCTATTCCAAAGTCTTGGAGCAGCCACCCCAAAGGCTCGGTCGCCTCTGGTCTTCAGCCTGGTCTTAGGAACTTTTAGCAGAAGCTGTTGAGATGACTTAAGTGCTTTGGCTGGAGTATAACAGTGTAGCAGTTCAGTGAGATAGTTGGGTGCCAGCCCGTTCAGTGCTTTAAAAACAATCAACAACAATTTAAACTCAATTCTAAACCTCACAGGTAGCCAGTGAAGCAAGGCCAATATAGGAGAAATATGGTCATGCTTACGCTTACCAGTGAGTAGGCGAGCTGCTGCGTTTTGCACTAGTTGCAGACGATGAATTTGTGACTGATCAGTTACAAAATAAAGTGAATTGCAATAATCCAACCGGGAGGTTATAAAAGCATGGATAACCTTCTCAAAATCTTTAAGGGGGAGGTAACCTTTAACCTTAGCTAAGAGTCTCAATTGATAAAAACTTATTTTTATGACAGAGCTCACCTGATTATCAAATTTAAAAGTGCTGTCAAAGGTCACACCTAAGTTCTTGACAGTTGAACTAAGGTAAGGAGAAAAAGGGCCCAAAAGACCAGAGAAGCAATCAGCCAATTATGGCCAAATAGAATAATCTCGGTCTTACTATTATTTAGGTTTAAAAAACTACTGCTCATCCAAGATTTGACCTCATTCAAACAATCGAACAAAGGCTGAATACAATCATTCTTGCTTAGACTTAGAGGCAGATAAATTTGTACATCATCTACAAAACAGTGGAAGGCGATATCATATTTTCTGAATATGGACCCCAGTGGCAATAAATACAGTGAAAAGAGTATAGGGCCCGGTACACAGCCTTGGGGGACTCCAGAAGTAAGTGGAGCTGTAGGTGAAGAGAATGTGCTAAATGAACGGAAAAGCTTCAGCCAGTTAGGACTGAAACCATGAGAGGGGCATGCCTTTTATGCTGACACAGTGCTCAAGGCGTGACAGTAAAATACTAGATAGACTTGCTTGGGCACCCTGAAGCCTTCTTTGCAACAATTGAACCTCTCCCCTTGAAGTTCCTGATGATCTGATAAATGGCTGATTTAGGTGCAATCTTACTAGGAGCAATATCCTTGCCTGTCAAGCCCTTTTTGTACAAAGCATTGATGACTGCATGCATTTCCTTGCAGGTAACCATGGTTAACAGAGGAAGAACAATGATTTCAAGCACCACCCTCCTTTTAAAGCATCCAGTCTGCTATTCTAACTCAGTCAGCATGACAGAGTGACCTCCAGCCTTGTCCTCGTCAACACTGTCACCTGTGTTTATGAGAGCTTCACTGAAACTATGTCAGCAGGTTGTTTTGTAGCAGGGCTGAAATGCAGTGGAAATGGCTTTTTTTCATTTTCATTGCATTTCATTGAATATTTTCAGTTTATTTTCATTGCAAAGAGGGACTTTGCAATTAATTCCAATTCATCTGTTCACTCTTCATAACATTCTGGAGTATATGCATATTGCCATCATAAAAACTGAGGCAGCAGACTTTGTGAAAATTAATGCCATTCTCAAAACTTTTGGCCACGGCTGTAAGTCAGTCCTTGAGCCAATCAGAGAGACAAATGAACACCTGACATTAAACTAATCAAGAGGCAGTCAAGCTTACACTGTAATGAGCTTGTAGTCAAGCAAGCCACTTGCTGGGATGTGACATATTTATCTCTCCATCCTGCCCTGGGGTCTCCTCTCGGTTGGACATCCCTGAAACTCCTCCCCAGGGAGACACCCAGGAGGCATCCTAGATAGATGGCCAAACCACCTCAACTGGTATGTTTTCAATGAGGAGGAGCAGCAGCTCTACTTTGAGCCCCTCTAGAATGTCCAAGCTCCTCACCATATCTCTAAGGCTGAGCCCAAACACCCTGCAATGGAAACTCTGCTTTGTGTGTCTGTAATCTCATTCTTTTGGTCTCTACCTAAAGCTCATGGCCAAAGGTGAGGGTAAGAACATAGATTGACTGGTAAATTGATAGTTTTGCCTTCCAGCTCAGCTCTCTTTACCACCACAGAATGACACAGCAACCACATTCCTGCTGACACTGCACTGATTCACCTGTCGATCTCACGCTCCCTTCTTCCCTCACTCGTAAACAAGACCCTGAGATACTTCAACTCCTCCTCTTGGAGCAGTACCTCATCCCCAACCTGGATGGGGCAATCCACCCTTTTCTGGTCAAGAAACATGGCCTCAGACTTGGAGGTGCTGATCTTCATCCTGGCCGCCTCACACTTAGCTTCAAACCATCCCAGTGCATGCTGCATGTCACAGCCCAACGATCTCAACAGGACCAACATTTCAGTTAGGTTTTTTTTTAACATGCATTTGGCACATTGTTCAGTTTCACATAGGGTAATTTCACTTCCTTTTCAGTAACTGACTTACATCCTATTCACACCGACATCTGCATTGTACTCTCTGCTTTCTGCTATAGGTTGCAGGCTCATATGGAGGCTCTTATGGAAAATGGATGGATGGAAGACAGATGAATGTCATGTATTTAACATGGAAATAACATGGAAAAAACACTTCCATCAATTGCTCAATAGATGGCGACATTTTATGTCAAGTTCTAAGAAGTTGGATATCCCGAAAGCTTCTCGTGCGCTTGTAATTATTTTATGCTTTATGATCATTTATCATATTTGAATCGCACAATTTTAAATATGTATAACTATGTTAATTGGAATTTATTATTACTGCTTTTGAAACAGAATTTAAAAACTAATAAAGTTCTAACTATAATAGAACATTTTGTATAAGTAATGCAAAAAGATACTTCATCCGACTCAGTCAGTGAATCATAGTCCCTAGTACATTGTGCCAAAAGGTTGTTGACTCCATCCTTTGTATGGCCTAATCCCTAGATGCAAAAATCTCCTTCCAGTCGGTGATCCCCACACGTCGTTGAAGCTTGGTTATAAGAGGTCTCTATGCAACCAGTGTTTAATTGACTCTGGCTGATGCACTGCAGATAATTGTGGGGGTACCCCCAGAGGTAACCTGAAGCCCATCTCTGGAACACCGCACGCAGATGCTCATGCTCACGCAGCTCAGCGGGTTTGCGCACTCCCTCTGTGGCTCAAGGGTAATAGAGGTAAAATCATCATGAAATTCTGACAGTATTTTTTTATATAAATAATGAAAAATATTAGTAGGTTCTATATAAAATAGCTGCTTGCATTAGTAAGTCTTATCAATATCTTGGAATTAGGTTTGCTTGTCAGGAGCGAAGGGACGGGTGCTGCTTATTTGAAATAATGCTCATTTACGGCAGAAGAAAATAGGAGGAATAAATTTATAGGCTAAGGAAGCACCAACCAGTAATATCTTCGTGAAATATATAGACTGTTTTAATGCATGAAAACTCTTGTTTTATGCATATTTTATTTTTAAAACTTATAATCTTGCCGTATAATTGAGGTATTAAATATATTCTATGCGTTATTTTTTCCGTACAAAGTGGTTTTATTCTATTACATTCTATTCTATTACTGCTGGTTCCACCAATGTGCCGGAAAAGTCGGCCTCGGCATTTTTTTTTTTTATTACCCGCATTTAAGTTTGCGGTCTTTGAAAACAGAGCACTTAACTTACACATTGTAAATGCAGTACAATTTAATCTCATATCAAGCTACAGATTAATTAAACACGTTCAATCCACAATTATGAATTAATATATTTTGAGGCGCATAATATTTCAAATACGACTTTAAGATTAAAATAAGACTTTAAGTTTAATGAATATTTTCTAATCCATGCACATACAGTACAACAAATTTATTAAACGTCTAGCGAAGCCTGTCTGTCTGCACACTGAGCAGCCACCTTTCTGCGAACCCCCGGAGAAATCACGTGACGAGACATCTGCTGCTGGTGACAAAAAAAAGTCAACACGGGTTCGGGAAAACCAACAGAGGAAGGAGAAGAAAGAGAAGAGAAGAAGACGGAAAGAGAGGGCCTTTACACTAACGAGATAAAATAACTGCCATTACACAGCATCAGTACCAAAAACCTAACATAATATCGTTTTGCTCTTTCAGTGGAGCAACTGGATACGGAGGCGCTGATTTAAATTAATTTCTTCGTCGCTTCTTTACCAAACATAAAATATTTTTCTTAGCTGATTTAACTGATTTTCTTCGAACTTATTTTGGACTCAAATGCAAGGTCTCAGACCTGACATGCCAGTTTCCTTTTGTGGGATATGATAATAAAAGTCTCAAAGTGGAGCCACGTGTGTCTCGCATCAGCGCGCTCCTACAGGGGCTAGGATGTGCGCCTGGTACCTCCCGGTTTTTACCCGGTTTCGGGTCTGAATCCGAGTCGACCGCCCCAGGACGCAGAAACCGGAGAGCCCCCTCCAGTCGGTCCAGGATGCCGGTGATGAGAGGTCTACTTGCACCGCAAAATACCTTCCTTGACACTATAGCTACTCGCTTTGATGGCACCCGTAAGTAATTCGTTCGTTTCAGTCATTCATCCCCCAGGGCAAGCTGATCAGTTGTTAATATTTTACGTTCTCTTTGTTCCTACCCAACCTGCAGTTCTATTTGTTCCAAAAACTCCACTCTGTATAGTGGTATCAATATAGCTATTTTCTTGTATCGTTTTCTATCAATGATGTAATTGTATAACATTGCCTCTTCTCTTATAATTAATATAACTGGAAATGTATATAGAACATATTAAAATAAATACATATATTAGGCACGTTATCAAAAGGTTTAAGGACTGGGATACTATAAAAAAATAATTGAAGTGCCATTGGATTGAAGTCAAAGTTCTAGAATAGCGGTTGTTTCTTTTGTGTTGCTGCCTTGCTGCCGGATTCATCATTTGCAAAAGACTGGTTTCTGTTTTCTTAAAAGGTGGGTTTATCTTTTGGACGAAGATCCCTTTTAAGTTATTAATAGGTCTATATAAATAACCGACCCGAACGGGTTAATATAATAAATTAATGTTCAGCTGTGCATTCTGTTATTTAATATAATGGGTATACAGTGCATTGCACTACAGAGTATTAGAAGTTAGAGTGATATATTCCGCACAGAATTAACACCTAATTTCTGCACTGAAATACCGTTTCATTCTCTTGATCCTTTTACACTACGCCTAAAACCGAGAGGGCGCACGTGGTTTCGTTTTTGCCTATAAGAATGACTGTTTTTCCAACTCGAGCAGGTGTGATTGTGGTCTTATCGCCGCAATAATGCAGTTTTATAGCGGTGTATGGATCTGCAAATGAGTCATGCAGTTGTTTCTGTCTTGCTGGTACGGAATCGACTAAGCGCTGAGTGTGAAAGGGGCAGTCAAAATGTTGTATTTTTTCTGAACAATGCGTTCATTTTGGCTGCTGAATAAGGCAATTCTTGTATTTTTGTGTAGGATTTTCAATGTGGTATTTTTGCCTCATCAATGTATTACTCTACTCCGTGATTAAATAAAAATCGGCAAACTTATTTGTATAAAATAAAGTGATACTGAACGCTTAAGTCTACGCAGTGCGCGTAAATATTGACAAACCTTTGTCACCGAAAAAGGAAGCTCCACAATCTTGTTTGCATTTCAGTTAGACTGAACTAGTCATACTGGTACCAATCACATGGTCAAGATTCAAGAGGTTTATTCGTCACATACAGTACAACATGCAGTGAAATGTATCCCTGGGTCTCGAACCCCTCTCTAGATTCATTTAGGCTTCTTTTGAAAATGATTGCTTTAATCATTCTATATAACTTTAATTGAAATTGTTTGGCATTCCGTGTTGTACTATATGTTCTTTATTGTTATCTATAATGGAACAGTACATTCACATATGTAAATTTAATTAAAGTTTCAGTTAAAGATGCTATTGTTAAAATAATTTTATTATTCTGAGTTGTGTGACAATTTGTGTGACCATAACGAAGAAAGGAAACTTAAAGGAGCCTTTGACAGAGTCACTTCGAGGAATGCTTTGGTCCAGACACCAGCATTTTCCCTCAATAATCATTACTAAACTTTTTGTCTTAGGGTAACTTTTATGTGGGACAGTTATTTGTCATTGGTTTGGATCCATGTTTATAATATGTGAATACTGAGTTAAATTCTACTTCATTCAGATCAGACTTGCTATGCTGGCAGCACAGCTTTTGACAAAGCAGAGCAACTCCAAGAGAAACCTACCAATTGCAGAATGTCTATTTACGCTTTTTTTCCCACATGGCATAGAACAATAGGATCCATCAAATATCCTTATCGATAAAACAGATCAACTAGTTTTCTGGTTACATGCACTGTCAAAACCAGGCCTACAGAAATAAGTAATAATAATAAAAGAGAAATAATATCAAGCCATTGGCACAGCATGAGAAGGCATGTACTGTAGCTTCTTTTTTCCTTTTCCTAAGCAGCTCTGGAGCTGTACTTGCTGAGCCAAGCGTGGGCTGACTGTCACCAATTCCCTCTGCTCACGACGTGTCGAAGCTCCTTTGTGGCTCTTCTGCTGTTTAGTGCTTATAGGGAATAAGCAATGCATTGCAAGCATTGTATGGAGGGGAAATACGTGTTTGTTTTTTGCGTTTGGGTTTGTATGCAACCTGTGCCATACATTAGGCTGGTGCCCACAGCTGTTAAACACACTCATTCAAGAAGCATCTTGCACAAAAGCAGGCCTGCATTTCTTGGCCTGGCTGGCAATGTTGTGCTGTAAGTTAGGCAAATGGGGATGTCGCATGAGCATTTTGGTTCAAGTCCCAGGAAGCAACATGCTGTTTTAGGTTTGAATTATGTATGTATTGCGAATCGCTCAAGTAAAACAGATTGTAGTATAAATGGGTAAAAATGTTGAGTCAACATAGATGAACATGTTGGCAAGTTGGAAGTTGCAAATAATGTTAGTAAGGAGAATATAAACATGTATGGAATAATCACGGCAGTGATTATGCATTGTCAGACTTAAGCATGTATTGTCAAACTTCAATTTCAAGAGTGGATGCTTATTGATTATTTCATTCATTGTTCCGTGAAAAAAAATACTTGTGCTGGAATGAATTCAATGAGCATGTCGTGTTTTTCATTGAATGTTCCCATGCCCTACATTTTAAGGTAAGTGCTGACATCACAAGTCACACTTCTGTAGTCCTTAGGTTAATTTTTGTTGATGTCAAAAATATTCACTGTAAGAGTAACACTAACAACAAGGCAAATTTTGGTGTCTTTACTGTATAGCTGAACATTCTGGCCGGACTATATGCTGTACGTCTGGATACATATCTGGAAAGTCATTGCTAAAAATGATTTGAATAAAGGAAAATTTTTATTTTTTCTCTACTAAATGGTACACTGAATCTAAGGTCGTGCAGTGTTACATTAAGCTAACTTCCTTCTAATATTGGAAATTGGGAAATAAATGACAGCACTGGACTTTTTGTGCATAACATTGGTTCATGTCCACTGATTTGCCACTAAATGTTCTGAAGCCACCCAGCAACAGCATTTCTAGTCTTAATCCCATATAACATGCTTCTGCGGCTAATTTCACACCTCAGGGGTGAATCATACATTTGGAAATGCTAATTTGAATTAATTATAGATCATAAATATGGCAGCTATAGCAAGCAGCCCTGAAATTAATACTAATAGAACCATATATTTGTGTTCACAATGATGCAATATGCAATGGGGGGGAGGGGGGGCAAGGGATTGATCCACAGAGATTGCTCACCATCAGAAGACTGAGGTTCCAGACAACTAAATCCATTGGCCAGTATCACAGCACAATGACCCTAAGAAGCCAGATCAGTGATCTTGAACCATGAACACCAAGATGGAGGCCATTTTGGTTCATTTGCAATCACAAAAGCGTTATGTTAGTACTAACTGTTTCAGTCAAAAATATTTGAGAATCATAGCATATCTTTATTAAATTTGTTTTCTCTTTCTTTTTGTTATCCTTAGTTTGTACTCTCCCAGTATCGCTCTGGAGGGCTTTGAAGACTTGTTCAGGAAAAAAATATATTGAATAGGCTTTTTTTTGTCTTGTCAGTCTGTTATAGCTCACTTGAATAAGTGAATATCTCTGTTTTTATTTTCACCAACGTAAGTGAGATCTCTCAACAGTAGCCTACGTTTTAATGAAAGCTGGAAATAAGGTGCATGGCTGACAGCATTCTCGAGATGAAAGCATGAACGTAGGCAAGCTGCAGGTGTTAAACATTTTCCTTGGGAATATCCACAGAAATAGTTGTGTAGTTTAATGTTATAACCTGTGTAGTACCTACTCTGCGTGTATTTAATGTGGTTTCAGAAGTATGTAATGGGAGCCAAGCGGGAAAATGTGATTAGGTGTGAATATTTTGGAAGGATTACAAACATTTCAGAGCAAACAAGGCTGCATAGGAAAGGCAAGATGTTAATGTGAAAAGGGACCAGTAATGTACAAGAGGACAATGGATGTAGTTCAAAAGCAATGTTTCAGCCATATATGTACTCTTAATGTTTATTTTTTTAAACAAAAAAAAACCAGCAAATCAATCAAACTCAAAGATGAATTTAATGGAATAATGGAAATTTCTACACACGCAAGAATATCTTAGCAGTGATAGGTGCCCTAGCATTTTCCAGAGTTTTTTCTGATGTAAATAAGCCGTATGCATTTCGACATTTGAACCTTAACTAGACAATGGCAGAAATCAATGAAGAACATATGCATTTGCATTTGCAATTCTGTGACAAATGGGGTGTGTCCACAATCATATTGGGAGAGAGAGTCAGGTGACTGGATTTAGCTGTATTGATTTGTTATGTTCCGCTTCCCCCTAATATTCAGTCTTTTACTCTGGACCCTAGTGCTGACATCATTCCCAAGACTTATAATTGCTACTTTTTCCATTTGATTGTATTTTCAACCCCAGAGCATCAGTTCCTAAATTTTTTTATTAATCAGCCCGACTTCTTTTTTGTTTATATTTCTGTTGTATTAACTAATAAATATAGTCCATGTCTGTTCCTGAAACCAAAAAAACTGCTAATCTATGTGCTAATTGCTACCAAGCCCTGTCTCTGTGGAAAGAAGTTCTCTCTATAACGGTGGATATGATTTAGTGAGCCAGTCATTAATAAATGCAGTGCCACTGAGATTTAGATCTTTTTTTTTTTGTTTGTTTGTTTAAATCTTGATATAAAGCTGCCTTTCCAGTGTATCTATCTCCTGTTTCTGGAATTAAGGTAATGTTTACTTCTCAAGCTTCTACCACTAAATGAGAATCTTGCACAGCCATGATAACTATGCATGCATCTACTTTGTTATGAAATGCTGTTATTCTACCTGAGAGGCACATCTTGATATGTTTTTCACATGTTCAGACCCTCAAACATCAACTGTAATTGGCTTCCATAGTGATTCCCTTGCGTTAAGTGCAATGTGTCTATTTTTCAAGCAAGCTCAAAGGAATTGTCTAAATTGACTAGTTTTTGTACCATTTATTTTTACTATGCCTTTGGTTTTTTCACAGTTTTCCCTGGGAATGTAAGTGTGGGAGTAAGATTGTTTTTGAATATAGTCTGTGAAAGTAAAAAATTCCCATTTGTTTGTAAAAGGTAGTATATGGCTTTGATTTCCTAGTCCAAACCCTATATGGTAGCAATGATATTACTGTGACTATGTTGGAACAACATTCAGACTCTCCAACAGCACTGCTCTGCCGTATATCACTCTCTCTGAGCATCACTCTTAGTCGGCCTTCTTTATAAATTATAAGACCCCACTCAAAATCGATGGCTTGCTTTCTTTAATTGAAGGTGTTCCTCTTTTAGCGCACATTTCTCAATTGTTTGCAGATACTTCAGTGAGATGCACTATTCAGGTAAATTACATCCTGCATTAGAAAGCAAGTGGCTTGAGGTTTTCTATTATACAATAACATCTGGTACATCTGCACATCAAGTCCCATTGCCAAACAAAGTTCTAAATTACAGAATTGAAATAGGCATTTTCATGAATCACTTTCATGAAGAAGGTCAGTACTTATATACTTCCAGACTCCTAGGCTGAATAACTGCTCCTGACTCTCTGTGTGTGTAGACATCTCCCTGTGTTTGTGTCAGCACTCTAGTTTCTTGTCACAGTCCACAACATGCAGCTAAGAGAATTAGTGTTCCCACCTGCCCTTAGTGTGTGTGTGTGTGTGTGTGTGTGTGTGTGTGTGTGTGTGTGTGTGTGTGTGTGTGTGTGTGTGTGTGTGTGTG
>JAODJU010000001.1:33099848-33118516 GCA_026776725.1 Gnathonemus echidnorhynchus
ACACACACACACACACATTCAAAATGCTTCTGACGCCCCTGCCTCTAAATGAATTAATCTCATGTCAGTCTGGGGGATTACAAGCTAATTTAACTCAATCTAATTAGATGCTAAAGTCACCCCTTACTCCACTGTGAAGAAACAAGATTGTAATGGATCTGTCTCATCATAGAAACACACAGGGACCATCCTGATTATAAGACGAATTTTGATGACACTGCTGTTTATTATTTACATGTGATAGTCTTTGTTTATGTATTAAGTTGGAACTAAGGACTTTACTTCTATGTGGTAGTTAATCCTTCCTGCCTCCAGCCACTCATCATTTTTAATGTCACCTTGTTTATTACTATAAATCCCAGTCTTGTATTATTTACTGTTTACTATTTATTGTTTATTTATTGTTTGCTTGTTTATTGTTTCTGTGACTGTCCTTTGACATGTATCTTTGTTGTTGGTTACTGATGCTGCTATGAGGAATGAATCAAACACATTTTTTCTTTCATGTACAGTCATGTAATCACAATAAATGATTCTGATTCGGTAGTGTGGGTGGCACGTGGAAACCAGTGCCACAATGAGGTGACATCTCCCTTCGACCGGTTACATGGAGTGATTGACAAAAGCCACTGAAGCTGGTCCTGCGATCGGCCAAGATAGAAGCTGTCATGTGTGAAGGCTTTGTTCTGGATGATCAGCTGATGCAGATCATGACCTTTAGCTAGTGTTCTGATGTAAGATGGATCGAGCTCAGGCCATGGGGTGTCTAAATATTGTACTGGGTCCTTTTTTCCACCTCATGTACTTAAAACATCGTGTTAAATGTTATATCCTTTTCCAAAATATTTTTTTGCATATAATATCATCAGGAATGTGAAATTTAAATCCCAGCCCCACCGGTTTACGCATGAACACCTAGTGCTTTGCAGCTCTCTAAGGCTACGTCCGCACTAATATGGTAACATTTTCTTGCGGGAGTTTTCGAAAGAAAAGATCTGCGTCCGCACTACCGTTATCACTAGCGCTGAACCTCTGCGTTCACACTGCCCTGTGTAAAGTCAAATGACGTAGCTGTAAGAGCGGTTGTTAACGTATATATTTCTGACATTTTTCATTTGCACATTTAACCAAAGCTTTTTATAATACATTTTTCGATGTGGCCCATTATATATTTTGTTTGTTGTAGCTCGAGCACAGCATGTCATTTGTACATTTTTTATAAACCAAAATTTTTCTTATAATTGTAGAAGTGGCAAAGTATGCATTTTGAATCATTTATTTTGACTTTGATTAGTAATAAAGTTCAGTTTTTATAAAGACATTGTTGATTAATCTCATACACAACTATGTATTTTGTATTTTATTTAGCAAAAGCAAAATATCACAGTACTGTAGCGTCGCAAACACAACGCTGTACACAAAACACGATTTAGCTGCACACAAGTATGCAAAACAACATATGCCAGGTAACAAAAGTACCCGTGAAGAATAAACAATTAGGAAAAGAGACAATGAAACTAAGAGAGCTAATCAGGAAAGGGTCACAAGTTAAGTACGAACCAAATGGAGCTCACTGATGTAGGCATAACAAAATGTTTATGCTTATGAGCGTCCACACTAAAGCATTTACAGAAAGATTAATTGTTGGAGAGCGGTGAAATTTCTGGGGGGAAAAAAACCATAGTAGTGCGGACGGAAGGCTAAATCGGAAGATTTTTTGTGTTACTAAATGAAAACGTAATGGTGTGGACGGTTCCTAAGCTTCATGAAATGCTCCTCACCTTACAGGTCCATGCAGCGCTGATTAACCAGCTTCTCCTTGTAAGCAGCTTCAAATCCATTCTCATTCTAGGCATGCACTTTTATCCACCATGTGTAATGTTCCTTCAGAAACTCTTAGGCCTACATGTAACAGCCAGTTTGCATCAGACAATTAAGCAGCATTTCTAGAATTGAGAAATACCTTAAAAGTATTTTTAAGCCAACCTGGCAATTGTAGGGATTATAGTAAATTTATCGCAAAGCACTTAGCGATTTCGGTAATTAAATCAAATGTTTTGGTATTATTATTATTATTATTATTATTATTATTATTATTATTATTATTATTATTATTGCTGTTATTATTGTTGCTGTTATGACTGTTATTGGAGAACACTTTTGCCTCACACCTACAGTATTAAGGGCTTGTATCCTGTATATGTAGTATGCAGTATGTAGTGTGTGTGTGTGTGTGTGTGTATGTGTGCAGTGCTTCTTTGTTCCATGTTCTTCTTTGCGTCACATGGCTTTCCTCCAGAACTCCAGTTTTGTCTGTCAGTGCAATGACATGCTGTCAGGTTAATTGGTGTCTCTAAACCACTGTTTCTCAGCCTGGTCCACAGGGGCCCCCAGACAGTCCCCCAGCCAGGAGGGAGAACATTTTGGACTGTCTGGCAAGTAGCTGGGAGGGAGCAAAAACCTGGACCATCTGGGGGGTCCCCAAGGACTGGGTTAAGAAACACTGCTCTAAACATCCCTAGGTGAACCCCTGCCGTGTGTCTTGTATTGCCTGGGGAAGGTTCCAGGTTCTGACCCTGACCAGGTTAAGAACTTGGAAGATGGATGGATTATGAATATTATTATTAGTAGTAGCATTACTATTGTATTATAAACAACATCTACAAACTTATGGCACTAGGTTATTCTCTCTGAGTTTAAAAAGCGGCAATGAATTGGTTAAGCTCAGTCTCATCGAGGCTGTTGTAGAGACCCATCAGAGTAAGGGACTTTCCTGTACTTAACCAAACTCTGCAGTGCCCCGGGTATGCTAACATCACACCAAGTCACCATCCTGCCAGTGTACAGTTACATAGTCTCCTAGGATTTAAGCTGGGTTTGTCCACATCATGCAGCCATTACAGGAACCTCTTTTTTTCTCCTTGGCAAACAGCATGCTAAGCTCTTTGCCCCATCATTCTGTCCTCTATCTCCCCAGCCTGGCCACATTAAATGGAAAAACAAGCTGTGACAGACCAACAAGATAATACAAAACAAATACCTTCCATGATAGAGATATTACTTTTAGTATGACGCTTTGAATTTGGATGTAAAATCCCACATTATTGGGCTTAGACCAGCTGGGCAGCAGTGGACAGGACGTGCCATCCCCTATGATAACCAATGGGGAGCTACACAGCGAGTCTTACGTATCCAGGGTTACTCAACAGAGCCAGGTTAAATAACCCTGCTTGTTGCAATGGTACCATGACGGTGGTTATCAGCACAGTAAGTTGATATGGCTGTTCACATAAAAGGGGTGGTACCAGCATTGTAAGTTGTGCCCGAATAATAGTAACTCAGAGGTAAACCTCAAGAAACCTGGCTAACCACTTTTCGTAGTACAGCCCTCCAGGCTGTATTTCCAGAATCAGAATCCTTTCGATCCTTATAAATCCTTTAAAAACAAAACTGGTAAAATATCTTTGTGTTATATGCAAAACATGGTCATATAGTCAATAAGACTCAGTGGATGACTGAATGTGGAAAGGCCCTGTAGGTGCCAGTGTGCTGTGATGGGTCCGTATTTAGGGGGGCAGTGGCCTGGGGAAATAGCTGTAAATGTAAATACAAAATGATGCCTTCTAGGTAAATGCTTTCTTAGCAGATAGCAAAACGTAAGTCAGTGTTTCTCAAGCCTTTCCTTGAGGACGCCCAGACAGTCCACATTTCTTTTCTTCCTCCAAATACCCAAAACACCTGGACCAACCAATCAAGGGGAGCTGGGAAGTGGGAGGGAACACAAGTGTGGACAGTCTGGAGACCCGGAGGACAAGGTTGCGACACACTAACCTAAGTCAATCAGGCAGTTGTACACTTTGATCTATTTATAACTTTAAGAAGAAAAGCACTAGGTAAACCTTTTTAGTAGGTTATCTTTCAATAATTGAAAAATCTTTTGAACTCAAAATGTCACATCACTAAAACTTTAGCAGTAACCTTTTTTGGCTGGACTTTGAGGGAAAGTGGTTGCCCAGCTTCTGAGAAACAGAAAATGGTACATTGACAGGGCAGGGAAATATCTGCTGAGACCATGATGGAAAACTGTGTAGCTGGGAAAACCCATTTCATTTAACGGAAGAGCTTTAATAATTCATGTCGGGACCCTCTGGACAATCAGTAAAGGACAGGTAGGAATTACCATAATATTCACATAGTACTTAATCAAATCGGCACCTAATTCAAAAGCATGCTTATAAAATATCCGAATGTTGTCCTCTATTGACTGCTGGCTTTATCGACACATACCCTGAGTATGTTCAATAGACAGAAAACCTTCTCAGGCCAATAGGTCCAATGATTTTTTAAATTACGCGTTTAAATGAGGTTACCTCGAGACAGGTTTGAATTAGCTGTGCCCAGCGCCACCTGTCACTGGCTGCCAGCTCTCCATTTCGCCTGTGCCTGAGGCACACAATGCCTGCTGCTCTCATCACCAGCTGTGTCCTGTCACAATGCACAGGCAAAGCACGCCTCCAGCGCTTTAACCTGTGGCAGCAGAGAGCTACATGATGCTCATCCAGGTTTTCTAGACGCTATTATTTACAATAAAGTGACATAAAAGGAGATTTCAAATGCTTTTTTATTAGACCTGGCCTTCCTCAATTTCAATTTGTCTCCTTATGTTACAGTAACTTTTCCCTTCATCTGCCTTGGGCTTCCACTACTCTTCTAGTCTCCTTCTGTTTATTGCTTAACAGACATCTTTATTCAGCGAATCATGGCACATGCTTCCATATTCACACCCGTTTTTCACGGCAGATTCTCTGGTGAGGACTTTGTTCTCTGGTATCGCTTCCTACACCCCCACGCCACCTTTTATCATTTGCCTCAATGCTTCCTCATCAATAATTTTAAATACATGGCTATGGTGTTACACAAAGATTCTCCCCTTGATTTAATTATAGCCGGGTTGATCTTCATCCCTCCTCCGTTTCCAGGCTATTGCATTACAGTGACAAGCCATAGAGCCCAAAGGAAAGGCAGAGCAAGCCTTGTGTGGAGCAGCTGTTCAGTGTCCTAATGCAGTCAATCAGATACGTGGAAATATATGCAGGTCAATATATTAAAGCTGCAAGTCAGTATATTAATTAAATTTCAGCCTGTATTTTAATTTTCTTAGATCCAATAACATTCCGGGTCTGATATAAAACTTGGGCATGTAAATACTGCATAAAGGTTTATGTTCTTTATGAAACTGATTTATAGAAAATGGAGTAATTGACAGTTCTGTTTCATTATGTTATATTATAGGTAATAGTGGATGATAATTTTAAAGCATGCTGTCATGGGGTATATGTGTCCAGCTTTTCACCTTCTGTTTTTGTTAGTTTCTTTAACAGTTTACAAGCATCCGTTTTGCTTACTAATTGTTCATCCTATTTGATTACACTTGTAGGTTGTAGATTGTTTGTGAGTCAGCTGTGCAGTGATTCATTCTGAGAGAAATTAACCACGCTCTTGTTGAAGCCTACATAATTGACCTGCAATTTATACACGCTCCCACTGCAGTAGGATCTTAAGCATCCCCTCCAGTTAATCAGCCCAATTAGGAATCAGAATTAAATTAAACAAATTACTGATTAACTCCTATTTGAAAAGAAAACCCTACTTACCAACGTAACATCTTCATCCCCCTTTTCCTGGGCTTTCAAAATAGGCTGATGCAAGGAGAGTTACCTCCATTAATCCACGACCACTGTGAAACACAGCGACATTATCATCTGTGTCATGGATTTCTGGCAATTAACAAAAATTCTGGCTCATCTAGTCCTTTCCTCTATTCATTTTATAAAGAGCTTTTCAGGATAAGGTAAACATTAGCATGTTGTAATGATCATTATGGTGATTTATTCACCCAGCTAACACCTGTACACTAGTTATCATACATCTGAAGAGCTCTTTACTGATAATTTGTTTCTCAGTCTGTTATGCATGGTCAGAAGTATTTGGCATATTTCTATGTGTAAAATAATACACAGTAAAATCACTTCATAATGTGCTTTAGATGAGTGGATAAATGAAGCCTGTGTATTCCCAGTTAGACACCTGTGTCTGGCGTGAAAAAAAGAAACCAGCGAGTTGGTGTTAAGTGTGACCTGATAGTGCACATATACTTTGTTGATATGCTACTGAATGTTTTTGTGTCTAAGAGGGACAGAAGTAAACCACCCTTAATTTAGGTTCTTTTCATACCTGTGCTCACTATTTTACTCTCTTCCTTGTGGAGTGCCACCAGCAGTGGAAGTACAGAGAGAGCAAAAGGCAAGAAAAAAGGTATTCTTCAGTAATGAGAGGTAATAATTATGTTGCAGTCGTAGCACTGAAAGGATAATTGTCTTCATAGATATTTTGAACACATTTTCTGGGTTAGGGCAAAAGCACTGAGTTGCAATTTGTTTTCTTTCTTTCCCACTCATATTAAAGTTAATTTCAATTAAAATACATGTAGCATGTAGCATATTACTGTGTATATGCAGCAGATCTTCATTCTACTGTGTTCTAGAAAATAAATATGTCAGTCATGGACTGGGTTTTAAAATCGCATCTAGGGTTTCTATGGTAAATCTTGCTAAGTTGGGGGGGGGGGGGGGGGGGCCCCCCCATGAAAACTTTTAATGCGTAATAGATTTCACATCTTACTGATCAGGGTGGTGGGGCCGTCCCCCAAAATACATTTTGCTAGCCCATATAGCCATCGGGCCCCTGGGAAAATGCCCAGCATGCCAGATGGCCAGTCCAGTCCTGTGGCCGAGGCACTGGGATTTCTACATGTTGCCCTAAACATTATCACCATCGGTAACTGAAGGACATTCATCTTATTTTTGATAAAGTCTGACAGGTGGATCAATTTTCAGAAACTTTTTTTGTATTTCATATGACAGGATTTTCATTTATGTCTAACCTTCAACTGTTCAATTGTTATTTGACATGGTGTTTATTTTTGTGATGCACCTATATGTCAAGTCACAAGAATAAGAAAAAGGAAATTCAGCATTTCCTTTAAATGGATTAGTGTGAAGATACATTAGTGATCCCACTGATGATAGTTTACAACACTAAAGTTACTTTTGATATTTACTATGATTTGCATAAGTATTAGACCTTTGAGCTGCTATTGAAATCATATTTGTCAAGTGAAAAGCAAAAACATTCACACTATTTTTCATTGTGTGTGATTCTTTCAGTGCCTGGATGGACATATAGGCATAATACTGAATTCAAGTTGCTTTCCTTTAAAGAATATGCATCCATTCTTTAGAACTGTTTACCTGATATAGGGTCACAGTCAACTGTACAGAATGCTAATCACAGGGTGCTCATATACAGTTTAGTGACATTCAGTCAGTCTGAACCTCATGCCTTTGTACCATGGCAGGAAGCTGGAGGGCTGAGAGTGAACCCACATGAACATGAAAACTACCTGCATAGACTGAAGGCAGGAATCAAACTCATAACCCTAGAGGTCACTGTCATGTTCCAAACAAAGGATGCAGGAGCAGGCATGAGGGCAAACCAATGAGGGGCTTATTAAAGGAACGGGAACAGGGCAAACAGACCATGTGAGGTCAAACAAGGCAAATCTGGGAAGAGGGGAAACAGCTGGAGCACACAATGGGGCACCATTAATGACTGGACTGGGAAGCGCAGGACAGAAGGACACTGTACCTGCATGTGAGGAAGCAGATGAGAGGCACCTGGGGTGATCCACACAAGGAGAGTAACAAGAGGTAAAAGTAACCAGTAACAGGTGCGGCTCATTAGAGTCACACTAGGAAGAAAACAAGAGGGCAGAAATGCAGGGAGTGAAAGTACCCCCCACCCCCCTCCAATGCATGCACTCTGGGCATGCGACAGACCAGGGAGGGACCAAACAGGATAAGAGGCCAAGAAGGACACCAGACACAACTGGACAAGACAGACTAGCACCCTCACAAGATGGGAACAAGCAAAGGAGAGTTAGGGACTAGCGGGAGTGACACGAGATAGAGAACCGAGGGTAATACAGAAACCAAGGAAGACATCGACCAAAGCAGGGCAGACAAGTGGAGGGTCATCAGGGTCAGGAACAAAAAAGCCAGGGGAAGACCATTAATCTGGGAAAAGGAGCAGCAAGACAGGACATTGAGACACAAACTGAAATGGGGTTGGAGGGAACAGGACTGCGCTGGGGAGGGGTGTTGACCCCAGGAACCGGCCAGCAGGACCAGATGGAGCCAAGGGGATGGTAGGGCTGGGGCTGAGGAGCTGTGGGAGCTATAAGGCAGGGAAGGGGGGGAAGGGGCGCCGCCAGGACTGCCGGCCTAAGGGGCACTGCAGGGCGAGGGGGCACCGTCAGGACCACAGGGCAGGAACCCGGTAGAGAAGGGGAACCTGAAGAGCAAGAACAGGGAAGTGAGCAGGAACAGGAAGGCCCTGGGGGACCTGTTGAGCAGGAGAGCGTGCCCCCATCTTCCTCCAGGAGACCAAGAAGCATCTTACCCCTCTTGAGCCCCCATTGATACCAGAGGCCACCCCTGGACAGAGGTGGTCCACGTTCGGGACGGGAACCAGGGTCCATGGTGTGGGACTCAAGGCCTGATCCAGGGAATCCCACTCCAGATCTAGAGAATCCTCCTCTGGGTTCACACTTACTGAGCAGACGGCAACCAGGAAATGAGCTGTGGTCAGAGCAGGAGCCAAAGGGGTGACAGCCGCAAATGGGCGGAGCTCAAATGGGACCTCAGGAAATGAGCAGGGAACCTTGGAAGAGAGGTGGAGCTCAGGAGCCCCTGGAATCACCCAGGCCGGGCTCTGATGGCTGAGGAGTGGCAGAGAAAGCGCATTCAGAATCTAAGGCAGATTCTGCCCTCTCACCTCCACTTGTTATTGTGGGAACCTCAAGGAGGTCAGCGAGCGGATGAGCAGCCAGCCGATTGGAGGTATGCTTTGAGGAACTTGCAACCACTCCCCACCTCGCCCAACTCATGCCACATCGCCATAATGTCCTGAGGATTGAAACCTGGATGAGACGAGTCTCCTACCCACAGACTGAAGCGTGGTTGCCTCAGGGATGGCCCATCCCGCTGGTGTGTTCCATCTCATTTGATACATCTGGAGGGAGACGAACACCTCCGCCTGAACGTGGTCAGGTTTCCGTGGCAATGGCAACATGCAAGATCCCCGTCTCTAAAACAACCAGAGAATACGATCCGTCGGGTGGAGGTTGGTTTGAAGAAAGTTTAGCAAGTCCAGTCATTCTGTTATGTTCCAAAGGAGGCAGGAACAGGCATGAGGGCAAGACAATGAGGGGTTTATTAAAAGAATGGGAACAGGACAAACAAACGTAGATTGCATGGAGTCTAACAAAAGGCAAAACTGGCAAGTTGGGAACCCATTGGAGCACACACTAGGGCAACATCAATGACCAGACTGGGGAGCACAGGCCTGAAGGATGTTTTACATAGGACGTGTGAAGAGGCAGACGAGAGGCACCTGGGATAATCCACACGAGGGCTGTAATGAGAAGTAAGATTAAACAAGCAACTAGGGAGAAAATGAGGGTACAGGAATGCAGGGTGTAACAGTCACAGTCAATGGAATATCTTATTTTCACATCTTTAAGTTGTGAGTATATTGTTCCTACAGACCAATAAATAGGCCCTTCTTCAGTGCGAACTTGGAGCAGGCAGAGCTGAGACTAATGCTGAGCCTGTTCTTGCACAGGTTTCAGGGTAATTTTCACCTTTCAGACCATTAGAGAATGCCCTTGGATCAATGCGACTTTGGGAAGGAATAGACCTAAATACACAAAAATAGAAGAGCACACCTTCAAGTCAATTTCAAAGAAGTGATTTAAACAAAGCTTTGCAGAAGTATTCAAAACCTTGACAAATTTTTGCTGGATAACAAAATTGTGCTTCTTTCCCTGTGAAATTTAAATTCAAAATAATACTACTCAAAATTAATTGTTTTAACATGAGTTTTGCAATGAATGTGTGTGTTTTGTCAAGGGTCTGAATACTTTTTCAAAGGGCAATATATATGGGCAAAGCCTGCATCCCGTTCAGAGAGATCCCATGCCTAGTGCCCTGTGCTTACTGCCATTGGCTCCTGGTTCCCTAGTAGTCTATACTGGATAAGTGGTGGCAAGGATGCTTTAGGAGTATGGATACCTTAGACTTACGTGGGTTTAATTAAACTCAGTGCAGTGGTAGTCTGTAATAATAACCCATTCCTTTTGTCTTAAAAGCTAGAATTATATCAAAGGGCTTCAGCTGCCAGCTTACTGGAGGTCTCTGTATTTCGCATGTTTTAATTGAGCTAAAATATTCCCTTAATATTTCATATTCTGGTTTTGTTGCATCCAAAGGGTTTGGATTTCAGCTTTGATTTAATCATTATGGACTTGCATTATTAAATTAAATTTGCCCATTATTAAAATAAGAATTTATTTGGAATTGTGTGTTACTTTATTCAAACTACAGTATAAGCAGCTAAATACACTCAGTGACAAAAAAGTTAAGCGCCCAGAAGCAATGGTCCGATTTGAATGTAATTTGGTACATGTGCAGACCAGCGATGGGTATGTAAATCATTCGATTTGCATGGAGCTGGCATGTCCAGTCACCAGACACAGGATGCCACACTGTGTCTCGACGACTGGCATCACCCGGACTACGGGTTCACTGTCCCAGGCATAGGCTGCCGTTAACACCAGCACAGAGACGGCTACGTTTGGAGTGGTGCCGTAACTGGGAGGCATGGACTGATGACGAGTGGTGTTGTACCATGTTCAGCAGTGAATCTCCCATGGATGACCGTCATGTGCACCTACTGTATGGTGGCACCGAGGGGAGAGGACCAGTCCTGCCAATTTTGTGGAGAGACACACTAGCGTTACTCCTGGCATCAGGGTGTGGGGAAGCAGAGGGTATGACTTCAGGTCATCTCTGCTAGTGATTAGGGGGACACTAACGGGACATGCAGATTAATTTCATTTCGTCTGGGTGCTTAACTTTTTATGTCACTGAGCATAAATACCCGGACTATATTAACTGATTTGTATATTAATTTTAATTCCTTTCAGTTTGACCAAAATTTTGATCAAAAAAAAAACTCCACTTGAATAACAGTTGATGTGAGAATGCATGGCTGCCTCTCTCTGCACTAAAGCAGTCGCTTTAGATAGCTGGCAGTCTGAAGTACGCTAACATCCTCTCACTGGAAGGCTGCTGTGACATCTGTTTGATCTGACTCATGTCCGAGCCATCCTTTGTCTTTGCCACTTTAAACAGTCACTGGGTAGTCAACAATTGTGTGTCAAGGGCAAGACTTAAATTACTGAAAGGCTGGTATTCAGCGTTAGACAGTTGTAAAATAACAGGAATAATGTTGTGTTTGAGATAGCTATTACAGCAACATTCCCTATGGGCCCATTGAGGAAGCTCTGCTCATAATGATACGCCCTAATTTCTGGATTGATGATTCCACTTTAATTACTTGTGGAAATGCTAATGAGGCATTTATGGAATGCATGTGTAGGTAAGTGTCTATATGTGCACTTTTGTGTATCTAGGCTGCTGACTATGTGCTGGAAGCAGTACCATGGATCTACGCAGTAGAGCTTCCTCTGCACACAAACATATTCACAATGCCAAAACAGTCCCGGAAATCACCTGTGCACCTTCTGCCCTTTGATATATCCGTGTTTGTTATTCTTTGGAGTTTTAATACTTTCATCACAGCCCAAAGAGACACATACTGAACTGAAAATATATATGTAGGAGCATACAGCATTAGTTGCACAGTCTCCCACTGCATTGCTCTTAAATAATTCAGATATGACAAACTTCAGTGTAAATAAGAATTAACACATCCCGTAGCCTGGGTATGATGTATTCACTGAATGCTTCGCTTTCTTTCTCTCTTGTAAGTGGCTGTCAGTGCCGGCTGATGACAGCACCCATAGCAGCGTCACAGAGAAGTGCTTTTGCCTCTTGCAGACAAACCATGAACCGCGATGAATTAAGAGATTAGAGACCAAGACATGAAAGACGAGCGCTTGATTAGAGGGAAACTGATACATCTGCTCCTGTCAGCGACCTAGGCAGGAATCAGGGAACAACCTCAATTAGCACCATGCTCAGCAAAGGGCGTGACCCAAGCACAGTGCCCTGGGCATCAGCAGGATATCAGGACATCTCATGGCAAGCCGAGAGGCCCATTGCAACCTGAGAAATGTGCAGTGTTTACTAATGTTTAACAAAAATTAGTATGAACAGGAAATACAGGGGCACACTAGAGATGTTAGGCCCCATGAAAACCCCAAAGCCAGACCAATCCAATTATGCTCCAATTTTTTTAGGGCCCATCTCACTCAGGGGCCCTTGGAATCCCCCCTCCCCCTTGCCCAATTAACAGTATCAGTAACAGTAATTAAATTACCCATACTGAGTACAGGATAGGTAATTTAAAACACTAAGGCTAAGAAGTTAACCAGACTGTATGAGTATTTTGGATACTATAGTGGTTCTTTGATTTATTTTTGGTCAGTTTGCTCCTATATTTATCACAGGTCAGACATAATGTGATAAAGCAATTAATTAGCAGCATTTAATGGTCTGCTGTTGGATTAATTTTTTCCATTCTTTTTCCATCCACCTGCTGTATAGGTTAAAACAGAGAAGAGCCACCTTCCAAATTGCTTTCTGAATGTTTTGCGCATACTGATTGCACATCTGGCAGTGGGAACTCCTGCTGTTTTATTCATGTCTACAGTTTAACAGTATTTTTCAAAATGATGCATTAAGCTATTTTAAATATACTCTGTACAGGTTATTTATATTTGTCATTCTAAACATCTATTACTAACTTAGTTTTTATTAATCATTGTCATTATAATTCATATTTTGATCTTCTTTTCCTACTCTTTTCAACTACCTACCTTGCATTAAACTAAAACTGAAAATCAGATGACCTGACCTCATGACATTTTAGCTATAAATAAGACTATAGGCAGCATGAGGCTCAGTGTCACCGGTTCAGATCACAGGATTAGCATAGTGATGTCACCTGAGTAAGACCCCTAACCTTCAGCTGCTCCAGGGACTGTCTGATCCTACTTTCTCAAAAATATGTCACTTTGGATAAAAGCATCTGCTAAATAAATAAAATATAAAAAATAACCTCTGAAGACGTTTCTTTAAAAGTATGAATGAAATCTGTTCAATTAGATGGACTTGCTGAAGACATTCTGCAATTCATTCTCAAGCCAATAAACTAGTAATTCCATATAGCTGGAAATTCCAACAACACCTGAACAACATGTAAGTAATATTAATGAATCTTTGAATAGACAATGGAGAACATTGCTCAGGCACATCCCCTAAAATCTATTTGGTTCTATTCCAGCACCTGCAGAAAAGTAGCAATATCAGAGAGTCTCTGAGGAACATTGCTGTCATTGGCAGACCTTTTCCCTGAAATAATTTAGAAGAGAGTTTCATGCAGGCAGACGCAGCACCGGTGACATCCTGTGATGAGTCTGAGTTAATTACCGTTTCATCATGTCACTGGGAGGAAAGGCAAAGTGAAAATGTGGCTATGAGAAGCATCCCCTCTGATTTCTCTGATAGTTACAAGGGACAAGGTAGAAACTGACAGTCACATCTATTGCCATTAATTGTTTTCTTTTTTATGTTTGCTCAGTAATGTTGCAGTGGAAAGTGGATATATTAGTTGTTACTTATGTCTTACATCTATGAAAAATGTTGAAAACAAGCCACGCTCTTTGGTTTTGCCTGATAAATGATGCAAAGTAAAGATTTTAACTTGAGTGAAGAGGAACGTTTCCAAATGCCATGTGACTCATTGTGAGCAAATGGTGTTTTTTGGATCAGAAGACAGCACCCATGACTAACTAAGGCCCCCTCCATATTGATTTTTCTGTGTTTTAAATTCCACTGTTTGCTTTTTGGGGCACAAGTCTGACTTTATATGATCACTGATATAGACAATTCTACTCTACTAAGCTTCATTGTTAAAAAAATGAATGTGTAATCATGTCTGGCGAAGAGATTAATTAAGCATTAATTCAGAAAGGAAACACTATGAAACACTGAAAGCATACCTATTACCAACACAAACTAACCACCTTATAGCAAGCATTTGTATTGGTGTCAGACTATTACATCACTGGGGAATTACATGTGCTCCAGGTGTGAGTCACTGTGCCAGTGTGTGAAAACTGCTCTTCAGTTTCGCTTTAGGAAGAACGTGAGCTGATATTTCTAGGGAATTTCTCTTTTCCAGCTTCCCTTTTAGGTGACCCATTCTGCCACCTGCATTTCACTGTCATTTAAATAGCCTTTTCGCACAGCCTCGAGTCTGTCCAATGGGGGAAGGCACAGCGGGCCATTTTAGAACATTTCTTAGAATAAATTTGTTTGTATGCAAATTTAAGGAGAAACTGTTGTTAAATGATAGTCTTGTTATTGGCATCATGTAAATAGCCTATAGAAGTGTAGACAGATTTCCATTAGATGCACAATTTGTTCATAAGTATGCTTTTAATTTATGGTGTTCGGCTCTACTTTCCCTGAAGTATGCATTTTTAAAAACCTCTGCACATGCAATTAAATGGTTTTGCCCTAAGGATCATGATTAGCAAACCCCATTTTGCATAGTAGAATAAGTTCTGGAAAAAAACAGCACCAGTTTATGAAAGAGTCATATATGTGTGTCCCAGTGTTGTGGCTTGGGAGTTGGCCATTGCAATAAAGGCACCTTTTCAAAATTAGCATCTTCTAAAGTTAGCATCTTTTCAAAGTTAGCATTTTTGCATGTAATCTGAATGCAAGCAGTGGATGATCAGCTGAACTGTGAACAGTTCTGGTATCTGGTGTCAGCAAGGCCTTAAAACCCAGTGTGTCATTTCTCATTAGCTTGGTTAAAAAGCTCCTTATTCTGCTGTGTTTTCTAGCTTTGCCCCTGTAGATTTTTGTTAAGGTTAAAGTTAGCGGTGTGTCTGCTCTGAAGAATAGGAAGGAGTTTTGCTCTTTATGTAACTGTGGATGCTTTTCAGGGCTTATTCATTGTCTTCTGGCAATCAGAGCTCACATGGGGTGTTACAGGCATGCAAATGTGCGACGCTGACTGTACCTCCTGCTTTAAGCCCCACCCTGTCTTATGTCTCCTTGGCAACCCCTTGAAGCACAATGGGTGCCTGTCGCCTGGCAACATTGCCTAGTATTTCACAAGCACAAGCTGCACGAGTAAATATGCAAGTCAGTCCTGCACAAGCCGTGTCTGTTTTTGCGTTTGATTAGGGACATTCTCCATGAAAACCATCGTTCTAAAGAAAGCTGTTAAAATGTTTGAATTTATGTGTTCTATACAGTGCCCAACCTAGCTCATTCCACGTCATTAAATCAACTATAAAAATATGTTTCATAGTCTATATAAATGTACAGATTGAAAGCACAAAACACTTTTTGTTTCAGCCACTTTTAGGTCCCTTGAAAACATGATTGTATTTATCAATCACATAATGTAACATCAATGCAGTACCAGTGAAGGCAATTTTCTGCTGAAATGGTTTGTCTGAAATAGTTGTGTTACAATGCAGAAAAATATAAGGTCTGACGTGGTTTATCAAAAAACATTTGGTAGTCTTGATATTTTCATTCATTTTTAGTGTTAGAAATCAGTTTTGATAGGTTAACCCAGGCTTTTGCCTTTTTACTGCACCACGGTTGCTATTAATTGCAAAAGTGAATAAATGCTTGGTGTCCTTGTCTGACTTTGTTCTTTCTTGACAAAATACTATAAAATTACACAATTACATGCATTACAGTGTCTCAGCCAAGGTTTGTAGTGTCATTCTCTTCCAGCGTAAGTGGCTCAGTGCCTTTAGCATCAACCTTTTCAAGGTCCATCACATCCAGCATCATATTTCAGCTGTGTTGGGCAGTACAGTTAATCCCCAGGTGCCTAATGTGCAGTATGATAGAAGTTGTTGTCTGTGCCCAAAGTGAATAGAGTAACACTGGGGCATTGGGCTGGGAAGAGGTGGAATGAATACAAAGACCTGGGGTGGGGGCAAGGGGGTCATCAGTGTAGCAGAAAAGAACAGGTCATGTTGTGAGCTGCCAAAAGGGCTGGGCTAGGATGAGGAAAGCGGCACATGATATACAGTGAGTGGAGAAGTCCTGCAAGTCAGGGAGTATAGTGTGCTGGGAGAGCTGCGTGGATGTAGAGGGTTCTGACCCGCAGGAGCGACCAGGCCAGTCCACACTAGGACCCCAAGGACTGGGCACAATGAGGACGGCAACATGCTTCCTCTGGCTCACTCTCACCACCTCACAAGCATTCAGGATTTGTGTTTTTCTTTGATAATGATAAGAAATATTGGGATTGAAGTTATTCTCAGGATGATTGATGCTGTCTTTGGGAATTTATTACTGGAAGACTCAGCAGAAATGATTCCGTCCACAGATTCATCGTTACAGTTTTTTTTTGCAGCCACTGACAAGCGTTTTTCCATACCGGAGTCACTCTTTCAAAACTCTTCATACAATGAACACAACATACGGGGATGAAACTGTGAATCGTGTCTTTTACGGCAGTGACATACATATATACATATACACGCATACAGACACACACAAACATATATATATATATATATAGCTCCCTGTTGTTAGTATTTATGTTATGCGTGACGGAGTATGCTGGCTTGGGTGAAAACACTTACCAGTGTATGGCAAATGAGTTTTTCTGATTTGACACATGCCTGAAGTGTTTTTAATGGCTTTAGGGCATTTTCGAGGTGAGATTAACTGTTGGACCAAGCTGCATGTTGGAGCTGCAAACTGTGTGAATGGTTTTGAAAAGGTGACTTCCGGATAGAGAAATACTTGTTAGTGATTGTAAAAAACTGTAATAGTGTAACTTTGGAGTCCAAGAAAGGAGAGGAAGCACTGGTTACTTATGAGAGCTGCTCCCTGTCTTGAAGAGAGAATAGTCCGTCTTTCCCTAAAGTCTCCCTCCACTTCCCTTATGCTTCTACATCCGGCACTAGCAGAGAATTAAGACTCTAGCGGCACTGATTGATCTGCTATCCCAGCTCACTGCATCTCATTCAGTGGTCTCTTTTGTTAGTTCTGACCATGAGACAACCAGTACATTCTAAATGATTGTAGATTTCCCAATAGCACAGCACAGCATGTGTTGTATATGTGCACACACTTTGTGACTTACTGTGTCTGTGATTTACTGTGAATTTCCAAGTCTGTCACTTGCTAAATGTTTAGCTCTTATGTCATTTTTGCAACACAAGGGGTCATGATTCTAAAAAGTCCCACGGTGGCCTATAGCAAACAGTTTCCTCCATGCAACTTGCCAGTTCCTCTGCAGTGGCACTGGGGACTTCTGAGCTGGCATCCACCCGGTGCTTAGTGGGTCAGACTGAGTCTATGCCAGTGCTTGTGGGAGGTGCACGTCATAGGTGAAGACAGAGCCATTGCCAAGCTCTCGTTGCTTTCTGGGCTCTGGTAGAGGTGTCCTGCTACTACTCTTGGCTTCTCATGGACGTCCTTTGTGGATCAGCTTGCACCATACTTTCATCTAGCTTTCTTCAGTCTCACACTTCTTTCCTCTTTCCTGTGGCGGTACTACAAAATATAAGACCAACCTATGCATTGTATTTTGACGTACCCAGTGCGAAATCGTAATGATGATGCTTGACCACAATAGGGGAGCGAGTAATCTGTACTTTGTTGCAGCAGAACAATATTTAGATGTGAGGAATTGCGAAAGGGGGCAGGGCATTGATGAAGAGAATCAGGTGGAATGACTGTCCATGAATAGCCAGCATGATTGAAGGCTTGAACTCCTTTGATGTCAGGAGAATAATTGGGTCCTAATTGCTGTTTGTCACACTGACTGTTTTTGAATGAGTGTTTCTCAGCTATTTAAGTCCCGGTGACACTTCCAGCCACAGTTTGTGTGTGTGTGTGTGTGTGTGTGTGTGTGTCTTTGTCAGCCATGGGACTGCTAGCAGAGAGGTGAGATTAAGCACTTTCATTTGACATCAGTGACAGGTCAGTCTGTGCCAGCTCCTGTGCTACTGCTGCGTTGTCTTTTTGTCTGACGCACCCATGTAAATGATTTTGCCTTCTCGTGCTGTTGTTTCAGCCCTTTTGTCGCTCACTGCTCTCCCTCCCAGTTCTGTGGTCAGATTGACTTTGCTAGACTCTGGTGTCAGAAAGGTGCAGCCCACCCCTTATACCCCACTACAGCTGTAGCCTCTAGTCATTGCTGAAGACAGGCTGGACCCTTGCAATCTCAGCACCCAACACGGCTAATGCTGAAAGGCTCAGATTTTTTGCGGTCAGGTAGAGTAAGCCTTCTATGGTTTTACAGCTCATGGCTCCCAGCACATAAACATGACTTGTTTGTCAATATTTTATTTCTTTTTTTAGAAACCATCAAGCATACAGAGTCTCTAATCAAGATGCAGGTTTTGTTAATCTAATGCCTTTGTCATAAACTGTGGATTGTGCAGCACATATACAGTGGTACCTCAGTTCTCAAACTCATTAGAACTCGAATTTCTTAAAAGTCGAACCAACCAGTTCAAAAAAAAA
>JAODJU010000001.1:33118616-33133215 GCA_026776725.1 Gnathonemus echidnorhynchus
CGGGGTTTAATTACAGGTAAGGCAGGCAAAACGCAGACGGACAATACAATGACCGAACTGGGGAAACAAACTGAAACACCGACTAAATACAGAGGACTAATGAAAACAACAAGAAACAGCTGATCACACGGGTATTCCACACGGGGTTAACGAGGGGGCGTGGCTCAAGGAAGGAGCGGATGATCAGGGCAGGACACATTGTTTTTTTTTAACTTTACACATGGTATGGATACATTTATTTTCTTACTTTACAAATTACTGATTAGATAAATGAGCTTAGATGTCTTTAGTACAGTATATGCTCTTCTTGTTTTATCCGGTTCATTTTGGTGTAATTTTTTGGGGCCAGGAAGCAATTAATTGGTTTTCCATTATTTTTTTATGGGGAAAATTCGATCAGAACTCAAACTTTTTAGGATTCGATCCGGAGTTCTGAACGGATTAAATTCGAGTTCTGAGGTACCATTGTACAGTATATGCAAGCACAGTTAAGCAAAGAATGCCCATGTGTGCTTATTTACAGGAACACTTTATCACTGTAATCACTGAGACATGCCTGACCTTCCTTCCATGGATGGTCATGTCAGTGAATTCTTCTGGACATCTCCTAAACCCAATTTTGTTCTGACAGAATCAGTTGATGCCTCCTATAAGCACAGAAATGCATTAATCGCCTTACAAACCTTTTCAGAGATAAAAATAGAATTCAAAAAAAAAAACAAACAAGACATAAAAGAACAAAATGTGAACAAAAAGCCAATAACAATATACAGTCTTCATGGTCTACTTTATATGACAAAAATTTTACTCAAGGTAATAAATGTCCTAAATGCTGTAGAACCCATTCTGAGTTAAAACAAGTATAAGCAAACAGTGAACTCGTTAGAAAAATTATATTGCAGTAAGATGACAAAAAAATAGAGTGCAGTAAAACAGAGCATAAATGGAGAAATATAAACTCCAAATGCACAATGATACTTACAAATAGAGCCTTTCTGCTTACAGCTTCAAAAATGAAAGGGAAGGCAATTCTTCTCAACAATCATAAACAGAAACATCTACATCACTTGTGCTTCATTTGTTGAGGGTCATAGTCTATAACTGGTTCACCACAGTTGATTTGCTTTACTATTCAAAACGTAATGAGTTTCTTCCTAAATAACAAAATCCAAAATATTAGACTGGCTGTCTACAAATCTTTATCAGTGAAGTTAGGCCATTTTCCACGTAACTGGCAAGGGACTCAGTCAAAATAGTGAATAATTCACTATTATCAGGTTTTTCCAAAAATTGCAACTAAATCCATTAATCACCAAGCGCACCAAGCACCAAGCACAAGCAAGACACCACTGAGGTACCCTGAGCAAGGTACCGCCCCCAAGCACTGCTCCCCGGGCGCCGAATTAGCTGCCCCCTGCTATGTCACATTGTCACATATGGGTTAAATGCAGAGGACACATTTCGTTGTTGCGCACTGTGTGCTGTGCTGTGGTGTGTTAACAATAACCACTGATAACCAAATTCTAATTCTAATTCTCTTGAATGCCTCCATTTGAAGACCTATATCTGATCATTGAAAAAGTTTTGTATAATTATGGGGACGCTAAGCATCAAGCACTTATTTTTGTACACAAAATACATTCTCTGCCACAAAAAGCATTATTTAATAACAAAATCAAGCAATACTTTTCTGTATTTTGTCCAAGAAAGCATAAAGACTTAACTTTCCTTCATGCATTGAAATCAAAAGGAATGTTTCATTTTGCGCACAGAATTGATATTAGCACTTCGCATTTGGTGGACAAAATGCATTTTGTGAATAATACACAATCATTTCAGCTACAAAATGTATATTGATAATTAAAGAAAGTAATTTTGTGGACGAAATGCATTTTGTGAATTGAAGAAAGTCCTTTTGTGGACGAAAAAGCATTTCTAAAGTGTTACGATTCTATGAGGATCCGCAGACAGTCTGTGACTTCTTGTGTTAGTACATTCATATTCGCCATTTTATTGTTGCATTTTACAGATCTTTCATTGGCTTGGCTTAAAAATATTTAAAATATAATAAAAAAAATAGTGACACTAATGAGTACATACAACAGCACAAGTATGAGCCCAGGAGTTACTTGTACTTTTACTATATTTAAATGCAAGTTTAAGGTAATTACATAGGTCTGCAAAATCAAAGCCGGCGTTCCACCTTCTGGTCACTGGAAGGTACAGTACTAACCCCCCCACATTCACGCGCCTACCTCAGCAAAGGATGCCTTTCCCAGTGCCTTTTGTGACTGGGCAAAAGAAGCAATGCATTTCGTGATTCCACAGAAACAGTTTAGTCTACGAAATGACTGTGCATCATTCACAAAATGCAAAGTGCTGATATCAGTTATGTGCACAAAATGAAACGTTCCTTAAAGTCTTTATGCTTTTGTGCACAAAATGCAGCAAGACATTACTTGATTTCGTCATTAAATTATGTTTTTTGTGGCACAGAATGTATTTTGTGCATGAAAATAAGCACTTGACACTTACCGCCCCAGACTTGGCCCCATATAAAATGACCTTAGCAAATCAAAAGTTTGTCAGTTTAGACCTTACCTCAATATTGAAGCTACTCTTACAAAGGTCTTATATGGTATTTCTCTAAAAGCCAGCTCTGGTGCTACCACATCTAAGCACAGCCTTTGGCACTATCTACCATAACACGCTTTTAAACAGACTGGAAAACTGGGTAGGACTTTATGGAACATTACTAAACTTGTAACTCGAATGACCACTTTGTTACCACTGTCAATTATGAATCAGAATGGCCAACCATGACCTGCAGGATATCCTAGGGGTTCATTTTGGGGTCCCCCTTATCAGAGATGGGCAGTATTTCAATTAGATGTGTTTAAAATACAAACGTTCACGATCTGACACCGCCATTCCGGAAGAGGTTACAAAAGTAATTTTCATTAAACATATAATGCTGTAACACATGTAAATCACAAAAATATTTTACGTTAGGGCAAGCTGTATATTTTGTAAATATTACACAGTACAAGGGCTGTAATGGTACATATATTCGTCATGTTCCGTTAATATTTTACATGTATTTTTGTACTTTCACATTACAAATTACTTATATTAATTAAATGTGTTTTCTTACACCAGAATTTCGTATTTTATTTTATTTTTAACAAAACACTTTTTGGTGTATTTGTGCCCATCTTAGCCCCTTTTTCAGTTGCTGTATGTTCCCAGTAAGGCAAATTTTACAGGACATCCCATAGTTATGCGGATGACACCTAGGCCAACATAGCTCTCTTACTGTATCATTAAATAACTGGGTGTGCAAATATTTCCTAAATAAAGACAAAGTAAACTAGTAAAGTAAGTAAAAAAAAAAAAGATTTTGTGCTCACCTGGGCTTCAGGTGGCTTAAAATTAAGGTCATAAATGTTGACTCACATTTTACATTTAAGCTGTCATATTAAGGCAGTTAAGAATTCAGCAATCTGTCATCTTAAAAATACAGCCAGAATCAAAGGTTTCATGTCTTGGCATGACCTAGAAAGAAACTCATTCATGCTTTTATCTCCAGTATGCTTGATTCTTGCAACAATCTTTCCCAAAAAGACTATTAAACGACTGCAACTGATTCAAAGCACTGCTGCAGGAATTCTAAGCAGAGAGAACTGAACACGTTACTCAAATCCTTACACCTTTTACTTCGACTCCCAGTTAGCTGCAGAATTGGCTTTAAAGTGCTGCTTTGTATCCTTAACGAATACAAACCCAATAAGATCAGCAGGGACAGCTCAGTTTGGGCTTCTGTTTAAACTGCACTTAATTTTTCTTTCTGTATATGTTATTATTCAATTTTTTCTTTAAGCAAATATCTTTTGTCTTTTTCCTTTCCTTGATTGCCAAGTATAGCACTTTGAATTGTCCGTGTGTGTGAAAGGTGCTATACAAATAATCTTGACTCGCCTTGCTTCCTGCAGATGTCCACAAATAATATGGCATCCACTGAAATGCAGCCCTCTTAAAACCCTACTTATTTTTCTTTTTAAGACGAAACTGAGTCTGTATCACAAAAGGGATCTGATACTGTTTTATCTTTCACTGGACCTCTTTAGAATTTCGAATCTCGCTTCTTTTCCAGTTTGCCTCAGGGAATGACTTTAACCTCCCCGCTGACATTCATCTAATCCATGTCAGTGCGATAGTAGCCTTCTTTATTTGGGTACCCAAAAGCATTTAAAAATGAAAGTGGTAAAATGAAAGCTAATTTCAGAAGATCAGCCCCTACCAAAGTGAAGCTTTACAAAAAAGATTTTGTATGTATCTGCAGAGGAGGTAAGGAGCGTGCACTGATTACAGCGTGTTGCCGCACCCCCCACACAACAAACCACCTCAGGGAGGAGAATCAGAGTGCAGCCGTGCGGCAGGTGATACCTCAGCACCACACTAGTCCAAATGGACCAGCGTGAGGTTTTTTTTCTGGTGGCTGGAGCGCCAATCCTGCAACCAACCCCCAAGTTATTCCTTGTAAGTTGGAGGACCTCCTCATAGGGCTGAATGTAGATTAACATCATAACCAAGATGAAGCAATTGCTTGTTAAGGGCCTTGTTAAAGGACCAGAAGGAATAGAATCACTCCAGACATTCATGGGATTTGAACCAGCAACCTTCCAGCTGTTGGCACAGATCCCTCGACTCAGAACCACCGCTCCACATCTGCAAGAAAGGCTGGAAATGGACATCCCAATTATAGTTAGAGCCACTTGGAAGTATAGTATATTTGGGATTTTTCAGTGTTGATCAGCAAAAGCAGTCTCTTTACCCAACCAGATCCCTAGGCTTGTTTTGCTACTACTGGACTACTGCTTAGGAATTTCCCCCCTGTAACATGTCAGTTTGCCTATAATAAATACTAGTGCAGATATAGTTAATAGTGATGGTGATGTGCTTAAAACCACGGCCTCAAGATCCAGGTGGGACTCTAAGTTGTCCCTCGGTTCAGAGGATGAGCCAAAGAGTGGGAAAGTCTTTGGCAGTATTTGGCAGATGTTTTTGTCCAAAGAAACATACAAGTGATGGCCAGTGTTCAGTGTGTGTGTGTTTGTGTATGTGTGTGCTGATGTGTGCCCACCCAGTGGACATGCAATATTCATGAAGCTAATTCCATGGGTATGGTGTAAATCTGCAGACAGCAGGCATCTGCAAAGCTAGAATTCAGAAGGGAACAAACGCACCCCAAGTGGAGGCTGGTTTTATCATAAATAGATAAATGTGGGGGGAGGGGGGGTAGTAGGTCCGTGCAATCAGAACCATAACAGCTGCTCAGAGTTGCAGAAAAGAGAGAAAAGCTCTCATTGATCAGGATGGAAAATGGAATGCTAATTTTACCTGCCACCCTCCCGGTGTAAGGGGGGTATTATCATTTGTGTGCTGCTGCCATTGAGGATGTGTTGTTTTATTCATCGAGGCCATGCAGCTGGCACACAGCGATGCCATTGCAATGCAGCTCTGCAATCGCACCGCTGAGCTGCATGGCCTGCCCGCCTGTAGACAGGGTCAGCAAATGACCAGCTTTCAGCAAGCCCGCTTTGCTCAAAGGGCATGCTAATTCATTCGTGGCAAGCCATTTCTAAGTGGCTGGCATTTCTAGCCATGTTCCATTGTCCTGGTGCTTATCTACCTCATGCCCTATGTGGGGCCCTGAAATAGCTTCACCTCCTGGCGAGCTAAATGCCAGCGAATTGTCACAGGGAGAGTGACTGAGCTCCAAGTGGGAGGCAGCAGCCACAGGGAATCCATCTTATACAGCTCCAGTTGTTCCATGCTGCTCGACACAATCTCTCCCCCCCCCCCAGGACTGCAGCCCCCTCTGTGCTCGCCCGCGGTCAACAGACGCGATGCCACTTGACTAACTGCCCAATAGCACAAACAATTAGAGAGTAAATGCACAGATATAGTGGCAGATCCCCTAAACACGTTGGCCATTGTGGGCACCGTTCAGAACAAAATAAGCCCAGTCCTGAATCCAAAAAACATCCATGATGGACTGTTATTGTAGATGGAAAAAAAGACACAGAGGAAGGACATGGGGGGGGGGGGCACCCTAAGAACTGAAGCAAGCCTCTCTGAAGCGATCATCATTGGCCCCTATGATGAGGACTAGTCATGTCCCAGACTATAGACACAGGCTGGCAGTAACTCCAGTAAGAATTAAAGCACTACGATTAAATGAAACTTAATGTAGCTACATTCCTGTGTAAACTGGCATCATATGGCTGTTGCTGGAGCACCTTCTGTAATGTTTACATTGTAAATGCTGAAAAAAGTCTTTGGAGACAAAGGGAAACAGAGGTGTGATTGCTTGTTGACTGGTGGTAAGTTCACATGAACAGACCAACTTTTATCAAAACATGAAATGAAGGACCGGGTTTTGTTAAAACATCATGGTTCTCACAGTTTTGTGAAAATAAAGATATATATATATACACACACTGTAGATCACAACGATAAAGTATTCCAGGCAAGTATTAAATTAATATTTCAAATATTTTTCCAGAGTAGGTTACAGTCTATGAGTTTTAGTGTAGATGTTTTAGTTCAAAATGGGACACAAAGAATTACGCAGATCTCCCCCTATAGGTTGTGTGATGCTTCATTAAAGGTTACATTTGACAAACTTTGAGGACCACAATGGTACAAAACCAAAAACTAATTCCCTAAGCCTTTTAACTTTTTTTTCTCTAAATAAATTATATTTGTTAGAGATTTGAGTGTGCTCTCTGATAATTAAGTCAAGATTTTAGTTTATAGATTGTCCATTTTTTGCCTCTACTTTTCATTCATTGACATTTCACAGGCTGACGCTTTTGTCCAAAGCAACGGCCGTGTATGGAAAGCTTGGGAACAGAGAGCAGGGGCAGCCAGCATCTAACAGCCTGGGCCAGCTCTGGTTAAGAGTCTAGCTTAAGAGCCAAGCAGTGCTATGACTACTCTGCTGGCCACGGGTTTTGAACCCACAACATTCTGTAACCCTCTGAGCTACCCAGTGCTTGGGTAAAGAGGAAAAACCTGTATTGATAAGCGTTATGTTTGTCCTGGCAGGGAGAATGAATGGATCAGTCTTTCTTTTGCTGTTTGTAAACACATGTTCACACTATGTTGCCACTTTGGCTCAGATGGCCTCCCTCCTGGGCGCCACAGAGACACTGTTGTTCACAGTTCTAGGATCAGGGTTTGTCCCAGCACTGCATGTGTGGAGTCCACATGTTCTCCCTCTGCTGTTTCCTCCAGTTTCCCCCCACAGTCCAAAAACATGCTAAGTTTAATTACAGCTGCTAAATGCCATGTGTGTGAATGTGTATGCCCTGCACTGGCTTTGGCACTCTGTCTTGGATTTTTTCCTGCACTGGTTCCATAGCTTCTCAGATAAAACAAGCAGTGTGGATGGATGGATGGATGGATGGATGGATGGATGGCTTCCATCCTCCCCGTGACCATCAGGTTAAAGCCCCTTACAATTCCCTTCAGGGAAACCTTTGACCCTCCTGTTTGTCAGAATCAATAAAGGTCTATTGATTAATTTCCCACTGTAACCAAGTTCGGTCAATGTGCATATATTTTAAAGCCTGATTAATCACTTTCTTCCTAAATATTTGTTCGCTCCTTATTGCAAAGAATCACAAATAATCTGCAAGTGTCAGAAATGTGAATGGCTTAGCGAAACTCCAGCAAAAGATTATATGTAAAAGAGCCCTGATGATACAAAAAAGAAAATACAAAAAAGCTCTCGGAAAAACAGAGGCGCCTGCAGCAATAGCAATGAAAATTGTAGCGACCAGCGATCAAAGGTTCTGCAAGCTGTTTGATGTGTTTATGATGAATGACTGTATCACTGCTGTCAATATTTTACTTGTTGGTCATATTTCCATTTCACCACATCATTATGAATTTTCCACAAACCATTCTAACGTAATGAGTTACTGGCAAAAATCCAACCAAACAGACCTAGCATTAATTACTGCATATGTTGCTGCTTGTTCAATACATGCTGACTATGTGCTTTGGGTGGGATATATGTACAAAGTATTGGAGAAGGGAAATTTACTCTCACAACATACTGTAAAAAATAGACAGCAGAATAACTCCTCCAGAATAACATGAACACATGCGGCAAGTGAATTACTGTTTTTATAATAGTCTGCTATATGTTCAATGGCTGCTCTGTGAGATTTCATGCAGGTGGCCTGTCACTCCTATCTCTGCAACTTAGTCACTGTCGCTCTCCATTTTTCTCACACGGAGCAGCTGCCTCTGTGTCATCAGCAGCAAAAGCACAGCCATGTCACTAAAAACCTCCCCCCTCCCAGAATTCCGTTCCCATCCTTTTCCCAGGCAGCTCTTTGTTGTGCTTAAATACATTTTTCAAATGGACTTACTTGAGATTGGAGTTTGATGGCCCACAATCAAACATGACTTGGGGTAGAAGTATTAGTACCACTTTAGAATAAGCTTCCCTCTTGCAACATAGAGACGGTAGTAACTCATTAATTAAAAAAAAACTCTAATGACTTCTTTATAATTGTCTATTAATGATTTACAAAGTGTTATAACCTAATTCATAACCTGGTTATAAATATTCATAAACCCTTTATAAGGGTAGTGTGCCAAAATATTAAATAGAACTCCAGTACCATCAATGTCAAGCTAACTGATAGAGAAACTAGTTTTTGAGTGTGTGAACCAAAATCTCTGCAACTATTGCCTCAGGGGCCAGCTTAATATACTTCTGTATTATATTTCCAGTTCTGGTGCTTGTTTCTGAGCAGGATTTAATCTCTTGTGCGTATTTTTGTTTTTTCCCCTCTGCACGATCGCTGTTATTGTGGCCTGTAGTCCTGATAAAGATCAAAAGCATGGACTCCGTCTAAAGGCTTCATGTTCTTTACACATTCAGAACACGAATTAATAGGAACGGCCAAGAGAAAGAGTGTCTGGTAAACTTAGACTGTAGTTGGCTACCAAACAAAGTTGTCCGGGTTAAAATGGTGTGAATTAAACTGTCCTTACGTTGTAACTCTCTGAGTACTATACCCCTTACACACTTAATGTTGGTGAATCAACATCCATGGTATGTTTAAAAAAAATTCTAGAAGCATGCTATTACTTGTGAATGCTGTGCGTACCTTGTGATGAGTTGGCGCCCCATCCTGGGTTCTTCCCTGCCTTGCACCAATACCCTCCTGGATAGCCTCAGGACCCCCCACGGCCCTGAATAAGATAAGCAGTTACAGAAAATGGATGGATGGATGGATGGATGGAAGGATGGATGGATGCCCCTACCTGTCTATGGCATTTATCTGTGTGCAGCTTGATCCCATCATCACTCTGTGAACTTGTTCTCTGTTTGAAATGAAGTTTTGCCATCTGAATTGGAATAATGTTTCTAAATCTGTGACATACTAGATCTTAATAAAATGCAACCACTCAACATCTAATGCGACTGCACCTCTCCTTGTTTCCCTCTCTCTCTTTCTGTCTTTCCATCTCTCTTTATCTCTCACAGACAGTAACTTTGTCCTGGGGAATGCCCAGGTCCAGTCTCTCTACCCAATTGTGTACTGCTCCGACGGGTTCTGTGACCTAACAGGCTACGCCCGTGCGGAATTGATGCAAAAGAGTTGTGCATGTCACTTCCTGTATGGGCCTGAGACCAGTGATCAGCTGACAGCTCAGATCCAGGGGGCACTGGATGATCGCAGGGAGTTCAAGATGGAGCTAATTTTCTACAAGAAGGGAGGTAAGATCTGATCAATAATGCAATAATGCATAGTATACAAAGTAGCATGCAAAGGAAATAGAAAAGGAAAATAGAAGCAGAAGGGATTCAAGGCTGGTCTTTTTCAAGACAGTGAAAGAAATTGGAATTGTAAGCGTGTCTTTTGAGAACAGAAAGGAGAGACTATGCCAGAGAGCAATGGGAGTATATTACAAAAGAGCGTAGACAATACACCTGTCCTGGCCTTTTTCCATTGTCAAGCTATATCAAGTGATAGCAAGGCACATCCTGAAGGTCTGTGTTTCCTTTAAAGTGTTTGCTGTTACAAAATCTGACAAAGCATGAAGTTCCTGGCCTCACCGCATACTAGGAACCATCAGTCAGAGAGCACTTTCATCTTGGGTATGCTGGAGTCACACCAAATAATTAAACACCATGTTGCCATATAGTCACAGTGAGTCTTACAGCAGAATGTATTGCATAATCTGTAAAACATTTGTTGAAAAGGTTCTAGATAACACAGTATTAAGTAGGGAACTTCAGCCATTCGTCGTTTCAGCAGAAATCATTTAGCTGTAGAGTTCTAAGTGAGCATTTGGTGTCTATAGTTTACAGGTATCAGTATTCTAAACCCTTATAGGTAGATGTACTATACCATTTGTAAATTAAATAATCCAATACATTCTGGTTGATGCAAGCCCAGAGAATAGTGGATTAGCTTGGCTAAAACTTCCAAATGTAGCCTGGGTTTGCACATTTCATTGTTTATTATGAATTGGGCACTGCATGCCCAGCCTATAACTAATATCCCGATTCAATTTCCTGAGTGAAGTAGAAAACAAGCAACTGCAGCCTGGTTTATTGTTGTATGATGCAGTTTGGTTACATTTATGCTCAGCTCAAAAAAAAAAAAAAGAAAAAAAAACAGCTTAAGAGCTGAATACTTGCAATAGAAAAGGCTGTGTGCTGGTCGCTTCATGAGAGTCCATTGAAATGCTGTTTTAGTCAATTGACAAACAAAAATAGATGGGAAATGAAAGTGACATATAAGCAACACAATTTGGTTTTTGCAAATGCACCATAAGTAGTAAGAGAAGAGTAATGTGCACGAGGCATCGGGGATTGTGCTAAAGACGCCTCAGAGAGGTATGGAAGTGAGCCTTTGTACTGGCATATGAAAAGAACAATAAACAAGTAGAACAGTAGCTTTAGTTAGTATTAAAAATTCTCGCCAGACTCCACCCACCTCTGAAATTCTACCCAATACCTCACAACATGAATTCTACCATTCCCACATCGCCAGTCACATCCCCACCAACCCCTGCTCAAACCACATCCTCAGACACCACATTGGAGGGTGGAGGAGGGAGAAGTATAAGAAACAAACAAATAAAGAATAAATCCATAAACAAATGAATACGTTGAAGGTAGAAAACATGCTGTGTAGTTGTGTGCATTTTGGACTCAGGAGGCATTAAAAATAGGGCAGTGAGGGGACTGTTGGTCATGACTGTATTTATGACATTTGGGAGTGTGTTGGATTCTTTAGGCCAAAATTCAGAGAGGACCAAAACACATGCATGAGGTCAGTAGATTTATACTTATTACACTGATTCTGGGCGTTTGCTTGCCATCCTTACATCAGGGCATGCCTAGTGCATACAGAAGAGAAATGAATCAAGTCAAAAGCATGGTCCCATTTCTCATTAGATATATATATATATCACATCCTAGGTCTTTTTCCTGTGCACTTTGGAGAATTGAAGTAGACTCATAAATAGTCCCTTTTGACGGCCATGCAGGGACAAGAGAGCATCAGCGTTGGAGTCTGGGGGGCGACTGGGGGACTGAGGAAACTGGCTTTTGTACTAAAGCAAAAGGTGGGTTTTAGGATGATTGAATTTATCTGACAGGTCACTAAAGGAAGAGAGAACCTCTTCATTATGGAGGTCACTGATAGTAGCAAGGCCATTACTGGACCATAAGGGAAAGGGTGGATAACAGCAAGATAGAGGAAATAAGTAATCATTTTGGACTGAGGTTCTAGCTGAGGATCTGTGCAGGGCAAAATGCTTCCTAAAATGGGTCTATATTTTGATGGTGTTGATAAGATTGGGGTTGTCAGTAATGTTTTTGGCAGTGAGGGGTAACTGTGTGGAGTGAAAACTGTGAGGAGCATGTTAACATATGACCACAGATAGTGTTCAGCATCTGCATTATTAATCCAGAAGACTAGCAAGATAATATTACAGGCAATACCAAAGGCCGTTCCTGTTGGCCATTCTTATTTGTTTGGCAACAAAAGGCCTCCCATTCTCTAGTGGAATTGGAGAGCTGCTCTGCATATATGTGCTTGTCTTTTGGCCCAAAAGAAGTGTTCAACTGCTGATTCAAGGGATAAAGAGAAATGTTTTATTAATAGAACTGGAATGTGATGAATGATATATATAACGTTTGGGTAGAACAACCATTTGGATCAGATCGACTCTCCCCATTAATGAGGTGAGGGGAATGCATCTTGTTTCAGTCTAATTTCAGTTAATCTATGTTTGAGTGGAAGATCTTAGCAAAGATATCAGTGAATGACTTAGTGATTAATACTCCTAGGCATCTGCAACTCAGTGTAAGGATAACAAAGACTGCAGGAGTTCTTTATAATGGGGAGAAGCTTGATTATTTGAAAACTGAACTTATGCCCTAAGCATGTTAAAAAACTGATAGAGAATTTTAAGGACTGCTGGGAGACTGGAGGTGGGATTGGTGATATGCAGGAGGTAGGTGTCTGCGTGAAGTGAGAGATTATCTGTGAAACCTAATCAGGTGATGCCCTTGAATTCTTCTTCACTGCAGAGCCAAATATCTGAGCTGGGAAAATGAGGACAGCCTTGGTGTTTGCCTTGGTGATAGTACTGGGTAGACACTACTGGGCAGGTGTAAAGTAGGCAAATCCAGTCATTCATTCATTCATTAAACTTTATTTTACCAGGCAAAGCATTAAGAACAGTTTCTTATTTACAATGACAGGCTGACAAGTGTCAGAAAGCATTTGTAAAACAAAAACGAAAATGGGAAAAAATAAATAAAAAACAAAACATAATGAAAATAAATAATAATAACAAATAAAAGTAAAATGAAACCCAGAACAGAATGATTCAACATTCACAAGTGTCATTAAAAAATTTCATAAGTAAGGCTTTGAAGGCCATGACAGATATAAATTTATCCAGTTTTAAAGATTTCTATAATGAATTCCAGTCATTGGCAGCAGCAGGTTGGAATGATAACATGCCAGAGAAAGCGTTAGGTTTAAGAGGTTTTATTCTAATATAAGAGGAAGACCAAGTATTATATGTGGTCAAGGAGATTGTCTGTAATAACTGAGTTAGGTAAGGGGGTGAATAGCCAAGAAGAGTTTTATAGATAAGCATAAACCAATGAATGTTATGACAAGTCTGCAGAGAGGACCACGTATTTAATGATATACATTAGAGCCGAAGGCAAATTTTTCCAGATCAAAGACCAAATATTTGCATTCTGGCCTGTTTTTCAGCATCCAGAGACACCACACCTTCAGGCAAGTCAGAATTAGGGGAAGAAGAAGATATTAAGTAGCCTGCTGGTGCAGTGGAAGGACTGCCTTCCCAACATGAAGCCTGATTGTTCTGAAGCGATTAAGGCAGGCAGAGCCTCTAAAAGACGAAGAGACAGGACTTTGGCTGAAATGTAAGAGGAAAATCAGCCTGTAGCTAGAGCGGATGAGGGGAGCCTTTTTTAAGTACTAGTGAGACTGATGTCTCTCAGAGGGGTGGCGGCAGGTATCCATGAAATGTAGCTGTTCTGATGTGATGCTGGGGACCCATAATATGTCTGCTTAAAAACATCAAGCACAAATCTTTGATAGTACGTAGGTATGTCAAAATTACACCTAAAAGCCAATATGGGAAATAAAATCAATTGCTGCAAACTGGGGAAAAAATGTCCAGCCTCTGCCAACATCCCTGCTGTATATGTGTTGCTGGAACTCATAGTGTTTTGGTGGGCCTCTTTGTTATTGTCTCCATCATGCCTGGTGTATCTGCCTCAGGCTGCACTGTATCTTTGGTGTGGGTCATGGTCAGGTGCAGCTCATACTCAGCTAACACTCGCCTCGGGCATGGTGGAGAAGAAAGATACAGATGGCGTCCTGATATTAAGATATGAGAGCTATACATAAACACCAATAAATAGCCACCTATATGAAAACACCAACAGCATTAGTTAAGGATAGCTAAACCAGGACAGCTAAATCAGGATAGCTAAACCTTGGCTAGACTGCAATACAAGGCCTTTAGTCTAGGTTTAATAATTCAGCCTAAGGGGACATTGCTCATGGAATGATTCCTGCTCTGACACTGTCTTTGTACTAATCTAGACTGCTATAATGCATTGCATGGGGGCAGCGTGTGGCTCAGTGGGCTAAGCCGTGTACCTGTAATCACCTGTGTTCAAGCCCAGCCTCAGCACGTCTGCAGCTCCTTGAGCAAGGCCCTTAACCCCCAGCTCCCTGGGCACCCCAACAGGTGGCTGCCCTTCGCAGACAGCTTGCTCTACTAAGAGCAAGTTTCGGGAGGCGTAAAAAGAATTTCCCCACAGGGATTAATAAAGTATTAATTATTATGTTCTAATCTGTATCTTTCACTACAAGAAATCTCTTAAATTTGTTCCAGAGGAAACATGGGTTAAGTATTAAAGACTGTCCATCCATCCATCCATTAACCACCGCTTATCCGAGGTCGGGTCGCGGGGGCAGCAGTCTCAGCAGGGAAACCCAGA
>JAODJU010000001.1:33139335-33160952 GCA_026776725.1 Gnathonemus echidnorhynchus
CGTGCCCGTTGCTTCCGGGATAGGCTCCGGACCCCCCGCAACCCAGTAGGATAAGCGGGTTGGAAAATGGATGGATGATAGCATTGTAGAAAATTCTGCACTTCACAAAACAATGATTTAACATGCCATGTTTTTAAAATGTTGTTGAGTGTTCAGTATCTGAATATCAGAATTAGCTTTGGTTTTACAGTCAATTTCAGCAATCTGCCAGCCTCACTGCACACTTCTCATGGAATTAGGGACAGAGTGAAGGGGATAATGACAGAGAGCAAGGCTGAGAGGGAGCTCTCTGCTGTCACAGAAATGAGTAGGTGGGGAGCACATCAAACCCCCACATCCTGCAGCACGGTCATCCCCCCTGCTAACAAACACTTCCTGCTCAGAATCTCTGTCTTCCTCAGATGAAGAGACGGGCCTGGAGGTGCACAGAGTCACACGGCCCCCGGGGTTCAACGCCAACCGGCGCCGCAGCCGGGCAGTGCTTTACCATCTGTCGGGGCACCTGCAGAAGCAGGACAAGAGCAAGCTCAAGCTGAATAATGTGAGCCTCTATTCCAATGGCTTGTGGGAGTTTTACTTACGCAAAAGTGTTCTGATGGCAGAATGAAAAATGATTGGTTCAGAGCGAGAACCAATCAGATTGTAGAGGAGGTGGGAGCAAGCAACTACGGGAGGCAGGACCAAGACATTTGATAGGTTGGTCCTGCCTCCTCTAGTTGCTTCGACCCATCTTCTCTACAATCTGATTGGTTACTGCTCTGAACCAATAATTTTTCGTTCTGCCATCAGAACATATTTGTGTAAGCAAAACTCCCATGAGGGTCTGAGTGTGGCCTGCTATAACGTGCTTGAATGGTACAAGTTAATTGCCGTCACAAAGGCAACACCTTTGAAATCCTAGTCTTTTGATCACTAGCCTGTGAGTAACATACACACTGACTGACAGCAAATTAATTTCAGGCCCCGCTTACTCTGGGAACCTTCATTTACTCCAACTCCCAGATCACAGAACTCCCCATTCAAACTGTTAGGCACAAGACCTGTCATATCCATATGCAATATCGATCCCCTTCACCCTTACATTTTTATGACATTTTCTGTACCCGAATAACCTGCTAACGAACGTGATCCATATGTCTGACAGCCTGCCTATCTGTGTACGCTTTGTGTAAGTGGCTTTTTGTGCTGATATGCTTTGCATAATCTTCCGTTCCTCAATTCCTGTCATTCTACAGAATATGTTTGGGGAGAAGCCCCCCATTCCTGAGTACAAGGTGGCAGCTATTCAGAAATCCCGATTCATCCTGTTGCACTATGGCACTTTCAAGGCGGGCTGGGATTGGTTAATTCTACTAGCCACCTTCTATGTGGCAGTCACTGTACCATACAACGTGTGCTTCACTGCTGTCGGTGGGCGGGACGAGGGAAGCTCCGCCTCCCGCAGTCCCCCAAGTGTCAGCGACATCCTGGTGGAAATTCTCTTCATTTTGGGTAAGACTTCTGCACAAAGACAGCAGCATAAGCTGCCATAACTATTAGGCTATAAAATTACGGCCATACCACCGTGATTGCTAGAATCAAGCTGCTGTTTTTACTATCCAATTATCCAGACTTAATGAAGTCACTCAGGTGGTTGATAGATAACATGTTCTCACAAGAAAAATGTCATTCCCAAGCAGTAATGACCTTTGTGAGCCACAGCAATCCTGCTGTATGGTTTGTGGCAGGGATATAAGATACTGAGAACAGCAAACAAACATCTTTTTAGCCATGGGCCAAAACAAACCCCAGTTCTGAGGATCCATGGTTAGAAATTTAATGACCCTACATGCACAGACATGACTCCCCAGCTTACTAGCAGACTCTGCATGCAAACAGGAGCTCCATGTGCTTGGAATGAAAAGGCAGAGCTCTGCCGTAATAGCAAGCCTGAATTTCAGTGGTGAAGATTTGGCTGCCAGGATTGACTCCCATCATAGTAGAACGCACGCCTGGTACTTATCAGGATATTATGTACTTAAGAACATTACATCTCAAACGTCAAGTGCAGCCCACACAAAATGCCCTGTACAGCACTCAGCTCGTATTTCCTGCCTGTGCCTCTCTATACTTGATATGTGTTTCTGTTGGTTTTATTTATCACATAATCTCTTATTTCCAGGTGAATTACTCTTGATGACTTAATGATCTAACAGCCATGTTTAATCCTGATTACACGGTTGCATGTCTGGCTATAAGTGGTCGAGACGTACACGCTCACATGGTATCTGTGTGCCGCAGATATCGTGCTGAACTTCCGCACCACCTACGTGAGCACGTCAGGCCAGGTGGTGTACGACGCCCGCTCCATCTGTGTGCACTATGCTACCACCTGGCTGTTCGTCGACCTGATCGCCGCCCTACCATTTGACCTGCTGTACGCCTTCAACGTGAGCGTGGTAAGCCCCCGGGGGCCCACCTGCTGTATACTCCTGAATTTAGTAGGTCTTGTTACTGATGATCGCAAGGAAGCAGGCTCATTAAGCGCTGTGATTGACACTAATGTCCAGTCAAAGCCTATTACAGCATTACTGCTTATTCTGAGAATCAAAAGAACTACCGTCAGATATGACTAAGTCATTATTTTTTTCTTGGTAGTGTATTAATTAGTTTAAGATATGTAACACATTTCTGTTCAGTGTGATTCTGGGAACATGCTGGAAGAGTCCGATCAGATGGATTTTTCCACCAGACGTCACTGGTGCTCCCATATCCAGTTGTAGCCTGGCGTATTTCCCAGTTAGGGCTCCTTGTGGTGGAGAGTCAGGCTGAATTGTTATCTGAGTGATGCTCCCTGTGTGTGGATAGATGAGCGGTTTTGCCACCGACGTACTTGCTGACGTGACGGGGCCTGATGGCTCTTCCCTCCGTGACCTCTGACCTCTCTGCGCAGTACTTTGGCGTGCATCTCCTGAAGACGGTGCGCCTGCTGCGCCTGCTGCGGCTGCTGCAGAAGCTGGAGCGCTACTCGCAGTACAGTGCAGTGGTGCTGACACTGCTCATGTCCATGTTTGCCCTGCTCGCGCACTGGATGGCCTGCGTCTGGTACTTCATCGGCCGTCGCGAGATAGAGAGCAACATCCCGGGAACGTGGGATATCGGTCAGTGGCTTCACTGCATATGGGGGACATGAGGTGCCGCATGAGACCTTAGTAGCCTGTGTACCATCTATGGACATTTATATGGTGCTTGTGAAGAGCGGATGAATAGCTTATGAACTGAAGTGTTATCCATTGACTTGTGGGTATGTTGTTAGCATGTTAAATGCAGCAAAAACATAATATGTATGTGTAAAAATGTGCTGAATGACTCCTACGTGTCGCAGTCTGTGGAAGAGCTCTGCTGTCGCGTTCTGCAGCCCACAACCCATCTTCTGTTAGAGGTTCACTACAAGTCATCATAACACAGCTGAGATTGCTGCAATAATAATATGGTATAAGAAAAGATAAGCTAGGATCAATAAGTCAACCATGGTGTCACAATCAGCTGCTGCTTGTGTTTCTCTGAGGGACTGGTAAACTGCATGTATTAGTGAGGACTGGCTCTGTGCATTGAGCTGTGTAGCCAGAACATACATCATTCATCCAGCTCCCAAAATTGCTTGCCCTGGACAGGGATGCTAGGAGCCTGGAGTGTGTGTCATAAAGCATATACACGCCAGGTTACACCTAGGAGGGTCAGATGCCTGCACCTCCCACGCCACGGGCAACATTTCAGTGCACCAGTACAGGGGGCGAATTCTGTTTGTTTGTTTATGGACTGCGGCAGGAAATGGGGCTACCCAGAGGAAACGCACAAAAACTCACAGAAAACAAACTGCACACATACATGGAGCAGGGGGCAGGAATCAAACCCAGAGTTACCCTGAGCTGCGAAGCATTCAGCTAGTGCAATAAGGTCCTTCAAGGCTGCTTCATTTTTCTCCAGCACCCATGAAGAATCTTTAAAAGGTGGTGTCTGCATACAGATTAAGGACTTAAAAGGGTGATGTCTACAGTATGTGAATTTCTACCGTCAGAGTGGCAAACAGAACCATGTGGCTCTGGGATTAGGCAGGAAACTGTTGTTTATTGTGCTGCAGGGCATTGGGTGGACTGAATATAGAAACCGCTGAAAAAAATGTCTGAATGCTGTTCTTAAGGTTTCCAGCCAAAGTACACTAATGAATAACTTTCATCAATAACAAGCGTAAAATATAGGCATTTAACAGGGAAACCGTGGTCACCTGACCCTCCTTCTTCTGAAACCCTCCCTCCTGTATTGTTTTTCTGAGAGGTACAGCCTCTATTTGGCCCAGTATAATCAGACTTCTTGTGTTATATCTGCAGACAGTGAAATTGTGTGGTGCAGCAGATTGCAAACAAAAGATTTGCAAAAAGTATTACACAAAATGGACCGGTGCCTGACAAATGAAGATAATGGAATAGTATTGTATGAGAAATTCAAGGATCATACAGCCATCTGCTTTCAGACATTTATGCTGGTGCCTCCTTTTCACCAACTTGATAGCATAATCAGACAGTCAAAAACTGAACAGGATGCGCTGACCTCAACTCACAATTCAAGTTACTGTTTGAAAAAGTATATTTTTTGTCTCAGCCCCAGAAAAAATGTGTTTTGTACCCCTGCTCAGCAGATTCTATCATGGGGACACCTAGATTCTAGAATCACCCTTGCTTACAATTGTAGGTTAAAAGCACTAAGGGTGAGATTTACTGACTGTTTGTGCCAGTGCAAACCCTCTTTTGGTTTTAAAATGGCACTGTCCAGATTTAGTAAAGACACACAGTGAAAAGTTATCGCCAGAAAGGCAACACAATTGGCCGTATTTTGCATTTTTGCGTGTGCAATGCAGTATGTGCATTTGTAGGTGTTCCCTTACAAAGTGCAAAATCTGGGGGAGGACAGTATTTAAATTAATCAAGCCATGTGATTTACTAAGGTCTGCAGTGGGCAATTTACTGCAAAAAAAGCAAGTCTTATTTTGTGCTGCCCATGGTGGATTGTGTCGATCATTTAAATGATTAAATAAACTGACTGTATCTGTGTTCATTAATTTGCGCATTTTTAGTAGATCACCCGCAGAAATGGCCACTCCCATTGGATGCTTTTTTGGATTGTGCACTCACGCTAATATGCCCTGCTTAGTAAATCTGGCCCTAAATCAATAAAGATATGTATGACTGAAGTACTGTTTACAAAATGCCTAGAGAATTAAATAAGGTGAAATGTCAAAAAACTGACCTTTATATATAAGATGCCGGCAGTTTTGAATTGGCTATCTATAAATTCATGCGGTTTAGCTAGTGATGGATACAATTTTACCTCCCTCCCCATGTATAACACTCAGAGACTGAGGAATTGCAGATGATTTGTGGTGTTGCCGCCATTCTCTCAATGGTAATAATGCAGTGCAGTAGTAACAGCCAGCTGTCACTGCCAGGCCTTGCAGCCAGCCAATAGCGAGGTGCCAGAAGCTGGTATAATTAAACTTTTTCCATCCTACAACAGCTGTAGCCCAAGGTTGAAAGAGGAATGTGGGAAATGTTGCTGCTAATTGAATTGAAGTCTAAGAACGAGCCTAATTACCTACATCACCAGGCACTCCTTAACTACCTGTATTTTTAATGAGGATAGACAATTCTGTCAATAAGTCATGACACTATGACAGCGGACTCTTATTCCAGATCTGAGTCTCCTTAGAAACCTTTCTCCACCAGAATAATATCATGTCGACATAAACATTCACTCTTATATTTTGTCTCATAAAACTAGTGTTTCCTAATTGGTGTGTGTTGGTTTGTGGGTTCAGCTGAGTTCTCTCTTAATTGGGGCAGTTTATTAAACTAAACAAACAAAACCATCATTCTAAAGATGAAAAAGCCTACATGTTTCGAATTATTTGATTTTGCCTCTTGAAAGGAACAAGGAACATTTTCATGAATTAAATAAATGGTAAATTAAAAATAGAGTGAATTACAAAACACGTTCTGTTCAGTTTTGTTAAAGTTTAACAAATACAGATTATGGTATATTCAAAGAAGAGCTGGATACCATGCAGCTAACGTTCTCCATTATGAAATGCATTCACATCTCACTAACTTCTGATTAAGTAAGAGTTGCGGGTACATTATAGGCCGTAACATTTAAGGCTGGGAAGCTGCATCACGTGTCATAGAGGCTATAGGCCAGGGGTGGGCAATCTTATCCGCTATGGGCCGGTGTGTATGCAGGTTTTTGGGGTAACCTTTAGGTCAGCTGTTCAAACCCAGGTATGATGCCAGTCATTCTCTAATTAGTAATCTAATTAGGGAGTTGCAGCAAAAACTCGCATAGACTTTCTGGATAAGATTGCCCATCCCTGCTATACAGTAGATGATATGAATTCCTGACCAGCCTTCCGAACTTGGCTGGATCCCCCCCCCCCATATCCCTCAGTGTGTGCCCTGAGAGTGATTCATATGCTTACCCAGCAGTAGCTAACTGATCTATTCATTGCTATGGCCAGTTTCAGTTTCCCCTTTTAAAGTTGCCCTAGTATTTACACTGGATTTATTTACTATTCCATTATGGCGACCTTGACAATCTTAGATTCCCCCAAGGTTACAGACCAGGGATCGTGAACCTGTCTTGTTTGTGGCAAGACTCACCCATGTCTGTGGGAGAAAAACTGTGTAAGCTACCTTTCTAAATACCAGCTCTGTAGTAAAAATCGCATTTTTATCATAATGTCCATCAGAATTCGTTATGTTGTTGATCCCTGATAAATAAAAACATGAAACACTCCATAATAAACTCTAAGGGTGGAATACAGCACTGGGCAGCTGCTCACCTGTCCTCTATGCTCTACTTCTCTTTTGGGTCTATGAGGCTTGGCAGCTGTGGCTGATGTATTGATTACCCAGGCCAGGCTCTACTAAATTCAATCTGTAACAGAGAGGAAGACAGCATGTCAATTGCTGTAGCAGATTATGGGGGGGAAAAGCCACAATCTCTTGTCATATATTTACTTGGGTATTAACTCACGTAGTTTAGCAACAACAGGCTGAATGTTGTCTGACACTGAGTGCAGTGTTAATACTACAGGCTGATCAAAACTGCTCAGCTTGCATCATTGTGCACTGTTCACGCTTGTGGTGTGGTCCCTGAAGAGATAATTATCCCATCACAATAGGAAAAGAGTCTCCTTTGAACAAGCGTCATTCAGGGAATGTTTGGATAATTTTTGTTTCTTGTCTTTACAGACCCATTTAGATTCAGAGAACATACCTGAATCGATGTCTCTGTACTTTCCACATCTTTTCAAATTTTTAAATGGAGCCTGAATCATAAGAATATTGGATGGATTAACCCTCTCAAGGCAGGCGTTGCTGATTTGCAACAGTTAAAAACTAACTACCTTATTACCCCACATACTTATTTTATGAGTTTTTTTTACTCATGATAATTTTCCCCAAATATCAGATTTTTCCTGTTACTAAAATTTAATTTGAGCCTGAAAGGGTTAAGAAGGGATAGGAATAATTTAATAATATTACATGCATTACTAAATGTATTGATATTTTGATAGCATTTTATATAGTATTTTATTTCAGAACACACTAGCAAAACAAAAGTACAAAGTATGCATGTTAATCACAATGGTAATTAGTGTGAGGTACATGCATTGTATTTAAAGAACCTTATGATCTTGGCCTGTAGGCAATTTCATAAATTAACAATTAATTTGGTGTTCTTTGTTACTCTTCAAGCCTGGCAATATCATAATTCCGATTAGCTGTAATAGAGTTTTGTCAAAGTAGGAGTGTGTAGGGCTCGAGTTGTCAGGGGCGGAAACAAACAGTCAAACAGTATCATAATAACACATCTAGAGTCAGTTTTTGCAGGACAGTGGATTGACTGAGGAATATGATGTAGCATGAAGTTCCAGAGCCAGTTTCTATGCACCTCTGCAGCTTTTGATATGAGTCATTCGAGTTGAGGACCTTGGATAGCAGCAGAATGCTTGTCCGCTGAGCTACTGCATTTCAGCACCTCGGACAGCTATTTAAACAACTGTGATTCCTGTTTACATGTATTTATGTACTGTAGCAGCTGCTTTTATCCAATGTGACATCTTAAGGTGATGATACCCAGGGCAAATTCTTACGCGATGCTGCTGGGCAATGTTGCGCAGGCTCATTCCCATTGATATCGGGCCACAAATACCTATTTGAAAACCTTGGACCAGCAGTTGGCAACTTTCGCCATCATCCAGATGAGCCGCCCTTTGTCTCACCAGGTTGCTAGTTGCCCTCTGTCTCATCACCTTGGTTGCAGAAGCAGGGTCAGCCACTCTCAGTAGCATTTAGGGTTAGGGGCCTCGCTCAAGGTAATATTACTTCGCAGGATTTGAACCGGTGACCTTCCTACCACGAGTCCTAACTGACTGAAGCACACATCCTACCCTATTCTGAAACAGAGAAAAGTAACACCTACACTGAAAGATTTTTTTCAATGTTGTATTTTTATGATACAATACTTTCTAATCCAAGTCTCCATAATGATCCTTTTTTTTCCCAAATTCTCTTTTTAAATTACCATTTAGCATTCTGCTGGTCAGAAAAATATAGCTGGTATATTCATCCATCCATCCATCCATCCATCTGGAGCAGTCTGGTGCCTATCCCTGGCAGGGGGCACAAAGAGGGGGACATAAGACTATACCCTGGATGGGCTGCCAGGGTACATGTACACACTTCAGGCCATTTACAGGCACCGGTCAGCCTAACCGCTGTTTTTTGGATGATGCAAGGAAACTGGAGCACCCAGAGCAAAAAGAGGAGTGTAACCCCCAAACCCTGTAGGTGTGACACAACTGTGTCTTATCAGGAAATATATGGTTTGATTAATTTGTGGAATGAATTTATGCAGTTTGTTTCCATATTCATTCCTTCAAGCTGGTTGACTTATTCATTAATTGCTTCAGTGCTCATAATTACAGCATTTTACTCATTTGTTTTTCTTTGTCTTATATGCATGTGTTTATCTGTTGTCTGTTAGTGGGTGACTGTGTCTCTCTCTTCTAGGTTGGCTGCATGAGCTTGCTAAGAGGCTGGGTACACCCTACTTTCTGTCTCCCTTGAGCACGCTGCTTGGAGTTTCTGACTCGTCGTACTCCACGAGTGCACTCGGGCTGGCAGCCAATGGCAGTCACTGGAATGCCACTGGGGTGGAGTTAGGGGGTCAGGACTCCTGGAATGCCAGCCAATGGAATGCCACAGGTCCAGGGATGCCAGGTCAGACATCGACGGCAGCCGTGGGCCACTGGAACCGAACTGGGGCGGAGCTGAGCGGCGGGCCGTCAGTGCGCAGCTCCTATGTGACGTCGCTGTACTTCGCCTTGAGCAGCCTGACCAGCGTGGGCTTTGGCAATGTGTCTGCCAACACGGACTCTGAGAAGATCTTCTCCATCTGTACCATGCTTATCGGGGGTGAGTTTTCTACCAGCCTCCATGGGTTCAGTCTAATACACATATCAAATTCCAGCTCGATTTTGGAGGCCTACTACAATTTATTTTCATGGTTTTGATGTCTGTCCTTTTATTTTGTGTTCTTCCTGTCTGGCTGATTTTTCTCTTTTTTATTTATTTATAAAAATGTTTTATAGTTGATTTTCCTAGGCTTCTCAACTAGGCTTAAATTATTTATCTTTCATCTAACATTATGATGATATTTGTGATAAAAAGTGCTTCCTTGGAGTCTAGACTAGACTAGACTCCATTATTTAATATTTTTATTCACTTGCCAGTTGGCAGTGTGCCAAAGGACAATGTAAAATACCACACTGCAGAACATGAAGATTAAAAACATACTGTGATAAATAAGCAAGCATAAAGAATGGAAGAGTGGCAGTTAAGCCTCATGCTCTAGCACATCTGAATAGGAAGTTTACACACAAAGAAACATGGTATGAGCCAAGTAAAAGCCTTGAGAACTGCATAAGTGTCCGATAAGCGAAGCCTTTTGCCCTAATGAAGTCCTTGAGTGGGTGTCACCGTGTGGTCACACTGGGAGCACAGCATCCATTGCTCTGCCAGTAGAAGGTGCTGAAAGCTGGCAGTGAATCGCTGTGCAGATTGGGGCATACTAAGGCTGGCACGCCAGGGTGGCACAGGGTAAGCTGGCTCTTCACACAATGGGACTTCATTCAGATATGCTAATAATTATATATGCATGTTTTCAAACTATAGGGCTTCCAGTATAACCTGTTAAACTGCAGGTAAATTACTTCACTTACACCTGGTTTATGATCTGGAATATATTTACGAAATCTGTAGCCAAGAAAGTGGTTATGATATGAGCCGTTAGGTAAATGGATATTCAGCTAATCTGAACGATGATAGACTGAAATCATTGCTCTGGATATATCAATGAGCATCAGACTGCCAGCTTCCCAGCAGCACATAATGACCCTGCTTCAATGCAGGTGCAAATGATGCAGTTTAAGGCTGTGCAATTTAAGTAGAAATATTTGCAAGTGAAAAGAAAGTGAAATGTGAGCAGAAATGTGCTGTTAGTCGTGGTAACTCTGCATGCTACCCAATGCAATCAGACAGAATGCATCTCCTCGTTCCCCTCTTTCCCTACCTGTATCTTTCTCATTTTTCGAATACATAAAAGGTTCAGTGAGGAAAATCACTGAATGTGCCTTCATCTTTTTATCATCAGAGAAGGAGGCTGGCTCCCACAAGGAGTTTATATGAATATTTGGCCATAATACTGTTCATTTGTGTTTCCACTTTGCCTGCTGGTTTCACAATCATAATCACAGGCTATGACTTAATTTATTAATGTTAGGCTGTCTGATGCTGATCTATTCCTGGCACAAAAACCATGATGTTCTGGGTTGTTCCGAGGGCACTTTAAACCTGCCTGATTTTTCTCTTGCAGTCTAGTTAAAGTTTGTCTGGGCTGATATTTTCTTCTTCTAAAAGCTATCTGTGCCCACTTATAGACACACAGTGCCCAAATAAAGTAAGAACTGGCAATATGTCTTTGGCAAATATGCATTTTGCTAGATAACATCTTGATGTTCCATTCACTGATTCTCATTTGCTCAGGATTGCTCCTTTGAGGGACTTTAAATATTGAGCTTTTTATTAAATCTAAATACTTAAGCACTAGATTGATCCAGTCCTTCGCAGATTGGAATAATGTAGACTTTCTAAAGTTGCTAGTGAGCCACTTAAACATCTGTAAACACATTAGCAGATGTAGACTAACCAGGAACTAAGCAAGATATTAAATTGAAATATGTGAGCCCTCTGCTGTTTTTGTAATTGAGATCATTTTGGTGAATCACTTTGGATTTTGTTATCCAATCATAAATGATAATTTCTTCAGTGTAGCATGATGCACTGCCTGAACAGTTACAGCACTGCACAGGGGGGGATTTGCTAAGCTAACGGGTCACGTGTAGCTAATCTATAAGCTTGCTGCAGCCGTCTTACCTCAGTGGTAGGAATGTGGCGTGTGAAGAAATAGAGGCTGGCTTGAAGTCAGGGGCAAGGGCTCGTCTGGCATGTGGGCGGACTGGCACATCAGCAGCCAAGAGTGGGAGAGCTAGCTGGGGATTTCATGTGCCGGATTACACTCCTCCATGACACCCCTCTTCCCAGTGGACTCCCCCTGACAGAGAGCGATTCAGCTAATTACCCCCTTTCATGTCTGCTGTGCACAAGAGAGCAGCGATTGCTGTCCTCAAAAGCAGCAGTACCACCCACCTTGCTTGGCCTGATCATTACACCCGTCCTTTAAAGCCAATAATAGCAGCGAGTCTGTGTTTTTGCTAATAGTGTAAAAGCAGAAAAGCAGCGTAGCCCTGGGTGGCGAGAGTGAGTGGTGCCCGCTATGGAGGACACTGCGACGCTCCCTCTGTGTTTGTCAGTGTGCTGTCTAGGCGCCCACTGAAGGGAAGGTCACATTACAGCATACTGCTGTTGGTGCTTGAGTAGCATCTGTCAACACAATGTGGTTCACCTACATATGCATAATCATTTTTTTTAGCTATATGCAAGTTAAATTTCATTTTCCTTTGGAAAATAAAGCAGATTGTTCATTATGTTATCATTACTTCAATTTTTCTGCAAAGCAACTTGAAATTCTACTTATATACTGAAACAATCATCCATTCATCTTCCAGTCGCATATCCAGTATATGTTCATAGGCAGAGCGGTAGGGGGACTGATGCCAATCCAAAGCAGCATAGAGCACAAGGCAAGGGGACACCCTGGGCAAGCTGTCAGTCCATCACAGGGAACACCCACACACACTATGACCAATTTAAAGGTGCCTGTTCACTTCCTGTGTGTCTTTGGACTGTGGGAGGAAACCAGATTACCCCACGGCAAAGCCCACGCAATACAGGGAGAGCATGCAATCTCCATGCACACAGAGCAGGAGTGCAGTAAGAAAACACCAGTCCTGAAGATCATTCCACTGCTTATTCACAGACCAGGATTTTTGCTAAAGCAGTTATAGTACCTGTTGTCCTTAAATGGGACTGATTAAGCTAATTTTCACTGTTCATAATTTTATTTCCCAAGACACATTATTTTTCCATACTGTACATCTATGTCTATTTACCCTCTGTCTGAAAGTCCCACCCCTGATAAGCCCAGTGTGCTCTGATTGGTCGGCTAACCTGATTGGTCAGCTTGCCCTACACTAGTGATGCGCGGGTCGTCTCGTAACCCGCGGACCCCGCGGGTAACCCGGGGGTCGGGTTGGGGCGGGTAAAGAAATTGTCACTTTATTTGCGGGGCGGGCTGGGGCGGGCCATATAATTTCATAAAAGCGGGACCCGCGGGTTGGAAAAATACCCGACCCGCGCATCACTACCCTACACGTTCTGCCCCTGTCTTGCAGTCTGCAAGCAGATTCTTGGTAGATTCAGGTTGGTGGCTGATAAGGATTGTTTTACGAGGTGATCTCACTATGGCACAGAAGGGCAGAATTCCAATGAGGTGTGTCAAGCAATTACAGAAGAGTGGTTCCTGTGCTAGAAGTTACTCCTTTTGGCGTGTATTTTGGGAATTAAGACTTTGCGGACCTTTTACATGCAAATAAAGCTATATAACACACTAAAGGAAAGGGAAAAACTGGATAAGCATAATAGATCCCCTATAAACAACATAGTTGCAGCATTATCCATTGCCTTGTTTTGTGCTTATTTCCATGGTTACTATGTATGTAGTTACAGCATAGTGTGTGCACTGACTATTAGGAATTCCCCTTAAGCATCCAGTTCCTCACTCAACATCCAAATCAATGTTTGATTGATTCTTTGTTGCGTGTCTGTTAGGAATGGTTTTACATTTTAAACTCATCCTTCTGTTTCTCCAGGCTCCCCTTCTTTGTCGTGTACTTCTCTGTTGTTTTTGTTTTCATAATAAAAGATTATTTTTGTTCTTGCCAGCCTTATGTCTGAAGTATCCAAGAGTTTGTGTACACCTTGTGCAGAGAGAACAAACAGTTTTCTGAGAAATCTCACACCCCTGACATTTCTAAATTTGCTTTGAGCACAAAAAGTGAAATTTCATTAGCCTGACTAATGATGAAGACAATGGTCTTGTAAAATGACATTGATCCTTTTTGGTTTTTAATTCTCAGTTTTTCATGATCCTTCATGTATGGTAAATGTAAAGAGCTGTCTATTTAGCTACTGATAATTGTATAAAATATAGTTTCGTTTATAATCCAGAAACTAAGAAAACATAAAATGCTTGTTTATTATGTATGTAAAAGGAAGTGTTACTTTGTGTGGATTGTTTTGGTAAAAATAGACAAAATGTGGAATACTTACATTGCTATGAATTTCGCCTATGAAATAGTTTAGACATAAATAGCTAAAAGTAAACTGGGAAACATCGATTATAATGGTGAGGAAAGATAAAAGGGTATTCTAGATGAGAAGGATATTCTGGATGATAAGGATATTCTGATAGTGGTAATTATTGGATCATTTAAATAGGAAGAGACAAAAGAATGAGACCTGAAAAACAAACATTTAACCAAATATTATTCCAATATTAAAACTATTATGTGAATGAATCTTTAAGAGCAATCTCATAGACATTTATGGTAACTGCAGTTATTACCTATTAAGTTAATGCGAAACTAGTTTATATATTAGCTCATTAGCTATATTAGTTTTTTGTTTGTTTGTCCGAGGAACAGAGTAATATTCTTATGCTAGACTTGCAGAGTAGCACATCTCAAGGAAGGACAAACTGTGGTACAGTACAAAACAAGACGTATATAGCAATATAGCAAGGAGTAACAAAAACATAATATGGCTAATGGACTTCAGTATAGAAGAATAATTAAGGATAAGTGTAAAATAGAAAAGCAACAAAATAAATAATATTATAACATTTTATTGTTTTTAGAATATAGGAACATAGTGTGACATGCTATGTTTAAGGCCTATGATTATCCTGTAAAATGAGGAAATCAGTTTTAAAACAATGACTGTGTGAAGGCCAGCCAGCTGCTATCCCTGCAGTGATGACTGGAGCATGACTTTCCAGATTTGCCCATGAATGACATTCTGTCTTCTGAAAACATGGGCATCATAGCTCTTTAAAATAAAGATAAGATAAATAATACTAGACTAATCTGGTTCATGGAGAAGGAATGTGTAGCATAACCAAATTCTTCATTGCACTTAATAAGGCATTTCGAAATTAGGCTATGATTTCACAAATGTTAATATGATTGAATTCCGTGTGAAAACTTTTTTGAGGAACATATTTTTATTACTGCTTCTGATTATAATAATAAATAATATGGTTTAAATATGGTCAGTCTTAAATAGATTCATTAATGATTAATGGCCTGGTTAAGTAACTGAATTATTGATTGGTCTTAATTAGGCTAAATGGCAATTTAGACTGAAAGGATAAAATCAATTAAATTAGCAGATGGAAAAAAAACACACTATTATCCTTTGCTTATGAAAAGATCTGTGACTTAGACTTTAACAGGCAAAGAAACAAAGGTGAGACCTCTGGAGAATTTTAATACTTAAAATGTGTCATCTATAGTATTTTGTAAGAAGTTGATCAAACCTGATTTTATGAGTAGGTTGGGATTTAGGACAAATTTAGTCACAAATCACTGATCTATAACATTTTCTGCTGGCCTGATCCAGAGATTCCCAGCCCCAGATCTTAGGGAGGGTTTATATAAAGTCCTTCATACTGTTTAACCGCTAGCTTTCTATTTAAACTTTGGGATAGTAACTTTAGAAGTGGTGGCGCTGACAGTCCCTGTGGACACACCGCTTCTGGGGCCATCAGCATAAGCTGAAGCTGTCTGCTCTGCTTGTCCCCACAGCGCTGATGCACGCTGTGGTCTTTGGCAACGTGACGGCCATCATCCAGCGCATGTACTCGCGCCGTTCGCTTTACCACACGCGCACCAAGGACCTGAAGGACTTCATTCGCGTGCATCGGCTGCCCAAGGCCCTGGAGCAGCGCATGCTGGAGTGCTTCCAAACCACCTGGTCTGTCAACAACGGCATCGATGTCGGAGAGGTGGGCCGTGTCAACTTTCACAGCTCCAGTTTGACTCCCTACATTGGTTATCATTCTTACCCTTCTCAGCTTCCAGATCCAATTTATTATACATTGGTTCAGTCTCTTCATATCAATCATTTTTTGATTTGAGTCTGTTTCCTCTGCAAGGTCCCTTGAAGTCATTCTGCTTTCCTACTGTCATCATTTTCCTCCGGCCATTCATTCATCCATCTTCCAGCTGCTTATGCACTTTGGGGATGCAGTCCTACTCTAACCGCCCATACCATCTTCTGTCTCCTGGAGAGGGAGATTTTGGATGTTCTCCTTTTCTCTTGCAGTTGCTGAAGGACTTCCCAGACGAGCTGCGTGCCGACATTGCCATGCACCTGAACAAGGAGCTGCTGCAACTGCCGTTGTTTGAGTCAGCCAGCAGGGGGTGCCTGCGCTCCCTGTCCCTCATCATCAAGACATCATTCTGTGCACCAGGGGAGTTCCTCATCCGCCAAGGAGATGCACTGCAGGCCATCTACTTTGTCTGCTCTGGTTCCATGGAGGTGCTAAAGGACAACACAGTGCTGGCTATCCTGGGTATGCCATCGTGTTACTCAGATTCACATAGGCATGCACAGATTCACTTAGGCATACACAGATTCACACAGGCATGCACAGATTCGCACAGGCATGCACAGATTCACACAGGCATGCACAGATTCGCACAGGCATGCACAGATTCGCACAGGCATGCATAGATTCACACAGGCATGCACAGATTCGCACATGCATGCACAGATTCATATAGGCATGCACAGAGACACTCCCTCAAGCTGGAAGAAGAGATGGGCTTGAGTTCTTCCCAAAGATGAGAAGGATTGCACTGCTTTCAGGATGTGAGGACATGCCACTCCAGAATGTGGCCCACTAACACATAATAATTTTACATTGCTGCTGTTACATTTTAAAAACGTGGTAAAATGTATGCAGTGATATAACATGCAACTATGGAATGAAATGCATGAATCATCTTTTCCTGTGTGACAGGGCAGTTTTGATCATGACGGTTTTTATATTATCGGTTACGGGCTTGGCAATCAGCCTCATTTGATGGCCCAGTTTCTACACATTTCCTGGTATTTTTCTGCACTTTGTGAAGTAAAGGAAATTGAGTTTATAACTTAAGGATGAATAGTATTCTTTGATTTTGATTTTAGGCCACATCCTGGAATTAGACCCCAATGATCTAATCACTTTCAATGTTCTTAAATGCTCTTTTTACTTGACCTGTTGTTTCCATGCTTATTTTTCAACATGGAAAATGAGGAATGAGGAAAGGCAGCACCGGACACATTTATAGAGCAAGTGAAAGGGTTACATGGTTAACTAAGGTGTTTAGTTTGTGGTATGTGCCTCATTAGGCTGCATTCTGTTTGCTAATTGCCTGCAAAGGGGCAGCTGGGGGGTGGGGGGAGGGAGTGATCCTCAGGGGCATCAATATCAAAAGAGAGGGGAACCACCCTGCTTCAAGCTGGGATGCTGAAGACTCATTTGAGGTTAAATGGATGAAATTGAGGTTATGGATGAAATTTTGATTTCCATTTGAAGATACTTATGTTAATTTATACATTAAATTTAGCAAATTGGTTTATACTAAGCAATGTACATTTTTAAGAAATCAGGATCAAACAGTTCCTGAGACAACAAGGAGGTTAAGGATTTTTCTAAAAAAAAAAATCTCCATCAACCGTGGGATTTGAACCAACAACCTTTCAGTCAGAGAGATCTAACCCACTGAGCCACAAAGGATAACAACAAGCTGCTCTGTGTTCTGGAGCCCATGCAGGCCTCAGCCAACTTGCAGTGGGTCAATTCATCAAGGTTGGGTAAAGGACTGGATCGGGAATCGACAGGATGCTGAGTGATGCTCAGTCAGGTGGCTGCTAAACACATCCCTCTCATTTATTTATCATAGTCACTGTTTCTACCATAATTAGTATAGCCACATTTCTACACAAGGGGCAGTTCACATCTCTTGGCTGCAGTCCCTAATCAGCAGAGCAGAGCTAAAGTGAAACTGAGCTAAGTGAAGCTAATCTAGCACAAAACTGCTAAGAAAGTCATCTGAATGTGGTTAATGAAGCAGTTTTACATGGAGTCTGGAGCAGCAAATGTAGCACAATGTTGAAGTTAAGTTGAGTGTGGCTGATGTAGCACAGTAATGACAGGACTGTTACTGAGCCCCCACTCGCCCTCTCCCCTTCTGAGTGTGGCTCATGTAGCACAGCACTGTTACTGAACCAGATGTGGATGATATTTAGTGTTGGGGAAGTTACTCACTAAAGTAATGTGTTTCAGAGCTCGAAAATCCAGGTCCATAAAATACAAATGCAGACCAAGTTTTTGTTTCAACCAACCAGTTGAGTACTCTGTGACTGTGACTCATTATACGCAACTGATTGGTTGAAACAAAACCTTGGTCTGGATTTGTATTTTCTGGACTGGAAACTTTTCCATTTTACATTTAACATCGATTGATGCTGGACCATGCATAGCCTATGTAGCATGCTGGTGCTGTTACAGCCAGCTCAGTAATTGGCTGATTTACATCATGCCCCATCAAACAGAAGCATTTCACAGGGAATTGATCCAGGCATCTGGTGATGCAAGCTGGCACCCCGCTTTTGCTTCCTGAAGGTGTCCTGAATGGATCTATATTCTTGTTCCCAAATCTCCCACTACATGCTCAAATCAGAACCTTAAATCAGCTAATTTGTTGGGTCTTTAATGTGCATGTTTTTGTCGTCCACAAGCTGGACAAGCCAAGCTTCTCCTCCTCACTTTGCTCTTCTCCCCTGACTTTCCCCCATCCGTCTCTCCCCATCGCTCACCTTCTCTTTTTTCTCTTCTTCCCTCTCCTTCTGCTGCCATTAATAAGAGGGTTGTGTTTACACACACGTTGCTCTCATGAGTGACAGCCATGCAGTGACCTTAATTGAGCATAAATGATTTAATCCATCTGCTTCCTTCATTGTTTGCAATAATAACCTGTATCTCATACAACAGAGGCAGTGTGATTGGCACCGTTCTCTGTATGACTGTGTTTCCCTTGGTTGCCTTAGTATTTATATGCTACTCAAAAAATCTTTGCTACAATATGTTTGATTCCTCTTTATATCCATGTATGCATATTTCTGAGGTGGTAGGGGGATTATAGAGGCAGATGAGGGAGCTTGTTCCAGCGTTGGTATCAGTATTCGTATTTGACTTCCTATCCAGTTTCCAGTATCCAGCATGTTTTTGATCCAGCATTAATGCAGTGACATCTCAAACATAACATTAGCAAGTGGCAAGAGAAGCTCATTGCTGTCAAAACGGCACCACATTGGATATAATTTAAATTTGATCAGGGATGTGACTGTATAGTGTGATGTGTTGAGCCAGCAAGCCACAGTGCATTCATCAGATATTTTGATCTCAATATTCCTTTTCTAAGATTGTTCCACGTTTCATATCCTACAGCCTTCCTTTCTTTATATGTAATTTAAATCTTATCTCCTACGGGTAGACTTCAAATAATTTTACAACCACAGTGAGCATCAAAAATGCAAATGGTCTGATACCATAGGAGGACATTAAATTGATATTTTAATGGGCTCCATGGTTACAATATAGCTCTCTGGGTGAATAATGCAGTTGGATTTTTTGCACTCAGTACTTCAATACTACACTGTAGACACAAAACCTCACAGGTGCAGAAGTTGTGCTGCCTGCAGCATTTACAGATGTCACATTAATTTGCAGCACTGATTGCTGTGATACTGCAGAACCATGTGCTTTTCCTGTTTAAGAATTCATCCACCCTGCATAATTAAATATTATGAATAATTGATATGATTGATCCTGGCAGGACAAACTGGAAACTCATTGATCTGTTTGTTAGGATACTTAAAACAGGGAATAAGAAAACACCAGAATGAAACATGGCAGCAACATACAGTACAGCCTCCACCACCTGCGTGATTTAAATGGGTGGATCCCTTACAGATCGAATCAGTGATGAATTATCTGGTCCATCTTGTGCGTCCTTCAGCGCTGATGGGGATAGTTGTGTAATGCTGGATTCTGCAGCCTGGCCCATTGCGCGATTCCCCCCCACTGCCTGCGTGTAAATCACAGCTTTCTTACTCCTCCCCTTGTGGCACCATCTGGGCCTCTTCTCACCGTCTTCCTCTATAGACCAAAATGGAGGCATCTTCTGCGGTGCGTGTGTGAGGTACGATGGCACAAGTATGCCAACCTATTTGGTTTTTTTCATTAAACAAAGACTATTTAAGGTCCGACCCTCTGTGAATCTCTGCATGCCTGGGTCACGCTGGTGATTTCATGATTAAGTAAAGCAGTGCAATTTAAAATGAACGTCAATTTAAAATCGCATATTGATTTTTGGCACAACTGCCAATGAAATGTGCGTGAACGTATGATTCGGTGAAATCAGAGAATATAAGCTACAAGTTGCTGCCACATTTTCATAAACACTCAGTACATTACGCATCTCATCAAACATCATATAGAAGCTGTTGTCTGGCTCTGAGAGACTCCTGAATCACCCACGTGTCGTTTTATGCTTCTTTCTTAAACAGCCCTGTAACATCTGTCTTGTAATGTGTCTAAATATACCATTTTCACCCCAAGGTCTATGCATTCAAGTGGAAGAATCCTGCTCTAGCAGCCAGATTGACACGCATATCTGCGTGTAGGAGGCAGAGCTTCTGGCCCTCTGCTTGTAAATCTGTGCCTGGCTGAGCCAACCTGACTGATGAGTGGTGTCTGCATCCCCCCAGGCAAGGGCGACCTGATTGGCTCCGACTCGCTGATGAAGGAGCAGGTGATAAAGACCAACGCCAATGTGAAGGCGCTCACCTACTGCGACCTGCAGTACATCAGCCTGAGGGGGCTGCGCGAGGTGCTGCGCCTGTATCCTGAATACGCCCAGAAGTTTATCAGCGAGATCCAGCACGACCTCACCTACAACCTGCGCGAGGGCCACGGGGCCGACGTGAGTGACACGGGGGCACCAGCAATGAATCTTAGGCAAATTATGGTGGAGTCTAGGTGTCCTGCGATAGATCAGTAGCACATAGATTATTAGACTTTGTCACTTTCTGTCTGACAGACAGTCAAGCACACACACACACACACACACACACACACGCTCACTCGTTCTCCCACTGCCAGGAATAGCAGCTCCCGGCTGCTGTGGACATGCTCGCCTTGCTAAGAATAGCAGCGAGGGAGGCTGGGGCTGCCCCCCGACCACCAGTGTGCCTCCCCCTCCTGCTGCGCAACCTAAGATTAGATGCCGACAGATATAAATAGCTCTGTGTCGGGGGAGAACAGAAGGAGAGACGAGGAGCCGGGAAGCCTCTCCCCGCTCCTCCCGCCTGCCGCTCCAGCCAGAGACCCACCCTCCATCCCTGATTCCTCGTCGTAGAGTCGAAGTGCGGAGATGAGAGCACAGAAACCCCCCCCCCCCCCCACCCCCGCTCTTACATTTTAATTAACAGCCACGGTATACGATGCCGGCAAACATGATTAGGAATCCCTGAATGGTGACAGGCATTCTCTGCTGCACAAAGGGCTGGCCAGAGCTGCTGTTTATACAGTATCATCACTGTTTATTGACAGGAGGCTTCACCCGATGTGAACAGTAGAGGACTCGGGTAGGGAAGTCAAGAGCAGGCAAATGTTGTATTTGTTTTGAGAGGGAGACAAAGAGCTCTTTAGAAGGGACCATGTTCACAGCATGCTCACGTATAGCAGTGCAGAGCAGTACACATATACACACATATATACTGCATTGTGTCCCTAACCTGTCCTCGGGGGCCCCCGACGGTCCACACATATATACTGCATTGTGTCCCTAACCTGTCCTCGGGGACCCAACCGACGGTCCACACATATATACTGCATTGTGTCCCTAACCTGTCCTCGGGGACCCAACCGACGGTCCACACATATAT
>JAODJU010000001.1:33178804-33199000 GCA_026776725.1 Gnathonemus echidnorhynchus
GACGTGACCCAACACCAACACAACAGAAATGAGCAGCTACCACTAATGAGCAAGCTCCCTCACACACACTGCAATGGACGGCCCAGCTCACACTTGCTGAACATAAAAACAAATTAAAAACAGAAAATTCCATTGGCATAATGCAGAACTGAAAAAAATCAATTATACTGTACAATGAACTTGTTTTGGTAATTAGTGAGAGACCATTTATATTTTGTGACACAAAATTACCTTGCCGGATTAGTACACAACATAAATGTTTACTAGAGCAATGGTCTACAAACACTGCAACCCTGCAAAAACCAAGTACCGTTGCAGTAGTAGTTGAATGCACAGACTTATTTGAGCCAAGCTGGTACTTTCTCAGATACATTATATGGATAAAAGTATTGGGACACACCTTCTAATCACTGAATTTAGGTGTTCCAGTCAGACCCATTGGCACAGGTGTATAAAATCAATCACCTAGCCATGCAGTCAGGTTTGCAAACATTTATGAAAGAAAAGGTTGTTCTGAAGAGCTCAGTGAATTCAAGCGTAATACTGTCATAGGATGCCACCCTTGCAATAAGTCAGTTTGTGAAATGTATTCCCTGCTAGATATTCCACGGTCAACTGTAAATGGTAATATTGCAAAGTGGAAGCATTTAGGAACAACAAAAACTCAGCCATGAAGGGTCAGACCATGTAAAGTAACAGAGCGGGGTCACCGAGAGTTCCAAACTTCCTCTGGCATTAACTCCAGCACAAAACCTGCGCTGGGAGCTTCATGGAATGGGCTTCCAAGGCTGAGCAGCTGCAAGCAGGCCTCACATCGCCAAGTGTTAGATGGAGTGGTGTAAAGCACACTGCCACTGAACTCTGGAGCAGGGGAATTGTGTTCTGTGGCGTGACAAATCATTCATCTCTGTCTGGCAGTCTGATGGCGTAGTCTGGGTTTGGCAGATACCAGGAGAACGTTACCTGCCTGACTGCATTGTGCCAACTGTAAAGTTTTGTAAAGGAGGGATAATGGTATGGGGTTGTGTTTCAGGAGTTGGGCTAGACCCCTTAGTTCCAGTGAAGGGAATTTTTAATGCTTCAGCATACTAAGACATTTTGTACAATTCTATGCTTCGATCTTTGTGTGAACAGTATGTGGAAGGTCCTTTCTTTTCCAGCATGACTCCCCAATGCAGAGAGCAGCGTCCATAAAGATATTGCTGAGTGAGTTTAGTGTGGAAGAACTTGACTGACCCACACAAAGCCCTGACCTCAACCCAATCTAACACCTTTGGGATGAAGTAGAATGGAGATTGTGAGCCAGACCTTCATGTCCAACTTGAATGACTGACCTCAGAAATGCTCTTCTGGAAGAATGGGTAAAAATTCCCATATACACACTCCAAAATCTTGTGGAAAGCCTTCCCAGAAGAGTGGCAGCTGTTATAGCTGCAAAGAGCAGGGGGTAATTCAATAATGATGCCTATGGATTTAGAATGGGATGTTATAAAGGTTCCTGCAGGTGTAATGGCCAGGTGTCCCAATACTTTTGTCCATATAGTGTCTCTCATTAACAACATGAACGTCAGAGTATCTTTTTCAGAACAAACAGATAAGGTGTGTAAGCCAGTCTGGCAGTCTGAAGTGCTGCATTTACAGCTGAGTGTGGGCTGCCGTCTACTGCTTTCACTCAACTGGGCAACACGCCATGTCCCCAACAACCACCAGGCCATCCAAAGACTTTAAATCAGCAAAATGTTCATCATGTTTATGTTTAGAGGACCAATGGGATGCTGTGAACGAGAAGCGACGACATGTGGGGAAGCACATGGATGAGATACCTGGGCACGGCTCCCAGCACGATAAGGTTGGCTTTCTGCTTGTTGTTTCCAATTACAGCATTCTTCATGTCACTGCAAAACATAAGAGCAAATGACTGGAAGCCCATGTTTTAAAGCCTGGGGCCTAGCCAAAGGTTATTCGCATCAGACCCTAAGCAGTATTTGGCAAAAACTAAGTATAAAGAGCAGGTTTCAAGGAACCATCACTTGCAGTTTGTGCAGTTAGAATTGATTTGATTGATTGCTTTTGTCTGGAAATTGCACGTTCTGTCATCAGTCTACAGCTGCATATATCTGGTTTTACATCCCTGAAGGTCCATTATTACAAAATGCAGGAGACTGAAATAAAATCACCAGCTTCAGACATCTGCACCTAGATGGTGGTCCATCTTGGTCAAAACAGCGATCTATGGGGCTCTTTACAAAGGCAACTTAAGAGTATTAGTGTATAATTATCAGACACATAAAGACTGAAGGCAGTGGAAAAATACAGTGATCCAGTGTCTGTCACAGTAACCAGAGCACGAGCTGAGGATATAAATAAAGATGGGAAAAAAAAAAAAATCTGCGTGGAAGCCTCATGGGGAACCTGAATGAAGAAGTGATAAACACACAGGCAGACGCACAGGTGCACACACACACGGACTCACACACACTCACACAACCTGCAGGGCTTCCTGCTAACACACACAGCAGTTATTAGGCACACTGTCACCACACAGAAGGCACTGTACTCACATGACTCCCTGAAGCACTTTCTGTGGGTCGGGGTCGAACAGTCTGTCAACATAATGACGACTTGTGGCAGTGACCTCCTGCGTAGCAACAAGAACGGAACAGGCGTGAGTCTCTGCCTCTTCCATACTAAACACAACCTGGTGCAAGGATCCCAGCCGAGGAACCTCACCAATACGGCTCCCCCTTTAAACCATTGCCCATGGAACGCATGAGGTGATCAGCATGGGGTTCTGTCATTTGATAACTCTGTTTACAATTAGCATCACCAGCTAGCCAAGAACCTGTTTGATATCATGGAGCAGAACAACCTCCACTGGCATTAGAGTCTGCACACTCTACCTCCACATTTCCCCTGATTCACTTTTATTTGTTCTTGGTCATTTTACATTGTGACATTTCCATTTTTAGCAGGAACTTTAGTCCAAAGTGACATACAGTTGAGAAATACAGGTCAGCAAATCCCTGTAACAAGTTTAGGGCCTTCCTCACTCTGCAAGCCAAGGGAATTGAACAAACAACCTTCTGATTACAGACACAGCACCCTAATCCACTGAGCCACACACTGCGTAACAGGTTAAACAACAGGTTGCTACTTCAAAACAGAAGAAAGAATTACAGAAATCATCAGTAACCTGTTGTATGTAACTATAATAAAAAATAAACCGAATAGTCACTAAGCCAGTCACACATCCATGTGTGTATGTATCATAAATATGGCAAGATAAAGCTTGTGACCGTATGCTAGAAGACATTTTAGACCCCATTAAAACATATCACACTGGACCCAGACTAATCCAATTACACTCCAAAGTTTTTAGAGCCCCTGTTACTCAGGGCCCCATGTATTCGTCCAGTTTTCCCTCCCTTTATGCTGTTCCTGATGGTATCCTCTACTTTTTTGTCCATGGAGATTTTGTGTGGGTGGAATATCTGCATCTGAAATAGGAAATTTGCACTTTACAGAACACTACTATCTTCTTGTTAAATGACTTCTGGGTACAATCTTATAAACTCCTCCCCATAAACAATTTCTGAAATCAGTGCTGAACTTCAAGATAACATTTATAACATTTCTCCACTTGTTTTGACATAGCCTTCAAGCCTGTACTTAATTATATTAATTCATCATTAGAGGATTAGGAATTACACAGTATATTTTCAGTGCACAAACACCTGTGTGTTCAGGTCAAAATACGCGTAATTCCTTGCGCACTCTTATATAATGTTATATATTCCTTTGAGAGGTGAGGAATTGATTTGGAAAAGTTAAACAAGGAAATCAATGATTTTAAGGTGCGCTCCAATAACTAACGATGCTCACTTAAGACATTAAAGAGAACTATTCCCTTAATTAAAGCCATTTTTTCGGTTCACTCATTATTCTAAATGTTACCTTAAAATCAAATCTTGGCGCCACTGTAAATGTTTTCAACACCCCACATACCTGAACGATTTCATATTAAAATAAAAAAAAACTAGAAAACACTTTGGTTATGATCAACTTAAACACATACAGTTTAACTTCAGCGTTGCTTGGTTTGATTCTTTTTACGCGCTTTTACAAAGAAATGGGCGGCACGCTCAAACTGAAAACTGTGCACGATGTCAACAATCGTAAATTTCAAATATCCCTAAATCATACATGGAGTATATATGACTATCCTTAAGCACGCACGTGTTCCGCGGTGGTGCACATTATATAGTGTGCATTAGACAGCACATTACACCGCACCTCTGACCGGGAGGCGCTGTCAGGCAGTGTGAACACGGAGGAGCCCAGATCCGCCCCGGGAAGCCCTACCCACGCCAGGCTGCGCATCGGCACACACCTAACCTCGTGTACTTTCACTTCCCGATCGTCATTACACAGGCTGCACCCCGCTTTGCTTTGCATAGTATTTCTGACTTTACAGTGCGATCCGATCGGTTACTCTCGGGTTAAGCATGCTAACAGCTTTAACAGGTGGTACGCCACAATGGGAAAACGTCTATATCAATAATATTACTCCCCATCACGTTAAATGCCGACACTGACAGTTCAACTTGTAGGCGATTAGCAAGCCACGAACTGAGGATAAACGAAGCAGCGGGACAGCCGGAACAGTGGTTCATAACTATGACTTCGCACGCGTTATTAATAAAAGTGCCGTATAGTTGTCAAAAAAGATACTGCTTACCATTACAAAGTTAACGCCCAGGCATCTCACGCCATATATTCAGAAAGCCGAAACTGTCCGGTTCCGTTTATAATATGCAAGAGCGTTAACTTGATAAATAATAAAAACGGCTAGCTACACTTAATAGTACTTCATGTTAGCAGACAACTTAATACCCGGCGGTGGGGTAAAGTAACGAAGCGCGCTGTGGTATACTACGCTACTTATAATACCATTACCGACGCGTAAAAGCTTCGCAACTGCTGTGTAACGTCTGTTAAATAGTACAGGGTGATCAAAACCCAGGGCTTCACATGAGGCTGGCCGGTCATGTCTTCATCGGCACCGGTTCGGTGACCGGGCAGAGCCAGTCAGTGTCACATCACCAAGTTCCGAGCCGCGGTGCCAGCGGACAAGGATCGGCCGCTATAGCCGACATTGTTGCGACCTTCCTGCTGTGCGCCACTGGGGCGCACGGAGGACAGGCCCGGTGTAGCGGAATATGAGCAGAAGACTCACGGACAGCACGCTGATGCGGAGAGGGGCCTCCAGCATACACGCCATCTCTCTTCCCCCGGACGAGCGCCCCAATCGGAGCCGCACTTTCTACATACTAGGCCTTCCAGCCCCTCAGCTCGAGTGCTGGGGAAAAAACGCCACCAAGCCACACGCTTTTTTGTTGCAACGTTTGCTTCTCTGAGAAGGGGGTTAGTGGATTTCACAGGAACTAAACAACACTTATTTCACATTCCTGTGTCTGCTTAAATTGCCAATTTTCTATCAAATTCGACGTACACTTTTAATTATCGAATATTATTTTGAAGATTATGAGTGCCTAGTTTGTTTTAAACCACGTCGGTATCGCTCGTTTCATTTCGACAGATTATACAAATAAATATCATGACATGATTATCATAAAATTAGTTCCCTTTACACAAATATATTTATTTTCGTCTAAAACATTATCGACGATGCGCTTCAATAATTCAGTTATTGAATTTTGTTTCAAAACCGGGTTATGTTGTGGATACATTCAATCGAAATCACTTTTCTCAAACATGTACTAGATATACTTAATGGTCTCCATAGGATTCCGTCTGCGCATGTTCTCTGTTTGCCAGCAGGGTTGCCAGATCACCTTCCAGTAAGGATTTCTTAAGTAAGAAAGTGCATAGCTTTCTTTGCTTTTTGCACATTTATTTTATGAATGTTTTGCTTTACAAGTTTCTCCTGTAGCGGTGTTAAAGTTTCACGAAGGTGGTTAGACTTTCACGTAAATTGAAATAAAACGCTATTGATATAAAACGACTCTACCCTTACTATTACTCTCAGACGCCATGATGTGAAACCAGGATAGGATTATAATAATAACACTAAATAATTTTGATTTTCACAAGGAACTGTAACTTTTTTGTTTCGTATTAGGGCTACATCAGAAGCATGTCTGGTAACCCTAAGTGAAGTAGGTGAGTCTTGTGTACATAATCCACATCTTAGAGTGTATATGTTGCACGTGAATCCAGTCAGATCAATCTTGATATTTTAAGACAGATGTGTCATACATAATGCTATTATAATCTAGAAGATTGATGATAATAAGGAAACGGCCAAAATGAAGATCTCATTCGTGTTATGAACTCATAGCAGTCAGTAATCTGGCTAGCAGCAAGTTCAAGGAATGTTACACAAGTGAGAAACTGTCTTTCCTTTCGTGAATCTGTATCTTTTGCTGACTATTGGGTTTCAGGAATGCGGCTTTATTTGGGAATATGTTGCAAGTATTCTAGTGCATATAGCTCGAAAGTCAATCTAATGTCCCAGCTAATCAAGGGAAATTAACTGTACGCTTTCTTACTGTCGATGAACCACAAAACGTGTTTTACTGTTTTATCACGCGAAATCATATCTCATTTTGCTATGTCTTTTTCTTTCCATTTGACAGACAGCGCCGCCGTGCTCTGAATCTGACCTGTAGTGTTAGGTTGAGGGAAATAAGGGGGTAGGAGATTTGGAGGAGTGTAGGATCTGTGACTGAGGTTTGAGCCGGTAGTGGGCTTTAATTAGATGCTATTAGTCAGACCATACCTTGGGATCCTTGAGCAACCATGAAGATTGCAGTAGAGGGTTGCTGTCATGGTGAACTGGATAAGATCTACGAGACCATTGCCTATCTGGAGCGCAAAGAAGGCCTATCTGTGGACCTTTTGCTCTGCTGTGGAGACTTCCAGGCAGTGCGAAATGAGGGAGATATGAAGTGCATGGCTGTACCAGCCAAATACAGGCAGATGCAGACCTTCTACAAGTTAGTGTCACTGTTGGCCTTTTCCTGTATTTTACAATACTGTCAGTACTTTGTCTGGTGTGTTCTTTTTAAGTTTCATTCGTGTTCTTTTTTTCCATCTCACTGCAGATATTACTCTGGTGAAAAGAAAGCTCCAGTCTTGACCATCTTTATTGGAGGAAATCACGAGGCCTCCAACCATCTGCAAGAGCTGGCGTATGGAGGCTGGGTGGCTCCCAACATCTACTACATGGGTAAAGATCTTCAGATACAGCGATGTCATTTCTTTAAGCTTTTCATTCACATATATTCCTATGTATTAACCATGAAGGCATTTGCAGGTACACAGATATGCATGATTCTTACATATTCTGCTTGACTAGGTTATGCTGGAGTGGTTCGCTACAAAGGAATAAGGATTGGTGGCTTGTCAGGAATTTTCAAATCGCATGACTATAGAAAAGGTGAGTAAGGTCAAATTCCATCAATCCATCCATCTTCTAACCTTTCTTCCTGGGGTGAATTTCAGTATGTATACTCGAGCTTGTGTACCCGTTTTACGGCATCTTCCATTATCAAAGACCAGATCCAATACTAAGAACACAAGTCCAGGGGACACTAAACATCCAGGCGTGTTTGTCTTGCTTCACTCCAAATATCAACGATACATTGGCTGCATCCTTGCCAAACAAGACCGATCCCATGATTCACTGCGCCAAAGTTTGTTCTTGGAAGGCAAGTTAGCCAGTCTTGCCAAAACCACAAGTACAGTCTTTGTGTTCTTGGTATTGAGATTCATCCCTGTTCAAGACTGGGGGGGGGAGCAAAAACATTAGCTGAACACAACTTTAACTATGTACATGGTTGAAACACTTTCACTTTCTTTCACAACATTTAAATGGCGCAGTGTAATATTTAATGTACGTGTGCCATTCTCTGACTTTGCTCTGAAAACCATGGTGCATTATGCAGTTAGTATATGGGTTTGTTTTTCCCCCCCCAATCTAACTAGTCTTTTGTGTAAAGCCATATAAAATGAGTTCTACTGCAAGTATTTTGTATGGGACTCATGGTGTGTTTATATTGCAGGACACTATGAATTTCCACCCTACAACCAGGAAACACTGCGCAGTGCCTACCACGTCAGAAACATTGACGTTTTTAAGCTGAAGCAGGTGAGGACTTTGCTATGGGTTGAAATAGAATGCAGTGCTGACACATCTTACTCGGTCAATTGGTTCCACAACCCACAATACTTTAAATCATGCCTAGATTACAGAGCTGAATTTTTTAGGAGCCTTTATCTTACACAAAACACAATTAGCAAATGCTAAAAACTAGAGATGCACCAATCGTATAACCGGACTTGGTCAATGCAGCAACAATCAGCCACTGGCCATTGGTTAAAAATGAGCCAACATTTACCGCCAATAATTCCCTTTAAAATGGTGACCCATATAAATTTGCACACCTACCTATTACAAAGTTAGAAAAAATTCTGCTGTGTGGAATTTTAACAGTGAAAACATTGCTCTGCTAAAATTTCACGAGGAGGATCTACTAATAAACATTTCAACTAATGAACATTTTAAGAAAAGAAAATTCAGTTCAAAATCAAAAGATATTACTCAGAAAATTAGTTTAGCACACATTGATCAGCCCTTCTCTTATACTCGTTTAATTTCTTTCCTTCTGTTTCCTGTTCTGTATCACTCTACTGATGTTGTTTAATGTAACACAACACATCCATGTAAAGCGCTTTGGGACAACTCTGTTGTGAAAGGTACTATATAAAAATAAATTGGACTCATTTTTTGAATGGAACCCCGTAGGTTCCCCAGGGTTAATCTTTTAAGAGGCACAAAATAGTGATAAAGATGCACCTTGTTACAAGTTACAGGATACTTTGCTTAATGAAGCAGACATTGATGGTTATTACTACAGTGCAGTTGCTTAATATGTATTTAACTTAAAAAAAAAAATACGTAGAGTTGACGGTATGCTGTCCTGTTCTTGCTCTTAGATCCAGCAGCCTGTGGACATCTTCATGTCACACGATTGGCCGCGTGGTATTTATCACTATGGCAGCACAGAGCAGCTGCTGCGCAAGAAGAAGTTCCTGAGGCAGGAGGTGGAGTGTAGCAGTCTGGGCAGCCCTGCAGCTGCAGAGCTACTGGCCCACCTGCAGCCTGCGTACTGGTTTGCTGCTCACCTGCATGTCAAGTTCGCTGCCATCATGCAGCACCAGGTCAGTTTCACGGAGAGGAGAAGGTACCTCTCATGCTGCAGTGTTCAATCTTCCAAGATTCTGATGCTTCCCCAGCTTGGAAAATCCAAGGCTGTGACAAAATTCCAATTATAAATTAACATCATATATTCTTTCAGGTATAGAAGGAACCAAATTATTTTTTTCCCCCACAAATACTTGTGGCATGATGATATGCTGCATAACAGCAGCTAAGCATGATTAAGTTGAATGTAATGCAGCTTTGTTGAAGTTAGTTAATTAGTATGTAGTAATATAGTACGTTTGTGTTTATAGGCTCAGGGTGACTGTGCTGCCCGAACTACTAAGTTTCTCTCACTGGACAAGTGTTTGCCATACCGGGACTTCCTGCAGGTTTGTCTCTAATCTGTTGTACCTCCACTGTGACCAGGTCACTTACCTTAGTTTATTTAATCTTAGTGTTAACCAATAAATATTAAGTCACAGTAAATCATTGTTACATGTCTAGGGAGACTTGGTCTGCGTGTCTGCGATCTGTTCTCATTCAGTTTTAATGAATTATATATTAGCAGTTTTAGTGCAGGATGTGTTTGTACCGAGTTCAGCAGCCAACATGAGTTGTAATGGGAGATTCGGATTCAGGTCTGAGTGGTCGGTTAAGATGTGAACCTCACCGGATGTATTACATGTCATTCTAGGTTAAATGCAAGTTGAAATGCAGTTCCAAAAACCTGCAGGGTTCTATCCCTCAAGGTGCAGCCATGGCAGGTGGGGTGATGCCAGTCTCTCCCTCTTTATCAGGTCTTGGACGTGGCGGAGCGACCAGGTTCTTCGGACTTCTTGGAGTATGACCCTGAGTGGCTGGCTATCCTGAGAGCCACTGACAGCCTGCAGAACAGCACGGCCAAACCCTGGAACCCTCCACAGGACAACGGCCTGCACTCCCGGTGAGGACACGTCAGTGATAGGCTGTGATGTTGCTGATGCAGGTAGCAGGGATTGTCTTCTCAGCCTTGCATGCTCCAGCAGCTGCTGTTGATATTAAACAGGCTTTGGAATATTTAATCCAGCATGCGTCTTCCCTGATTTGTGCCCAGGTGGGACTTCAGTGCATCAGAAGCTGCTATGATGGAGGCAGTGGCTTGTCTGGGGGGGGAGCTGCGCATCCCTGAGAACTTCAGTCAGACGGTGGCCCCCTACGAGCCGAGTCGCCCTCAGCCCCAACTGCAGCCCAGCCACAGCACCAACCCCCAGACGACAGAACTGTGCGCCACCCTGGGCCTGACTGACATTTACATTCGGGCTGGACAGGGCGGGTGCCGGTCCGAGGAGAGGGGCGGCCCAGGCGCCTCCGAGGAGGACGAGGAGGAGGAAGACAATCAGAGCACCGGCAGTGTGGAGGAGCCAAGCGAATACCCCACTGACACGTCTGCTCTGTCCAGTTCCTACAACCCGGATGAAATCACCATCGAAGATGAGTGGGAGGAAGACAATGGATCCAGCAAGAGAGGTGACGACGGTGGCCTGAGCCCCGACGCTGTTGTCCCAGAGGGAGAGCCTGGGGACCGGGACACTGACAGCCCACTGCGAGACGTGGCCCCCAGGTGCTTAGTGCTCCCCCCTCCGTGTGTAAGCGAAGCCCCACAGTTCTCCCTCCCCGATGATGGACCTCCAGCCTCCCAGACACCCTCCCAGTCACCCTCCCATTGTAGCCCAGGAGAAGAGGGCCTCCAACTGGCCAGAATCCCAAAGCGTACCAGTGGGGAGTCTGGTACTACCACAAGCACTGGAATTACCCCCAAGATAAAACGAAGGAACCAGTTAATCTACACTGCCCAGGATGAGGAGGATGAAGCATAGCGGCAGAGCCTGGCCGTCCACCAGAGGCACGCGTGAGAGCAGCATGCCTGCTTTCAGGAGCGCTGTATTGCTGCTGCTGCTCTTATTTAGTTCAGTCTAAGAATCTTTTTTTTTTTTTTTTACAATAGGCAAGGTGATTTTTTTTATACCATTTTGAAAATTTTATTTTAAAACTAAAATAATGAACTTATAGTAAACCTAAAGTAATTTAGGTCCTTTCTTTACCAGACTGCTGCATCATGCTAAATTCTGTGCACATAAGAGTAGTTAGCAGAGCTGTACAGGTGCTTGAATATCACTTACTGTGTTCATTCATAGCATCTGCCTATGTGTCTGTTAATTTTTGCCGTGCATATGTTAAATTAAAAATGCAGTTATTTTTACAGCAGACGCTTAATTTCCCTAGAACACAACTCAACCCAGAAAACGTTTTTTATGTTTTTAATTCAGTAAATCCAGTTATACATGACTTAACAATATGTGTGATTCTGTCCCTTTAAGAATATATGAAACATCACATCTTAAAGGACCTGAACAAGTCTGCCATTTGTCTGTTCTCCTTTCTGATTTTCAGCTCCCAACCAGTAACTGGTTAAATAATCATAAGCCTTATGTTAGTATATAAATAGCTGTGGCTTTTAGCTGTGAAAGGTGAGAATGGGCACACACTGCTCCAGTGCAACATCAATGAACCAGTGTATGCATGCAGATAGTTCAGGCCCTTCAGTAAGAACTGCATCATAATTCTATCTCCTTGGAGAAACAGTGCAGAGCCAGATCCACTTTGGGGCAAAAGAACAGGTGTGATTGTATGGTTATACCCTTCTGGGAGGAATTGGCACTGCATTAGATGGCACTGCAGGCAGCTCACAGGTTGGGTCAATGCCTTAAAATAAGAGGGTTTTGTGCTGTTTTCCTAATTGGACTTAGAAGAATACTGCCAAGATATGAGCATAAAAAATGAACACTGATACACATCATGCCAAGAATATGAAAACAATGAATCAAAAATAACTTACTATGCAAATTAAAAAGCAAAGGAGCAATATTACACATATACAAATGCATGGATGTTAAAGTAGGCTTAAATGTCACTCAGCTCATTTATGAAACATATTGTTTTGCCTAATTACTAGATTTGGTGCAGATATTTTGGTCTGTGCCTTTGCCACAGTCACAAGTGTCATGTTTTATTGTGTGATGGTTTATAAAATAGATTCATGTCTTATTTACAATATAGATCCAAAACATAAGTTCAGGTTGCTTATGACATCAAAACAATGACACACATGCTTTATTCATTCAGAGGACTTTCCTTCCCACTGATTTAATGGCAATAAGGCGAATATGAGGAGTGCAATGATGTCAACAATTAAAAATGTATCCTCTTGTAGATATCACATTCTGTTATCACTGTGTCTTGAAAATTGAGTGATTGTGGTCGTATTTGTACTGTATTTGGATTGGATACTGAATTTCTGATCATCGGTCTATAGGACCGGCAGGCCATTCAAAGCACTAGCTAGAGGGACCATGAGGTCCCTTTAAAAGATGAGGCACATTCAAAATATACTCTAACCACTGGAACCTGCCTCTAGTGAATGGCGAATATACTCTGCCCATAGTGTGAGGATATGAGTTGCACAGTGGGAGTCACCGTATGCTTAAAAACATTAGCATTTAATTACGATTCAACTAGCCGCAATCGTCAAGCTTTTCACAGGCCTCTTCCTTTCTCCAGCTGAGTCACTGCATCATACTGTTAGAAATGCATTTGGATAAACTATAATAAGAACCCCAGATTAATAATTTATAATAACAAAGCCTAAATTCCTTAGAGGTTTAAAATAAAGGCGGCATATGTTTCAGGCATGTTGCAAGAAAAAAGCTGTGTTGCCCAAAATCCGTTTTGTTAGGCAAACACAAAGAACAAGGGCTGTGCTCTCTCTCCTCTCTCTCTCCTCTCTGTCTGTCCATTCTTCATTCCTTTAGAGTACCAACATCTGGTACCATGCATCAGAGAGCATCCGATGATTTAGTGTCTCTTTTTGCGCGTTTATCTACATTTAATTAATATATTAGATCCCATTGTCAGGTTGTTCTAAGCTATTAATGGGGTTAAAATCAATATGCATTATCATTATGCACTGTACATCCGGCACTGTCGTAACAGTGTAACAAACAGGTTCAGTAGCAAGGCAGAATGGAGGGAAACTCCATCATTAAATACCACATTCTACAGTAGTGTGCACATCTACAACGGGGACAGGGACCAGTGCAGAAAAACACCCTGACCATTGCTGGGAAATACTGTTCCTTACTCTTCTTTGCTGTTCTTAAAGTAACAGCTATTACTGAATGAAGAGAAGTGATGCCACTAGCCATTAGCATAGTGTTATATATAGCAGGAATCACAGTGGCTGGGAGTGGGTGAGGGGGAGCAGAAGCCCAGAAAATGAAAATGGGAAAAGAAAAAAAAAAAACGGATGTAGCTCTTAATTTGGTAGCACATCTCTGATTTTTCTGATGCTCAGGGTCCATGATTGATTTTTAATATCAGCCAACCATGAGGCAAGTGTCTGGGAATGCTCTGTAGAGACGGGATACGTGAGATTGCCGATTCTAAAACGGGACATCCTGCCCCGCAGACAACACTGAATGGGGGCGGCTTGCTTTCACAGCAGAGCCCAAGGCGGCCAAAGGAGCGTGGCTATGTACTGAAATGCAGGGAGAATGAACTTTCACTTTCTGCCGCTGTCTGCTCCACCTGCTGCACGGACTCGCTGTCCTGTTATTCAATCCTTCCCTCGCTTCTGACACTTGAGTCAACACTCCGCTTGCATAATCGAAAAAGGAATCATGAGTTAAACACAAAAAAAATCTACTATTTGTGCCATTTATAATACAAAATCCTGGGCACTCCATTGCTCCCTCACGTAGTTTGAATTGGGGACTGTCTACCACTCACATTCCGGCAGAGAATAATCTGGTGGAGGACAGCCTCCTCTTCCTCTTCCTCTTCCTCTTCCCGTCTCACTCCATCTCTTTGAATAGTGGCAGGGTGGGGTCTGGGAGGGGGAGTCCTCCAGATCACCAGGCCCAGGGATGAGGGGCAGGGTGGCTTAGTTCCCACAGCAGCCCCGGGTGGACTGGGCATCGGGGTCCTGGAGGTTCACCCCCCTGTGGCGTGCGGCGTGTGTGGGGTTCTGGGTGTCCGTTTTCGGCATCTTTTTTGCTAGACAATGTAGGTGAGAAAAGGTAGATGTTCCCTTATTTACTTTACCGTCTGCACCCCTCTCAGGAAAATGTGACCCTCAGCTAAAACATCATCAAATGGGCCTCGACAAACAAAACCGTCTAGAGAATGGATGCACATACAGGCATTGTGTAGTGCACTGACACAAAGTGCACTGGGCCACTTTCTGTTCCTTGCCTCAAGCATATTTTATACATAAAGTATTTATTCACATACACACACACACTCACCCACCAGCCACTCCATCTCATTAGTAATACTATACATGCTCTTCATGCAAATCATGCAGCAGCAGCACAATGCATAGAATCATGCAGAAACCAGTCAAGAGCTTCAGTTAATGGTCACATCAAACATTAAAATAAGGAACTGATGTAATCTAGGTAACTTTTTTGGTATAGCTGTTGGTGCCAGATAAAGTCGTTTCAGTGTTTCAGAAACTGCTGATCTCCCAGGATTTTCACACAACGGTCTCCAGAGTTTACAAAGCAGAGTTCTGTGGGTAGAAACACCTCACAGATGAGGGAGGTGAGAGGAGAATGGATAGACTGGTATGAGCTGACAGAAAGTCTACAGTAACTCCAGTGTATTTACTTATTTAGCAGCTGATTTTGTCCAAAGCAACAAACAATTCAGGATCATAGCGCTGTCACTATCGACTATATTAATAATCGAGTAATCTGCTGATTGATCTGACAGTTCATTGAGTAATCATCTATAATATAATATAATATGCATGTTTTTGGACTTGAAAGAAACCAGAGGATCCACAGAGAAGTCACCACGCAGGGTCAACATGCAAACCCCACACACACAAAGAGGCAACAACTCAGTCACTGGAAACAAAACTTAGTAAGCTTTATTTTATATTAATGATGGTTCCATTTCAAAATTAGCTAGTATCTGTAAAAATAAATAAATAAATAAATAAATAAATAAAATCAGTCTAAAGTTTAATGCCGCTGCTTCTGCATGAGCATTATGTACTACAGGGTAGCCAACTCTCGCGCATTTGGCGTGACACTACCGCGGTTAGGTTACTCTCATATTCCATACTCACTTTTCATACTCATGCTTTCAGACACTCACGCTCACGCAAGGAATCCTACGGCAAGTCTATATTATTTCATTATAAACCAACAATTAGCTATATTTAAAGTGTTGGGGAAGTTTGCAAAACGTACAGAATATTTACAAGGTAATATAACTGTTACATACACGTAAATGCGTATGCACACTTGTCTCGAACTGAAAATCTCATGCCAGCCAGCTGACTAAAGTTGGTAACCCTGTATTATGTAAGACGATGCAATTACGTGACGAGCCTGACCTTCATTTTAGCAGCAATTATTTTGACATACAGGAATCGTACAAAGTAAATTAAGCAAATTAATTTAACGTGATGACAAAGACAGGTTAGGCGACTCTGCGACGCTAACTGGCACAAATCTATAGTTAACCTCGAATTATTTATTTTCCCGAATGTCATCTTAAGATATACTTGCATTGCAGTCATACCGTCGGAATTTTAAGTTTTGTTTCGCAATACTTACAGACGACTGCAGTTTTAATATGAATGAAATTACATGGACTCTCCTTCCGCCATATTGCAGTGTAACTGAGGAGATTTTTTATCAATCCTTTTTTATTAATCGAGTAATCAAGTTTAAATCGAGGAATTGTGACAGCTCTAATCAGAACGCGGGGTCAGTCCGGGAGCGTCTGGGGTTAAGGCTGTCATTCCAGCCAAAGGATCTGAACCAGCGATCTTCTGATCCGGGGAACAGAGGACTAACCCACAGAGCCATACATCACCCCCAAACATACTCTTAGATTTCCAAAAGTACTACTATTATTAATTTTCCCAGATTTACAGTTTTTAGTTTTTTTTTTCCCTCTGGGGAAAAAGGTACTGTAAATCAGTGTAAATAGTTTTGCATATACACTACACTAAGTGAAATTTAGTTGACCAATGGTCTAAATTAAGCAGGACAAGATAACTGAAAATATGTAACTAAAAAACAAGCAAAATAAACACAGCGTGTCACAACATATCATTGTGCTTATGTGTGAGAGACTCACCTATAGCCAGAAACAGCTCATTTACGTTCATGGCGGTCTTGGCAGAGGTCTCCATGAACAGCAGGCCAGTGTCCTCTGCATAAGTCTGGGCTTCCTATCACACGGCAACAAGAGGAGAATGACATAATTAACACTACAAACCAATCAGAGCACCAGACTGTTCAATATGACTGGCCAAAATTAACTTTTTACAAATGAGAGATTATTCATCCAGTTCATTTACACCTCACTTTTGCCACCCACTGGTGTACAGATTTCTGAAAGTTTCAATAAGTTTAGTATAATTTAATTAACATAAAATGGTGATATAAGCCCTAATAGTTATCGACCAACAATGGAAACACACAAAACTTGAAGACAAAAAGTGGGATTAATTAAGTAGTTTGAGTTATTTACTTGTTTTAAGGTTATGAGGAGGCTTTCTTTTTATTTATAAGTTTCTGCTCTTTGAGTTTGACAAATTTAATTACATCATATCAGTCAGTAACAAGAACTGTTTAACAAACTACAGGTGCAAAACAATGTTTTTTACCCATACACTGTCACTTTACACTTTTGCAGTCTTTTTTTAGGTTTCTTATACACAAATATTTCATATTCATTATATATGTATAGTTATATGTATTATACCTAATATTATACCATTTACATGATGTACTGTGTCTTTTAGGCAATAGAAATGTTTAGAGTTATTTGTCTGGGCAGTAAATATTTACTTGCCCAGAAAAAAAAAAACTGTTTAATGTCACGCCCGGCTCCGTCCGATCCTCGTGTGCCACGCCCACCTCGTTACCTCGTGTGATTCCCTGATTGTACTCACCTGTTGCTTGTTCAGTTTAGCCTGTCATGTGTATTTAGTCCGTGTCTCAGTCCGTATTCCCCAGATCCGTCATTGTAGTGTTACTGTAGTGTTATGTTCCTTGCCGTGTGCCTCTGTGTCCCGGCTAATAAACCCCGTTTGTCCGTATTCACGGCTCCGCTCGCCTGCTTCTCCGCTCACCAGCTTGCCAACATGACATTTAACATCAGAATATATGCATATTAAGAGTAACAATAAAAACTAACAATAATTTCTTCTTTTTTCCAAAAAGCGGTATCTCGAGGGCTGGCTAGTAAACACCAATTCAGTTCCCAATCCTCTCCTCATGCATACCTCAGCCTTTCCATATATTTGTTCAATTTTATCATAAGCTCACTCAGTTAATTGATGCAAACACAGACACTCCTCTACTTACGAACTTTCAACTTACGCACTTTCAGACATACGAACGAAGAGGACTGCAAGTCCATATTGTGTTCGTTGGACTCCCGTTTCCTGTCTGCAACATAATTTTTTTTTTCTGCGCGCCAATCTGACCTTGTACGACTTCTGGCCGCTACTCCCACTGCGCAGCAGTGTAGCGTGCGTACTCCCAGCATCCTAGTACTTAGTACTTGCGTATACCTTTAAAATGATGTTGAATAACAACTTACGAACATTTCAAGTTGCGAATAGCTGTTCGAAATTATCTCGTCCATAAGTAGAGGAGCGTCTGTCATTAGTGAAGTATTAATTAGTCATATGAGGTGAACTAGTGGTTAAGTCAAAAAATGCATGGGTGTATTGGAGGGTTGCTTGAAATTCTAGGGTGACTAGGAGACGTTTTGCAATGGTTAAACTAACACATTTTGTTAGACATAATAGCAAAGTTTTACACTAACATGAAGATCATTTATCACTTTCTATGACTGATTAAGACTTTTGCACAATATTGCAATTAATATCGGACTTAATATGATTCATATATTTATCCAAATACCACTGACTGTATCCATGATATATCGATATCATATTGATAATACACACATGATGATATCGTGAATAATCCAGCGCCAGTGACTATCCGATTCACACTCCAGCATACTACATAGTATTGCTCCTTAACTCTGGTTTCCAGCAGGGCTCAACTCTGAGGTAGCGGAGCTCGGAACAGTAAGCACAAAAGGGGGCTTTAGCCCCGGTCGTCATTTCACTATGCGTTAAGTAGCGTAGTTGTTCTTTTTGTATGCTTTTATACAGTCATGGTTAGACTCTCCACCTCACTACACTCATGTTTTGAGTCAATTGTCAGAAAAGAAGCAAAACACACAATAAACTAATTTAACGATAAATTTGACTGGTAGCATTATTATAATTTTGTTCATTTTTTTATAGATATCACAATAATATTATAATGAATTCTTTTGGCCACTATAATCGTGTAGTGACTATGATATCATGACAACAATAGCATACGTTTTATATATTTCTGCCTGCTCTTTTTCTTTGGAAAAAAGGCATTCTCTTCTACACGCCAACCACACATGCATCACCAAGGATCAAGAGCCCAGGCTTCCGATATACAGTTCAAAAATATCCACTGACGGCTGTATATATTGTGGCTTCTGCTTCCATGGTGCATGCGAGTATATATGAGTATAGGTGAGTATATGTGAGTATACGTGAGTATACGTGTAATCACGCTGCACGGAGCACCTCATATTCCACCATGCGCTTGTCAGCCAGGTCAGCCTTATTTCCCGCCAGGGCAATGACGATGTTGGGGCTGGCCTGCCTCTGCAGCTCCTTCACCCAGGCTTTGGCGCGCTCAAACGTCTCCTGTAGAGAGAGGATGTACAGAGAGAAGGACAGAAAGCGTAAAGTGGCAAGAAAGAATGACATCGTAGGGAGCGGATGTGAAACAAGAAAGGAAACAGAGAAAGAGTACAATGTAAGAATAGCGACACAGAAATGTATATGGTGATGTGAAATTAAATAGAAATAGAACAGAAACATGCCAAACTAAATCTTTGAAATTAACTTGATACAGGAACAATGTTCATTGATATTAGCTGAAACTGTCATACAGTAACAATCATTTAAGAAGGCAGTGCAGCTACGTGCTGAGGCACAGTTTGTGACGGTACACTTAGCAGCCCAATCTTGAGAGATTACCGGCTTGGTGATGTCAAACACCACGATGGCCGCCTGCGCTCCGCGGTAGTACATGGGGGCCAGGCTGTGGTAGCGCTCCTGTCCCGCTGTGTCCCAAATCTCAAACTTCACTGTTGTGTCGTCTAAACACACCGACTGTGCTAAAAAGGCAGCTGGAAGCCAGACAGGAACATTATAAAAGCAGGAAATGGAGAAGTAGAGAGACACATCGTGTTTGTCCTGGAGTTTTTCATTTAGACCCTTCAAGCTCCATCCTATGAAATTCAACAATATCAATTAAAATGAATAATATTTATTATAAAAACTTCTGGTGTCAATTTGTATTTCTCAACGTAAAAACCGAGAATCTAAAAATGACTGTCAGTAATTAGCCCTCACACTCCCTATGTTCTTGTTCCCCACACCTGCTTGTCACCACACTCACCTCCAATAGTAGTCTCCTGAAACTCGTCAAACTGGCCCTTGACAAAGCGCAGCACAAGGCTGGACTTGCCAACCGCCATGTCTCCAAGCAGTACCAACTTGAACTGACATATTTTGGTTTGGGTCAGGCTGCCATTGGGCCTGGCACTCCCCCTGCTGGCCATGAGCGGGAGTCCTCCTGGGTGGGAGGTCAATGAGGGGATCCCACAGCCTCACAAACAAATCCTCAACAATTCTGGAAAAAAAGAACAGTCAGTCAATTGCAGTTAGTAACAGCATCTCTTATTGCAAATACATGCTTTAGGCCACTTAAAATTAATAAATTGTTTTACATGACTCAAACTTCTAAAATATTGGTGAGTCGGGGATTTTATAT
>JAODJU010000001.1:33203049-33227015 GCA_026776725.1 Gnathonemus echidnorhynchus
AATATTGGCGCTAGGTCAAAAAAAGTGCGGGGGACAGAATCACCTGTTTCTAAAAGTGAGGGGGACGTGTCCCCCCCATCCCCCCCGGTTGCTACGCCCCTGCCCATTTGATTTTGTTGTGCTGACTCTTGTTATGGATATAGACATTAAAAAGAATTTTGACGCCCCGCAGTGTTGGTGTCCAGCAGTCAGTATCGCTTACTGGGTGTCGACATGCGGAATGAGACGGAGCTGGAAGCGGCTCTGAGCCGGGCAGGCGTGGAGTGGAGCACCCCAACACTATTGCTGTCAGAAGTAGTATTAACTTACATGGACACGGAAAGGTGGGTGGGAAAGCAGGGCTGTCAGCTTCTTGACTCTGCTTCTGTAGATGTGGATGTCCAGAAAGCTGCTGCGGTGCAGTTCATTTTGATAACATCAGGAAATCTCCTCATGTGGCTCCCAGGTCCGACGCCATGATCGGCTGGGCTGCCCGGCTCTTTCCGCAGTCGCTCTTCGTGATGTACGAGCAGATCTGTCCACATGACCCCTTCGGGAGAGTGATGCAGGACCACTTCCTGAAGCTGAACTCTGCCCTGCACGCGCTCGTTCGCTACCCGGACCCGGCTGCGCAGACATTAAGGTTCTTGGACAGGGTAATGCGCACTAGACATTGGAAAGACCTGTAACCTTGGGAACCTACGTGTCACTGTTTGCCTTTCTGCCCTGACACCTTGCATTTTGTGTCCAGGGCTGGGAGCATTGTATGTGTATGGACATGAACCACTTCTATCTGGACTTGGTGCCAGAAAAGGAGAGGAACAGAGTGGAGAATCTGGAGCCGTTTGATGAGTTTGAAGTGAGAGGCATTATACATCTGGCCCCCACTCACTCTCCACACTGTAAATTGCCAGCATCTGTCTTCATGCAGTTACACCTGTAATAAACGCACATAAATGTACGGTAGTTTGAAATTCCACAGTAGAACTACACCATTGTTTAAATGCTAGTAAATTTACATTAAGATAAGACAGGACTTATAATTATTCTATATGAAACTTACTTGCTTTTTGCCATGATTCTCTTACATTTTAATTTTTTAGGAGTGGCATCAAAAATGTTCGCACTACTTCATTCTCACTGCTTCCAAGGGCTGCCTGCCAGGCCAGTCACTCATCGCCGCTCCGCTCGGTAAGACCAGTAAGAACCTCTGTTTAAAAAAAGAAACAAAAATCCCTGCAATATGGACTTTAATGTTTCCTCTTTCCGCCAGCAGGGTCTCAGCTTCCGTGTGTGACCCCTGTGTTGAGGCCCGAAGCCCTGAAGGTGCAGTTGTTGCGGGGGGGTCTTGAGGGGCCTGGCGTGGAGGGCGTTGGGACGGCCTCTGCTGTGCTGGGCCCGGGGGTGCTGCTGCTTTTCGGAGGAGCTTCCAAGGCTGGTCGAGTGGGTGAAGCTAAGCTGCTGATCAGGGGACAGACTGGCTGGATGAGTGTTTGTGTGCAGGCCCAGAATAACTGGGGTAAGGATTTCATTGTGCCTGTGTCTGTGTTTGAGTCCTCATCAGTTTTTTATAGTTTACAGTGAATCACAGTGTAAGGATTGAAGGTTTACTTGAGATTTGTTTTGTTAGAAAGTGCAGGAAATTTTGCTTGTATGCAAAGATCTAGGTAAACCGGTAGTGGTGTATAGTATTCATAATATTAATACATGTAGTCCTATACAGTTCTGTTAACTGTAATGTGTGTGCCATACAAATGGATGATGGGCTACATGGTATGTGTACCTGAATATCATATGAATGCCATGTTTGTCTGGCAGGCACCCGGATGCATCACACGGCAACGACAGTCCCAGGATGGGGTGTGCTGGTGTTCGGTGGACGCTCTTCTCCACTTAAGCCCGTCTCCAGCGTTCTCAGACTGACACATGGCCCCTGTTCTCCTGCAGATGTTCTAGGCATCTCTGCTCCAGGGTGGCTTTCTTTAAAGGAGATATCTTGTACTGGGACTGTGCCACTGGCCAGGTGGCGACACACGGCCACACTGCTGAGTTACAAAGGTGAGTATAGCTGAATGAAAATGGAGGTGCCTGTTCGTGTTTGGCATGATGTTGGATTTACGTGATTGACACACAGCATATAGCTAACGAAAGGCGAACTGACTGGTTCTGTCACTGTAATTCGTCTCATCAGGGCAAGAATTCCTGTTTGTGTTTGGAGGCCGAACAGAGACGGAGTCAGTACTGGGAGATGCTCACTTCCTCAGATTAGAAGATCAGCACTGGACAGCGGTCTGACCTCATTTGTTGATTTGTGAAGTTATTTGTAATATTGTTTTATTGCCACACCTGTATTTTAGTTCTGAATTTTAGTCATAACATTTTGTAAGATAAAAGTATGGACTGGACTTAGTTGTACAACTGGCTGATAGCTGTATAAGCAGTTATCACAAAAGACACAAGGTGAAAAAAAATACTTGAAGGAAAATAAGGCTGTCTTTGCTTACAGGTACCTGTAGAGGGTGCTGTGCCTGCAGCTCGACACTCTCATTCAGCTTGTGCCTATGAAGAAGGGGTGGTGATTTGTGGTGGCCTGGGTCGAGGAGGGGTCCCTCTTGGAGACACAGTTTTACTGCAGTCTACAGCTTCAGGTTTCCACTGGAAGGAGCTGCTGGTGCAGCCCCCCCTAGTGCCTAGGTCTGGCACTGCACTAATGATCATTTTCACAAATTAAGGAGATGAATATGTTAAAAACTGCATATATATTGCAAATTTGTGGTTGTTTTCCAGAATTATGTTAATGATTTTTAAAAGTTAGTTTTGTTCATTAGTATTAATCTTTCTGTGTGTACAGTAGTTATCTTTCCAGTTAAATCTGTGGTTCAAATCTGACTGCTTCAGTTGAATTAAAATTCCACATTTTTGTTTTAGGTATTCTCATTGTTCCCACGTGATTGGCCAGCAGCTCATCTTAGTTGGAGGAGTTTGGCTGCAAGCAGACGGCGTTCCAGGGGTTGCAGTAATTCACCTCACCACTGGTTGCAGTGTTGAATATCAACTAGACGTTGTGAGTTATTTCTCTTCTTCACTCTTACTCATTTGTTATATTAATAAAGAGACGATTTTCAGAGCAACTGCATCCAATCATATTGTTTGTCTTTTCAGTCGGAGGTTCCTTGGCCCCTCATGTTGCAGTCTGTCTGTTCTGAGCCCGTGGATGAAGATGGAGCAGTGATCATGTTGATCGGTGGAGGGGGGAACTGTTTCTCGTTTGGGACTCATCTGAACCCCCAGCCAGTCACCTTAGATGTAAAAGGTGTTCTTTGAGACATATGGCAATGTACTAATCAGTGGATCAATCAGTGGAAAAAAAGCCATTTGGTTTGTAACCCCTACCATGACTGCAAGGCCATGCCTGTGTTTATCCTGTTACAGCTTGTTCCAAAAGTTGTATGTGCCATGTATCTAATTGAATATACGCAAAACATTTTATCCCACAAATGTTGTCTATATAAATTAAATACCAATAAGTATTTTTTATAACCAGCTTCCTTTTGTCAGGTGAACCTGTGCTTTGACGGTGTGTGAGAACAGGAGGTTTGCAAGCGTATCCAGGGACATAGACATCAAACTAAAATAATAATAAACTGTAAGCTGGGTAGGCTGCTTTGAGGACTGTCTGCCAAGCTGATGAAAATTTAAAATCACAACCATGCAAGTTCATGAAAAATTCAATTTCGTAGCATAAACATTGATGGAGATGGTGAATATTCAGTGAAAGCACAGCATCTCTCAAAGTGCTTGCCACTCAAGATTTATTGAACAAGTGCTTAAGTGAGTCATTATTCTAGGTGGGTGGGGGTGGGGGCGGGGGGCCTTCGGCAGGGTCTTATGTGGGATCACTCTTTGAGGCGGCGGAATGACTGCACCGTGGGACAGGCGGCCCCCCAGTCCAGAGACTTGCGGTACTGGCCTTTCTCCAGCAGGAACTGGCGCCCGCGGTAGTTAGGGTGCTCGTAGAAGACCCACACCCCCTCCAGCACCTTGCATGACTGGAACTCTCTGATGCGGAGGTGCTCCTGAAGAGAGGGGCAGTCCTCCATAGACTCAAAGACCTGTCCTGCAAAGTCGGCCTTTTCATAGAGCTGGATCCTGTACTGGGTCCCAGTGGCCTGCAAGCAGGGTATGGAAATTAAAGGGAGGTGTGGTAATACGGTAACTGCTACAACTTTGGTCTGCTAGTACTGATGTCATTGATTTTGTCTGTTTCAGAAGCGTGCTTTCAGCTTGCAATCAAATAACTCTCTGCATTTTAGAGTAAAGCTTTCTATTGTTTGCACTACAATATGTGATATAATGTGAAATTAGCCACTGTTTAAGGTTTCATTATTATGTTGTCAAAATGTTTTAAATGTTATTCAGTATTTCATCTATTTACTGTCTGAGTACTTGTGCTGCACAGGGTCAGCACAGGGTCTAACCTACCCAGGCAGCACAGGGCATGAGGTAGGGCTGCACCTTGGATGGGGAGACAGTTTTTGCAAGGCACACACACAGTTGCCCAAAGTATGTTCTCAGCATTTCATTTGTCCTTCATACAATACTTAAAGCAAAACAAAGTCGTATTGTGATATGGATTAAAACCCTTCTGTGCATTTTAGTTTAACTAAACAAAGGTTAAAATTTCTTTTACGCACAGGCTCTGCGTGGGAGTAAACCTTTGTTGGTGTTATTGATCTTAGCATCTGAAAGACCATTGTGCTACATTAATTAAATGGAAATAACACAACTTCCTTCCATAAGAGTATCAATAAATTAACTTTTTTGAAAACTTTTGATATCATCATCATTAATGTATGATATATTAATTTTCTTAGAATTTCTAAAACGTATCTATTTTAGTCAGGCAAATTGGTGTCTCTAAATTGCCGATAGTGTATCCATGTACATGCAGTCTGCACCCAGGGTGTTCCTGAGTCTTGGCTCTGCACAAAGCTGTACTGGATAAGTGACTGGAAAAAGGATGGACCTACTTAGGCAAATTTGCTTCAGGCAGATAGTACTCCAGACATTTACGTCAGAGGGAAAACAATTGCTGCATTTATCTTTAGTTTTACTGAATATCCTAAATCGAGCACATTATAAGTGGTATTCACAATATGCTCCTTAATACAATATTTGTCTATTTTTGGAAAAAAATGAGGAGATGCTCAGCACGAGTGGACTTACAATGTGGATCATCTTGCAGGAGCTTAAGCGATCATTAAAGCCCATCCAGCGAAGGTATTCTGGGTACTCTCCATGGGTCAGCACATACTGGTAGCCCATGTAGTTGGGACGCTCATACACAACCCAAACACCGCTTTCGATACGGATGGAATTACAGCGGCTCAGGTAGGCATGGAAGTCGGTACAGTCGCTGTCGCATTCATACCGACGGCCCTGGAAGTTCTTGTCCTCGTAGAAGATGATCTGGAAGGGAGAAGATGCGATAAACAGAATTTTGCTTAGATGAAGAGGATTTTTTCATGTGACATGCCTTGGAAGTGGAGAGGAATGGCGTTATACATCAGTTTTTGCATCTCAGGCATGAATTACTGCCTGCGTGCTACAACCATCTAATTTGTGCAACTCTCCTGTAACTAGAATACTACATTTGCCTGTAGGCTTTCATTAGGAAAACAGCATTGCCGTGAACGGACAATCTGGCTGAAAGGTTCAATTCCATGACATCAACAGAGCATGAAAGCAAGCAGGCATCGCGGGCTATAAAAGGTCAAAGACCAACACAAAGCTTTCAGTCCTTTATCTTGACTGCATGATCATGGATCAATATCTATGAAAGGTTCTGTCAGTGCATAGAAAAGAACGTGTGTCAGGCTCAGAATCATTCCAGGTTCAGCCGTACAGTCATTACTGCTCTGCAGACTATGACACCAATGGCTAAAGCATCCAATTAATTGTTATTTTTTAAGTGTTCAAGGTGACTGCAGGGAGTCACTGAGGTGCGCGAAGCTCCTGTACTTACTCGGCCCATTTTTGACTTGCCTCAAACACACTGGGGTTATCTCCCTGAAGTCTCCCTGGCACTAAGGTAGACTAGGCTGCTGGGCATTTATATACCCTACTGGGTTTTATAAATGGGACAGTCGCTTTGTCATGAAAATTAGATCCAAAAATTGAGTCAGTGATTCTGAGGCTATTCATGTTTTCCAGAAAAGCAAAGAAGGATTATGGCATAAAGGCAGGCCAGTGTTTCCCTGAAACACCCCCACACCAGCCCCTCCCTAACCCCACCCGCTGTCCATCCCTTTGCCAAGAAACCCAATGCCCAGTTTTCAGCACCCAGACACTCTGGATCATTGTATCACTCTGCACTGAATGAGCAGAACTACTTTTGTGATTCAGCATTCTCATATAACAAAAAGCAAAAACAATTTAAAAGTCTATGTGTGTTGGTGGTGCCAATGTGAAATACAAGATGGTAAAATCTATGAGTTGGCAAAAAGAAAACAAATGCACAACACCATGTCCCCATTCAACCCTCTTGGTTTTGGGCTGACAAGGAAATGTTTGTTAATTGGTCCAGCACATCACACTCCATTTCAAAGCAAAACCAGAAAGCGCATGAGCAAATTAAGTTTGTATTCTGAGTCAGAGTAGCAATAACACGTCTGTCATTGCATCACTAGTCATATTCACTATATCTTGAGTGACTACACTACTGTCCACTGCTCAGTGCTGTTTGTCACTCTGTCACACAGTCCCTCTTACATGTTTTACTGCTTATATCCAACCATCTGCTAACCACTCAGCCAGTACCTGGTTGTGGGGAAGTTCTGGAGCTTATTGCAGCTTATCATAGAGCACAATGCAGGGGTAAACCTCAGACAGGGGATGGGATTTCAACTACCAACTCTGAAGCTGGTGGAGGAGGGTGTGTGGCTCAGTTAGGAAGCTGTGACCCTTGGTGGTTGCTAGTTTTAGTGCTGGGGCCACCAATGTGATTTCACCACTGGGCCCTTCAGCAAGTCCCTTAACCCCAATTGCCTGCCTGGCTGACTCTGATGCTTTGGATAAAAGCATCTACAAAATGAAAAAATGTAAGGTATGAAGCAACAGTGCTACCCATTAAACCAATGTGTCACTCTAATACTTGCATATGTTCACATTTAAAACTTTCAGACTACTTATTTAAGTTTACAGAGGTCAACAAAAAACTAAAATCAAGCAAAAAAATTAATTTATTTTTGAAATACAATGGGACTGCTTAATATTTTGCAAAAGTCCTATAGAAAAGAACTATCTGATGTACCTTTTAAACAATACAGTACATTCACAAAATAGGGTGATTTTTAACTAGACAAGCGTACCAGGGCATGTAAAATCTCCAATGTACTGAATAAGGGCAATGCTGGTCTTAAAAATTCATAACTTCGTTTAATGTAAAAATGCAACTTAATTACTTAAAATGTTTTGTAACTGGGTTAATGCAGATATATCCACAGTAAAATGTTTAATTTCTCTGAGAACAATCTGACAAAAAATACAAACATTGTCTATCATCTGGATTATAAATTTTTTGCTACCGTTACTGCGAAAACTCCAAAGGACAGATCAGTATGTTGGCTGAAAAAACCATCATATTATATCCTCACACTGAAACTACATATATACAGATTGAGGCACGCGGCACAACACACATCTGAATGCCTGCAGCCTGACTTTCCTGAATTTACAAATGAAATGAAAAAGGAAATGAAGTGGAAACTAGCATGATCCCTGACTAATTCAATTACGCTATAACCATAGCAGTGCTGGTGAAGACACTAAACAGAGCTTCCCTGGAATTGAAAGCAGTGTTAGTGTGTCCCTTCAACCAAAGACAATGCGTGTAATGCCCTGCAAAAATGTAGACATCTAATCAGAGGTAAGGTGCTGAATGTTGTGGGCAGCTTCTGTGATTCTCAGCTGGTGACAGTCATTAGCAGGCCATGGGTGTCTGCATCACCATCCGCCTTTGACCTTCAAGACTTGGCTCAATAGCCCCGTGTTCAGTGCTTTTCGCATCCTCCGTGGCGCCATTGTGGTCCTCGGTACTCAGAGCGGATGGGATGAGGCTGTCCAGCTGCTGCCGGTTGCCAGACTCCAGCAACCATTCGTGGAACTTCTGCTCCACTAGAGTCTGGAACTGTTTGCGTTGCTCTCTGAAATGTGACATACAGAAGGCAAATGTACAAATGTCTTAACTTGATGCAATAAGAAAGGCGTTGCTCATTTCACATTAAGGGGTACAAATGCTCCCAAATCCCAATGCATTGCACTTTGTCAATATCAATTTAAACATCTGGCATTTAAGCACCATATTTAAGGTAGCATTATCTACATGCTATTACTGGAAAGAATTGGAAACGGTAGCTGTAAGTGAGTGGTGACCAATATTATCCAAAAGTCCAGTGTGTATGTAGGTTTTTGGGATAACGTTTAGGTCAGCTGTTCAAACCCAGGTGTGAGGACTCTTCAGCCAATCAGTCCTCTAATCAGTAATCTAATTATGGAGTTGCTGTGAAAACCCGCACACACACCGGCCCTTTCTGGATGAGACTGCCCCCCCCTGCTACCTGCTAGCTAGCTGTGCCTCTATGATAGGCAACACGATGGGGAAAGGCGACTTACTTATTTAGGTTTGCATTCTGCACTGTCTTCTGCCAGTCCTTCATCCTTTGATTACGGCCATCGATGGCTTTCTGATAAGACGGCGGAAAGCCGCCAGGCACCTCACATGTGTCCCCCCCCATCTTGAAGGGCACCACCAGAGGGTAAAACTCAGAAGGTGGAAGCAAGCGGTAAGGAACATTATCAGGGTTGCTGCTATCAGCACCTAGAAGCAGTGGCTGGTCCCAGGCGTTTGGAACCACAGCCAGGCCAACAGCAGCCATGTGATCTTCTAGGGAGGGATAATGTGTGTGGAAGGGACCCAGAGTGACAGCCACATTGCCAGGCAGCAGCAGAGGTCGGGTGGGCGTCAGCACATAGAATGTGCAGTGGGAGGAGGCGCCCACTGCCAGTCGACCTGCCACACATACCACCCTCACGTTCTCGCAGCTCTGCACATGCACACTCGTCTCCACTGGACCCAACACCACTGTACTGTTTCGGCACTTGTCCAGGCTCACCGACCTGCAATGGAATCATCAAGCAGAAGAATGAGCAGGTGTGAAATGCAACATCCTTATCCCCGCTACAGACCCCACCAGACACTCACCTGAGGGGAGAGAGCAGGTAGATGAAGGCCTCACTGCAGCGGTGCAGTTTGATGTTGGCCCCGGCCAACTTGTCCGAGTCCTTGGCCAGTGTTTGGCGAAAAACCTGAGACATTAGCACCAACTTGCTGCCTGGTGGTGCCACGTGGGTGTTTCGTGCAATCCTGGCTCTCTTCATTGCACCTTCAACTGGACCGCAAAGTCAAGACACACGGCTATAAGCAATGCTGTAAACAGACACTTATCAGGCTTCTAAAACTACAAAACTATGAAAAACTGCCTTTTCAGTCCTAAATGCCATTTATGACTTGGATTCATAAAAATAACCCCAACACCTAAAACAGCATTTGAGAATTCATGAAATCTACCAGCAAAAAATAAATAAATATAACAAAATATGAAGTCATTGAAGAAGGAAACAGGCAAGGAGAAAAGGAAGTGGAAAAGGGTGTTCCTCAGATCTTTGAGATTAAAAAGTGGACATGGTGAAGGATATCAACAGGGAAATAATTGAAGGACCAAAGATCAAACAGAGATGAAAGAAATACACAGAAGACCTCCACAGAAAAGACAAGCAAGTTTTAAATTCTTGATAGTCACCATCACCAAAAACATCACTTGGTCATATCACACCATAGCATTCTAAGGACAGTGCAATTGTCAACCAGCAGTGTTAACTAATTTTCAGAGAAGGCTATGAAGCCTCTCCTCACTGGTTACATAACATCTTTGTACTCCAACTGCTTGACATAGGACTGCAAAGCAATGCAGTGGATCAGAGCTTCAATAGCACTGAGCTCACAGCAGTCCAGGGCATGTATGTAACATGTAGCCTTGGGATGGCATATTGTGTCATAAAGGACTCCAGTCACCTGCATCTGCCAGGTGTTTGTTCATAGCAGTGCTGTTTTTGTTATTTATTATTAGCTGCTCATCATTAATTTACTGTCTTTTATATGTCTTGCACTTATTTAACACTATGATCTCCACGCAAAAGCCCACAAGTAACAAATTCAAAATTGAACATACTAGATACAAAAAAAAAGACTGCATAGCATCAGCATAACTTCTCAACTTACAAACAACGTGCAAAAAATCTAAGCGGAGAATCTGGAATAGAAGAAAACGTACAACTGTAACCTGAAGATTGTGTTGATTGACAAGGGTTCAAGACAGACCTTGCCTCCTTGCAACAATTATGAACAACAAAGAATCCAGTGGACTGGAAAGGATTGTAATGTTGGAGGGTTTATATGTAACAAAGGAAGAGGATCAGACAAAAGATAACTCAAAGTATCGCTTATATGATCTGCAGAAGTTGACAAATGTTTTGACTGCACCTAAGTAGAATACCTTGCTGAACCCAAGCCAACTTCTTGCCAGAACGCAAGCAGGCAGAGACTCCAAATGGGTTGAGGCTCAACACCTGTCGCAGCCACACCTGCAGGTGCTTCGCTGAGAAGGAACGGCTGAGCTTGGAGTAACCAGCCTCGGTTTGGAGGGGGGCACGCCCCAGTAGCTTCTGAAGCGAGTGCACAGTCCTGCCCCTGCCAAGAGATCCCTCCAAGAGGAAGCTGAGCCCATGCAGTGCTTCCATGGACAGCTGACTGTCCTGCACCACCTGTCCTGAAGCACTCAGCTGCCCTGGCTCCATCAGCAGTTCCAGCAGCTCGGACAGGTGGTTCTGGATAAAGGTTAAGTGTGCTTGGTCATCCCAGTTCTGCAGGTAAAAAAAAAGAAGAAAATTCATCCAAAGGTGATTCAGACACACTTTCCAAAACAAAGTCTATCGGCTGTTATTTGGCTGAGTTTCTTACAATTTAATGATTATAAAAACAAGCTGTAAAGAACAACAAGATTATTTACATGCTTGACACGGAGTTGCTATTGTCTTAAAATAGATTCTATGGGACTTTTTAAAAATGACTCAGACATTGTAACAATGTAACAGCTAAAACAAAGCTAAACAGTTCCCAGGGATAATGAAAGTACCTTATTCTGAGAACTAGTCTTGGCTTCACGCTCAGAGGATGTGGACAGGGATGTGGATCGAGGACTAGGCCACTCTTCACCAATCAAGGAGGTCCGCAATGACACCCGATTCAAATTTTGCATGTGGAGGAAGAGAAGGAACTGCAGTGTGTCTACAGACAACTAATTAAGATGGGAATTCAATGAAGACAAGGGGAAATAGAGAAAAAGGTAAACGAAGGGAAAAATACAAAGTAATGGGTATCAATCAGTGCTTCAAATGATGCCTATCCTCTGCTCCATTTACAGTGTATCTGGCTGCACTCACCTTGCTGCGCAGACATTCAAGTTCCTTAGGGGAGCTGCACTGAGATACACCTTCAGCCCACTCTAGCCTGTGTTCAGGGGTGTGGGGCAACAGCAGATCGAAGGTCTCAAAGTAGAGCCAGGCCAGGTCCTCCGACAGCTGCATCTTGCCACATGCAATGTGTCGCCACATAGGCCAGCTCAGCTGGGGGAAGCAGCCCTCCCGTGTCCGTACATAGGTAGCCATCTTGCGCAGGTAGCGCAGACTGAGCTTGGTTGGGGGAGCCACCTGAAGTGCCCCCAGCAAAAAGGGCTCCAGACGTGCCCAAACACTCACACCGCTCTGATCCATTGCTACCAGAGAAAGACAACCGGGTTCAGTAAAGAAGCTGCCGATTAACATCAATGCTCCTGCTATTACACTTCACACTGTCAGCTTTTCACTGATTAAATGATGAAGCAGTTTTATCTGGAGTGAGGAAAGAGGATTCAGATCGCAATCGAACAAAAATCCAAAACTATTAGATACTTGCGCAGCTAAATGAATAAAGGTGTAACTAAAGAAAGAGGTAAATACAAATGATGTTAACGTTCTTTAATGCACTGAATAAAATCGCATCGAAACAATGTAAGCGATGAAAGCAGACAGGTTATAGGATACGGAGGACTCCAGTATTCGTTTTTACTGAGCCATCAGCAGGTCAAGAAAATTAGGGACGAAACAGTACAACAAACAACCACCAGCCAAAAAAAAAAAAGAAGTTGGATAATTTGTAAGGGACTTATGAATGATTTATAATGTGACTATTGTTTAATTATTACACAGGTCTACAAAAAAAAATTTCAGGTGCCAAGGTTTTTTGAATAGATTTAGGGTATGTGAGGGTGCTGATTCAAAAATCACATTACTTTTGTTGAATTGGTTCTAGTTTTTGAGATAATGGACATCCATGAAAATAATGCATTCCCCCAATGCGACTTGGGTGTGATAACAAATGCAATAGCTTTTGGTCTGTCTTTTGACTCTTTAACAGTGTCTTAGGCAATGAAATGAATGATGAAGCATTGAAGGAGAGTCTGAAAATAAAATTAGAGTAAAGTTCACATGTGCGTGTTTGCATGTTCATTTATTGCTGTTGTTACTGTGGTGGTGAATATTTACCCAGATCAAATCTGCCAAGTCCTTTCAAAGGAAGGGCATCATGGGAACACCTGTCTGGTATTTAGCCAGAAATGGCTGAAATGCTCGTAAAACTACATGAAAAAATGTAGTTTGGCCAGAAGAAGGGGATCCATTCGGGCTTCAGAAATGCAGTCAAAAGGTCCCTGGGTTTTTCACCTATTTTCACAATAGAGGGCCAGACTTCCAATGCTCATTTGACAGCTGGCAAATTTACAAGCCACCAATGGCCACAGAAAGGTAGAGGGAATCCTGAGGATGATGTTGCAGCTGTGAAGTCCTCTCTTCTGGCTGGTGCAGAGTGGAAAATAAAATGTAGTGTTTGGAGCATTTTCTCCACCATCCACACTTCAAAACCAGTCTTGAATGAGTTGTTAAAGGTATGTTGGCCACAACTTCCTACAATTACTAACTGTGTCCCAGCAAATTGCTCACCACAGTGTGAATGTCATCATTGGACGTATAGGAGTGATGTCGGCTAACAGTTTGCAAAGCCCATAGCACTTCTGCTTTCAGTGTGTCGGTTGAGGAGAATGTACTGAAGGCACTGCTTATCGTGGGATCTGGAGACACTGCCAAAGTGGGATGATCTGTAGAGGTTGTACTTGCAGGACTGGCAAACAACTGAATGGGGACAGTTGTTGTCTGACTTTTGACAAAACACTTGTGCTTTTCTCCCCTGATATGTGAGTCATTGACATTAATAACAATTAATAATGAATTAATATTGTATTTAATCAAATCATACATAACTTTTTCCTGTCACTGTTAGATATTTTACATTTCTTTTTTGTATGATGTTAGACTGTTTACTTACTAGTTGTAACTAAAATAAAAATATTCTTGCAATTCTGAATGCTTTTCAAACGTGTTGCGTTAACTATTAAATATCTCAGAAACTAGAGCCAATCTGGCAAAACTGAAGTCATATTCTTAATCAGCACCATAAACTTAATATAAAACCGTTCAGACATCGTTGGCACCAAAATCACTGTATACCAGTGTTATAACAAAACTAGGTAGTTACTTACGGTCGTAAATTTAATTAAACCCTGTTAATCCAATGGTGTCAAAATCCAGTCCTGGAGGGCCGGAGCCCTGCACATATTTGGATTTCGCCTCATTTAACACACCTGATTCAACTTGCAACGCCTTATGCTAATTACCACACAGCTCTTGAGCCGAATCATTTGTGGTGTAACAGGGAAAGAACTAGCTACAGTACACAGGGATCTGGCCCTCCAGGACTGGAGTTTGACACCCCTGTGTTAATCGCTAAGGTCCGCTCGCAATTTCAGTGACAAATATCAAATAGTCGACGCTTCGCCAAGTTCCCATGACAACGGCCGTTCAGGCCTGTGTAATAAGACTCGTTAGATTTAGCTTCAGCATCATGTGTGCAACAAACTGCATTATAAGTACTGAAACGTTACCTTTTAAGACTCCTCCTCCACTTAAGCACTGATTCTGATGTCCCACAATAAGTTAGTCGTCAGCCATCTGAATGGTGAATGAAGAAAATCAGTCACAATACAGTTTTCTTTTGCAGCCTTCAGATAAACACATCGTCTTCCTATTTACCGCGCTTAACGCGAGCACGCGCTTCCTGCACGCGAAGGCGCGCTTTTTGACTTTTTGACACACTGGCACGAGCTGCAAGTCCTTTGACGTTGCTGCAAATAAATTCGTAAAGTTAGAAGCTATATCTCTATAGAAGAAACTATTTGTTTTGTCGTGCACATCGACGTCAGACTTAGCTTATGGAAACTGAGAATACTACATAACGCTATACCATATTGTTAAAAGTGTATATGATTTAATACTTCTTCAAATAAGTAGGTAAAATATTACGCTTTAATTGCTTATTAATTTGCAAATTCGGAACTAAGTTAAGTCATATAAAAAACGGCACTTGCTCTTTAACGTCCGATACACAAGTAGTACGGAGGGAGGGTTTGAGAGGCGGGTTCTTCCGGGCGGATTCCGGCGAGAAGAGGAAGAAGCTGCTGACAGGCAGGCTGAATCTGAAACTGAGGGGAAGAGTTTAGTTCATATGTTAACAACAAAAACGTTACCTATGGCTCCGAGAAGTGTTAATTTATGGAGTGTGTGCTGTTTGCTTCTGTGTTTTGTTGCGGCAGTGTTCGCAGGGTGAGTAATCTAATATAATACCGCAGTTTAAAGTGTTCAAAATGGGATTGCTTGCTAATACACATGTTGCATTGTGATTGGTCTACAACTGCCTAAGTAGTTAGGGAGGTATCGATTCATTTATGATAGAACCAGAATATTTTGTTTACATTTTTAACACGCATACGTTATTGTGAACCCGTATAACAATATACATGTAAACAATGCAGTTCCTTTAATTGTTTCATGTTGTCATGCTGTTTTTATTGCCAAGTTAGGAAATTTCTTGTAGGCTTAAAATTCAAATGTACAATACGTTACAAATGATCAATTGTCAAGCATTGTTCGCTTTATGATAAATTTCAATGTGTTTAAATGTATATATTTTCTTAAAGAAGTAACCCCAGCGACATGCATAAGTTAAACTTGACAGATTCTAAAAAGTGTGTCTGACCATCTGTTTTCTGTTCTTGAAGGACTGGGTCAATTGGTTGGTTAATCAAATATTTCGTTTTCAAAGCAATTGAATATAAAACGTCACTGTTTTCACTGACATGAAGGTTTCACATGCATGTAAAATAGACGTTGTTAATAATGTCATTCATCGTGCAGTAAATAGTAAGAACGCCAAGGGAAGTCAATCACGGATATTCTTACATCATGTACGGAGTTTCATTATGCTTAAAATATTTTCAAATGTTTTGTATTATAATAAAATCCGTGCATTCGTTTCTTTTTGGTAACGGTTTTAGTCATTTAAGCAAATATGATTCGTAATCTCGTAACCTTTATAATGTAGACGCGATTTCTACAAGATATTGGGGGTGCCCAAGACGGCATCTATTAAGGACATCAAGAAAGCCTACAGAAAACTGGCTCTTCAGCTTCACCCAGACAGGAATCAAGGCGATCCAGAGGCTCAAGATATGTTTTCAGACCTAGGGGCAGCATATGAGGTAAGGAGGCATGTAATATAATGAGATCTCTCAGAGGTTAGCACGTTATTGTTTCTTATATAAAAATTCAGAAAAAGGTCTGTCAGAAACGCATGCTTGTTCTATAGTGCTCATTCTGGACTGAGAACTCTGGAAAAAGAGGTTTCAGTGTCACTGCTGTACATGAAACACACACGCAAACACTTTTACGTGAAGTAAAATATAGTTCAGTATCGTATGCGTGAACATCAGTTTTTATCATGTAAGAAATAGTTATCCAAAGCGAAACAGGAATTTCTGAGTAAGTTTTCAGCGAGTCGGCTGATCATGTTGCTGTTGGAAACGATGTGGCATTTCTATTGGTCATGTAGACTGTGTGGCCATTCCTGATTGGTAGATTTCGGGGTGAAAGTTTAACCTAGTGCTTGCGTAAATGTAAACCATGCATCAAATGCTATCCTGAAATCTTACTTGGGTAACGAACACTAAACTTTTTTCATATCGAAAATTCGAAAATAAATCTCACGGTCGTGTTTTTCCAATATGTTGCGTTTGTGAAGTACATATATAAACTTTTTTTGTATAAATAGTGTTTTACAGTGTGTAATGCTCTTATGAAAGTGATGAAAAATAAACGAAAAATAATTTTGTCAATGACTCGTGATGAAATATGGCACATTTTACTGTTAAGAGCCAACAGCGAAGTTTAATAAACTATTTGTAGTTTGCTATTAAACTATTAAATACTTTTGTCTGACGCATCTAATTATGTGTGTATCTTTACTTTTGTGTGGAATCCAGGTGCTCTCTGATGAGGAGAAAAGGAAACAATACGATAAGTTTGGAGAAGAGGGATTGAAAGAAGGCCATTCCAGTTCCCATGATGATATCTTCTCTAGGTATATCTTAACAGAGTGGATATGATGGGAAATGCAGAGGCATGTCTTTTTAGACAGAAATAGCCAAGAATGTGTACAATCATATATATATTTTTTTTTTTGGTAGAATTATTTATCTTTAGGTTTCTGTGTTTAAATGCAGTAAATATGTAATATACACACAGTCTTACAGCCATGTTTCCCGTTTTCTTCATTCTTTTATTTTAGTTTCTTTGGCAACTTCGGGACATTTTTTGGTGGAAGCCCCCAGAATCAAGATCGCAATGTCCCTCGAGGGAGTGACATTGTGCTAGACCTGGAGGTCACACTTGAAGAGGTCTATTCTGGAAATTTTGTGGAGGTAAATTCCACCTTGTCTTTTGATAAAGAGGATGACAGTTTGTAATAATGTCGTGGCCATCCTCATCTTCACATATCTTTTATATTGCCGTTTTCTTTTCTTTTTTTCCTTAGGTGGTGCGTAACAAGCCCGTAGCCAAAGAGGCTCCAGGGACGAGAAAGTGCAACTGTAGGCAGGAAATGAGAACAACGCAGCTGGGACCTGGGCGCTTCCAGATGACTCAGGAAGTCGTCTGTGATGAGTGTCCCAATGTCAAGTGAGTCTTTGTATTAGGCTTACCCTTGCCAGAGAGTTCACCACTCCGAATCAGAAATAGCTATTAATAATAAACGTGTTCCTCCACAGGCTGGTAAATGAAGAGAGGACATTAGAGGTGGAGATTGAGCAGGGAGTAAGGGATGATATGGAGTATCCCTTCATTGGGGAGGGTAAGAGATGTTCACTGTTGCACGGCGTTAAATAGCAGACATGGTAGATGACGCGATTAAAATCCTACTGACAACAATAGAAGCTAGTATACGATAGAACTCTCTAATGAAACCGCAGTCTGTATCTGATTTGCACAGACTATAAAGAGAAGTCAGACATACAGTACATTCTCAAACTATTCAGACCCCTTCACTTTTTCACATTTTGTCATGTTGTACCCATATGGCAAAATAGGATTAAAAAATTTTTTGCAAATTAATTAAGAATAACAAAACCAAGATTTCACATTTATGTAAGTATTCAGACCCTTTACTCAGCACTTGGTTGAAGCATCTTTTGCTTTCTTGGGTATGATGACAAGCTTTGCACACCTGGATTTGTGGATTTTCTGCCATTCTTCTCTTCTGATCCTTTCAAATTCTGTGAGGTTGAATGGGGATTGTCAGCTATTCTCAGGTCTCTCTGGAGATGTTCGATTGGCTTCATGTCAGGGTTCTGGCTGGGCTGCACAGGGACATTCATAGAGTTGTCCCTAAACCACTCCTGCTTGTCTTTGCTTTGTGCTTGGGCTCATTGTCCTGTTGGAAGGTAAACCTTCAGCTCAGTCTGAGGTCCAGACTGCTCTGGAGTAGGTTTTCATTAAGGATGGCTAGAAGAATAATGCTTCAGTTCTCAAATCTCTCCTCAGAGGCACCAGTTCGGTTTGGTGTTCACTTTAAAAAAGAAATTTTAAACTATTATACCATAAGCCTGCATCATAACAAAATGTGAATAAAGTGAAGGGGACTTTCTTGATTGCACTATAGTTGCTTGATCAGTTTATTGCACGTGGTGTTTTTTCTCTTTGAATATAATAATTACTAAAAATAAAGTGTACACACTCCTGTTAAAATGCCAGGTTTTTGTGATATAAAAAATAAGATCATAATAAAACATTTCAAAATTTTCATTTCTTTTCATTTTCCCACCTTTAAATGTGACCTATTACCTGTATGATTCAATTGGAAAAACAAACCTGCTGGGGGCTGGTTGCATAACTGTGCACACCCATGAACTGATACTTTGTTGAAGCATCTTTTGATTTTAATTACAGCATTCAGTCTTTTTTTTGGTAGGAGTTATATCTTGACTTGGCAATATTTGCCCACTCTTGCAAAAGCACTCCAAATCTGTCAGATCTGTCTGTGGGCATCTCTTGTGCACAGCCCTCTTCAGGTCACCCCACAGATTTTCAGTAGGTCTGGGCTCTGGCTGGATCATTCCAATTCTTTTGTTGATTTGGAAGTATGCTAGGGGTCATTCTCGTGCTGAAAGGTGGAAGTCCTCTTCATCTTCAGCTTTCTTGCAGACACCCAAAGGTTTTGGCCAAATTTGACTGGTACTTGGAACTGTTCATAATTCCCTCTACCTTGATCATATTCCCAGTTCCAGTTGAAGAAAACGAACCCAAAGCATGATGCTGCCACCACCATGCTTCACCATGGGTGTGGTGTTCTTTTGGTGACGCACTGTGTTTTTGCGGCAAACATACCTTTTGGAATTGTGGCCAAAAGGTTCAACCTTGGTTTCATCAGACCATAACACATTTTCCCCCATGCTTTTGGGAGACTTGATGTATTTTTTCTGCAAAATTTAGCCAGGCCTGGATGTCTTTTCTTTTAAGAAAAGGCTTCAGTCCTGCGACCCTACCCCATAGTTATATGGAGAATACAGGAGATTGTTGCTGCTTGTAGCATGCAACCAGTACTTGCCAGAATTTCCTGCAGCTCCTTCAGTGTTGCTTGTAGGCCTCTTGGCAGCCTCCCTGACCAGTTTTCATCTTGTCTTTTCATCAGTTTTGGAGTGACGTCGAGTTCTCACTAATGTCACTGTTGTCTCATATTTTCTTTACTTCTTGATGACTATCTTCACTGTGTTCCATGGTATATCTAATGCAGTGGAATTTTTTTTGCACCCTTCTACTGACTGATACCTTTCAAGAATGAGATCCTTTTGATGCTTTGTAAGCTCTCTGTGAACCATGGCTTTTGCTGTAGGATGTAACTGAATAAAGGTCAAGAAAATCCTACCAGAACAGCTGAACTTTATTTGAGGTTAATCAGAGTCACTTTAATTGAAGGCAGGTATGAACCCAAAATGACTGAGTGCTGTAATTAAATCAAAGGGCGCTTTAGCAAAGTATTAGTTTAAGGGTGTGCAACCAGATTTATTGTGCACTTTTTATATTTTATATGGTTCCCCCTAACAGTTTTGTTTGTTTATCAATTATATTTTAAGGGTTATAGGTCACATTAAAGGTTGGAAAATTTTGTAAATGATTTAGGTCTCATTTTTTATATATCACGAAACCTGGCATTTTAACAGGTGTGCACACGTTTTATATCCACTGTACATACATGCCCTGTGATGGACTAGCATTGTGTGTAGGGCAGGGGTCTCAAACTCCAGTCCTGGGGGGCTGCAGCCCTACACCGTTTTCGGTTCACCCTCATTTAACACACCTGATTCAACTCCTTGTGCTAATTACCACACAGCTCTTGAGCTGAATCATTTGTGGTGGAAGGGGGAAAGAACTAAGCTACAGAGGGCTGCGGCCCTCCAGGACTGGAGTTTGAGACCCCTGGTGTAGGGTGTTGTATACCCCTGCCTTGTGCTCTGTGCTATCCAGGAAGTCTCCAGGTGCCTCATGACCCTGCATTGGATAACCGGTGGATGGATTTTAAGATGATTGTGTTGATGGAACTGAATGTATAACCCTCTCCGTTTCAGACACAGTTATAATCCTGCTTGATAATGCTTGCGTTTGGTTTCATTCCATCTAAAACTCTGCTTATGTATTTTGTGTGACACGTTGCCGCTAAACTAAATAGATAAAAATAAGTTACTCCAAATTGCCCTTGCTTAAGTATGATGTAATGCCTGAATGTGTGTGTGTGTGTGTGTGTGTCAGTAGTCCAAATCTATTTAGAATGTTATAGCTATAAGCCTAACAAGTGACAAGACAGTATTTGTCAGTACTTTGTACGTAGTTAATGTACAGTATTACATATTACAGGAATTGTGGGACTGATCAGAGAGAAATGAACACTAGATTTTATATTGATTTCAGATAATGTTGCTTTACTGATATGAAGGTCATTCAGTTGGATAAGTCATGGAAATGTATTTCACTTCTGCACAGAGTATGTGTTTTTAAATGAAGTGATTTAACATGAAAAGGATTCTGTTAATCCTTATCAGTACTATTTTACTTGCATTGTCTGTTATTGGGATTGTATGCACTTTAGTTGTGTTTAAGGTACCAATACAAAAGGCAACAATTAAATCAATTTAATATATAAATACTACTTACTAATATAAATACTACTTACTAATAATAATACTACTTACTGATTACTACTTATTGTAATGTAGCATCCACTTTTGCTGTATTCAGTTACAGCTACATCATTGGTTTCTTTTTTACTGTATTTCTCAGGTGAACCACATATAGATGGAGAGCCAGGAGATTTACGTTTCCGTATTAAAGTTTTGAAGTAAGGCTGACATCACCTTTCAGTACTTCATAAAAGTACCTTTGGAAATATAGCAACATCTATTCTGGTAACTTTAGTCTTGTATGTTTTTGTTTCAAGAAAACAGTAGTTTTTTGTGACTGTCCATGTTTCAAGGCACCCAGTATTTGAGCGCAGAGGAGATGACCTCTATACCAATGTCACCATCTCCCTGGTGGAGGCGCTGGTGGGTTTTGAGATGGAGATCACTCACCTAGATGGACACAAGGTATGTACAATTATGTCCTGCTAAAGCCATCTTCATAGTACGTATCTATAAACTGTGGTGGTTCAGTGGGTAGCGCTGTAGCCTCACCACACATTGGTTGTTTCTAACTTGCCCTCACCCTGTGATTGTGTGTGGAATTTGCATGTTTTCCCTGTGTTGCGTCGCTTTCCTTCAGGTTCTCCAGTTTTCAAAGACATGCAGGCAAATTGATATATAAATTGAAATATGGGAATGAGATTGTTTGCTTGTAATACCTTTAAAATCTCTCATTTTACTTAAGATTTCTGATGTCACAACATCCTTTAATTAAATTGTTTGTTACTCTGATCTGCTGGCAAACTGGTGTCAGGTTCACATTGTGAGAGATAAAATCACCAAGCCTGGAGCCAAGCTGTGGAAAAAAGGGGAGGGGCTTCCAAACTTTGACAACGTCAACATCCGAGGCTCACTCATTGTTACCTTTGATGTGGAATTCCCAAAGGATCAGCTGGATGAACAGCAAAGAGCAGGTATGAGAGGGCGTGTGCGAGCTGCAGTGCACAGAGTGGGGCAGAGTGAACAGTGCAACGTGATTGGGTGGTGAGAAGTAGAAACTGAATGGAAGAGGAGCAACTGTGTGAATCCATTTAATTATTAGAAATATGTAAAGCAGTGCATGAGAAGGGTGTTAAGAATGAGCAGAGTGTTCTGTTGCAGGGCTGTGTGTGATTGTCTCTTTTTGTCTTGCTGTTCCAGCAATGAAAGAGTTGTTGAAGCAGGAATCAATACAGAAGGTTTATAATGGACTACAAGGATACTGAAACACTAATACACAGGAGGACTTTCATTGGTGTGGACAGGCACAGAGAATCGTATCAGGATGAATGATTTCTTTATGGATATCACTCAGGATGAATGATTTCTTTATGGATATCACTCAGGATGTTTTTCTTTGATGTTCATTTTGTCAGCGTAATGCTTGTGGATCCACCCCAGCTCCCTGTTTTAGGAAATGCAAAGTGATTGGAAGTAGCATCCTTTCCTCCAGTTCTGATGGATATTTATTTTAGTTTTTCAGTTGTCTCCCCCCCCCCATTTTCTTTCTTTTCTTTTCTTAAATGAAGATAATCATTATCTGACAGGTCGAAATCTCTTGGTCGAAATCTTCTTAAAGGGAACTCCTGCTACGACTTGACGAGCCCTTTGTCTGCAGGACAGCCAGTCACAGCAGATGGCTTGAAATCCTAAGAAGGAATCGCTCCATTGCTCAGAATTATTGAGGCAGCACTTCCTTCGGAATTTTGCCAGGATGGAAATGCTCGCTCTTATTTTTCCCAACAAAAGTTTTTTTTATGATTTTTCTTTTAGTTTGGAAAAAATTTTATTCCAAGATTTAAAAAAATAAATATGGTGTTTAGTTTCTCACATTAGTTGTCTTGTAGTGATTTTACAAGAGCATGTGGCCATTTTGTTTCTTTGATTTGTATTTCTTTGGGTACTTGCAACTTCTCCTTGCTTATCTTCTTGTTGTGCGATATTGTTTTCACTTTTTGGATATTCAGTGCATATGATTTTTTTAAATCAGCAACCGCCTGTCTGGCTTCAGTTGTTCCATTTTTTACCTTCCATTTCCCCCTCTTGGTTCTCTTATCTCTACTCATGAACATCTGGACATTTTCTCTGGGCTGCATTTGATTGTGAGTCTGTTGTGAATAACAGACCGTTTTCTACAGTGCCCTGGAGGAAGAAAATGTTTCATTTTCATTTGAAAATTGACAATTAAAAGGTTTATTGTTTCAGTGGTATTCTTGTGTTTTAAGCTTTACTTCTCTGGACGCTTTCTCTGTCCTACTGAAATATTTGATACCAAGGTACCTGAGCAAGCAGTTAAAAAGATAATTGTTGCACTGTCAGTATAACTATTTACTGTATCATAACCATTATTTTATTACCCTAATCAATGTGCCCTGTAATAACATTCTGTACCAATGTAGTGAAAAGGCATTTTCGATGCTTCCCCAACTTAATTATGACTGGTGATGCTCATGGAGAGGCCCGAGGGGAGCTGTCTTATACCGTGGAATGAGACAGTAATCGAAACTAGAATGAAACCATTTTTCCTTAGACAAATATACCATATGTCATATTGAATAGAATTATCTGTGCTTTTTGCCAGTATCAGTTTGTAAGCCTCCAAAACAACAGTGATGGTCAGTTAGTTAGATATGTCCTTTACTTAATGACTGTTTCTCTGTTATGGGTTTACTTGTATCTTTAGCATAGCTAGTAATATTCTAGTATGTGTGAGAAGCCTGAGTGTGTCTTACTCCGCTTATATCCTTCTGTTGGTAGTGAAATGGATGAGGATACATGGTGCATATTGCCATATATACACTGGTAGTGCTTTCTAGGGGACAGGAGTGTGAAGGGGCCATGAGCTGGGTGGCTGGCATCCCTGATGATGGACTCAGCCCTCTTCTGACAGGAGGAGAGGTAGATTGTAGATGGGAAAGATCTGTTCTGACGATCTTCATGGCTGTCCTTTGCAGTAGTCTAAGGTCCCACACTGTGATGCTTCCAGTCAGGATGCTCTCAATGGTGCAGTGGAAGTTCGCGAGGGCTTTGGTTCCCAACCCAAAGGTCTCCCCTGGAAGTACAACCTCTACTGAGCCAGGGCTTGTCCTTTAAGGTGCGCAACTGCGCGTGCACGCCATCACGCGCCTAAAATGGTGAAGAGCTGCGCAAAGAAATGCGCGCCTATCAATAAAAAAGAAT
>JAODJU010000001.1:33235465-33249249 GCA_026776725.1 Gnathonemus echidnorhynchus
CAGAGACGCACCTTCAGCAGCTGACAGGAACCGCTGCACTGCTTCAAGGAGCCCTATGTGACATCTCTCCTACCTTCAGCCATTACACTCTACAGCAAGTCACCCTATGGGGGGACCACCGACTGTCTGAATGGACCACTCAGCTACATTCACAGAACATTCATTTGTTCACCGCTACTATACAATACTCTTTATTTCTGTGCCATTACTACAGAACTCAATACAATACTTGCCCTGACATTCCTTGCATTGTTGCTGTTTATTGTCGTCTATCATGTATTGTTAGTCTATCAATGTCCAAATGTCTTTTTACTGTCTATTGAGCTACTGTAAACTTGCAGTTTCCTTTGGAATTAATAAAGTATCTATCTATCTATCTATCTATCTATCTATCTATCTAATCTATCTATCTATCTAATCAGCATATATTTATTGACTTGTATAGATTTATTATTTATTTAACAGTGCATGCTGCATTTTCCTTTAACACACTATGAAAGCTATGCTGCTAAAATGATTTTTTATGCTGCTGCTCCCTCCAAATGTGCGGTGGATCACCATGGACTTGGGTTGTATGTGTAACTGTTTATGTTCTTTTTTAATGCTCCCTTAGTTTTTATTATCAATTGATCTATTTACGCTGTTGGTCTAGGAGGAACGGCATTTCATTCTCGATTGTGAGAAGTGCATGCTAAAATGAGAATAAAAAGAAATCTAATCTAAATCTAATCTAATCTATTGTATTATTCACTTTTTGGAAATTGCATCACTATTCTGATCAGCACTCCAGCAGTCGCTATAATGGCCTGTTAACGTGTCCAAGGTCAGCATGGCAATAACAAACACAGGATCAGAGTCATGGTGTGACCTCTGAACTTTGCTTTTTCACCGCAGAATAGATCAATATCACACTCCCTGGACATGAGTCAGTTTCAACATTGCACTGTGTGGAGACAATAAGCTACTCAGGCAATTGCTCTGTACGCTTAAGGATTAAACCTTTTTTTACACGCAGAAGTAACCCTCCCAGCTGAAGTAAGGCAAACATTTGTACAACTTTGATCAAATGCCCTGGTACCTTTGGTGCAACATTACGTAAATATTGACAAAGCATACATATTGGGCTGATTTTCACATCAGACAGTTTAGTTTAAGAAACACATTTTTACCTGGATTTTCACTCCAACTAACTTCATAAAAACCTGTTAACAATTTAACAGTGAAGATGCTCTGTAGGGTTTCAAATGGGTGTAAGAAGATTTTATAGATTAGTAGCAGATCTTATCAAGTTAACTAAGAACCAGTGTTATATTCTCATAACCCATATTTTCTGTTGCTTAATCTTGCAAATACTTTTCTTGGATGTTTATTACTAATTTTTTTCATCTTAAGGTTTAAGTTTTTTTTTCCCACACAGTTTATCATAAGAAGGACGGGTTTTCTCCCCTAAAATGAGTAATTAGGATTGCTTACCAGAGGAAAAGAAAAATAGCAAAGTCAGTAAGGATGTTATTAGGATGCTAATGCTGAAACCCACATTAAATAATTAAAGTCTAATCTAAAGATGCTAATGGAAAAGCAGAGAGTAGCTGTTAAGGATGCTGAGCACAATGGATAATGATGACACAGAAGGACAATAAAAGATCAAAGTAGAAAGTTAAACAAAACCTTGCGATAAGGGACCCCATTAAGAGAGAATCTGGCAGTTTGTTAAAGAAAAACCATGAATATAATAAATAGCAATTAAAGTGCATCATGGCTGATACTTTGTGGTTTATGTATGTTGGGGTCTATGTTTTCTTCATGGTCTCAGAAGCTGCGTCTGACGCTGTGCCTCTCACAGTGAGACATTCAGAGTTATGTTCCCTCACATCCAGACTTGGTCCTATGTGAAGGTCTTTTTAAGCGGCGCTTTAAGTCAAGGGCATATAGGATTGACTTCTACACTGGTAGGAGCCAAATCAGCCCCGAACCTGCCACCCCCCCCCAAACACACATCACCCTCCATACCCAAATCTACACCCCTGTTTTAATTGCTCACTCTTGCACATACATGATATGTAGATAGCAGATACATAACTCACTTTAAGTCCTGGTAAGACGTTTCCCTGGCTCTTCAGGTGCAGTCAATGCCTGTAACGACAAGAACGACTATACTTGTTCAAAGTATTAATTAAAACAATTAGGCACATTTTACCTTCCAGGTATCTTTCGTTCAATTAAGTAATATACGAAGAATAAATTGATTACCTGTTAAATGAATAAGCATGCATTCTCGATTGTTGAGCTATACTGTAAGGCTAACTTTTTAAGTTGATTTAGTTTAAAAGCACTTGGCAGAATTAACGTGGGAAGCTGGACCACTGAACTGGAAGAACCTCTTTCCATGAAAATGGAAAGAACCGCTAGGCGGAGATTATTCATCTTACTGAAAGCCAAAAATCACCTACTGTTAAATTTCCGCATATGCACAAAATTCTCAAACACCTGATAAAATGTGTTTGATGAACTGCTGAAATGGTTTAATTCAGGCTTCTCGAGTCATGTCCTGTGGACTGTGTACGCTTAGTTATACTTGAAAGCTTGATAGGTCTGCTGCTATATTCTTGTATTATGGCACGTAGACTGAAATACATTTCGCGGGGGGTTCAAAACCGTAATTTTACTACGGTTTTTGCCACGTGCCTCCTTGTATAATAGTAATCGAAATAGCACTGTTTAAATAGTCGGAAGCGTTTCTTAAAGAACCAGCAAGAACCGCGATTTTGTTTTCTATGTACGCTTAATTTAACTGAGTAAAAACAGATCATTTGTTTGCTTATTTCTTAAGGAGTCGTTAAGTATAAATTAACCTAATTCATTAACTAGCAAATTAAGTGAGTCGGATTAAGTGTATCGGAATAAAAAACAAAGTTGTTATCAAAGCGAGCTTACCTATACAAAGAATTCAGAAATATTTATACGCATTAAAATAAACTGGCCAGTAAGAACATTTGCAATAAATAAATAAATTCGTCTTTACGTCAGCTAAAAATGTATTGTTGTGGAACACTGTGGAAAACCAAATCTGAAATTTGGGGCCTCTCTATTTGCTAAATGGAGCCTACCTTAAGTGGATGAATTGAGTTGATAACGTTGAACGTCTCGAAACTTTTTTGCTACATCAAATTAACCACAAAATATTTATTTTAACTATCTAGAGATGAACAGCAAAATCATATGATCTCTCCGAATTAGTTTCGTAACCAAAGAGATTTCATTTGTCTATTAATTTCTAAGAATGTGTATGAGCACTGAAAATCTTTTAGGGTTCGGCGCTTGTTTTAATAAACACGCGCATACCATAGAATGATGCCCTGGTCCTCCATACACGGTCTTTTTGTTTTGTTACTAAGTGGGCAGATCAAATTCCTAAGCAGTTCTCCTCTCCTTTCAAACACGACCGAAGTTCCTCTTTATGCTGTTTATGTTATCATTTGTAAATCGTACCAGAAGTGGACGTTAAAACACAAGAGGTAAGGCATACACAGACTAATGATGTATTTACAGATAATTCCAACTGTCAAATACTTCAACCTTATGACATAGCGCAGAGTACTGGCGCTAACTACTCTCTTTTTCTATTCCTGTCCCTCCGTAGCGCAGGTCAGGCGGATTTGATTTCAGGTGAAGCTCATTGAGAAGCAAGACGGCAGAGCTGCCAGACACACAAAACAAGAAAAGGCAGAATAAATAAGTGGACTGAAATAATAAACACAAAATGACTATCATTTCTAATAACCTCATATCGGATATAAAATATCATGTATGAAAATCTGTTCATTTGAATGGGCAGTAGTGAAATCAAATCGGATTTCAAAGCTGACATGCCATCTGAAAATAGACCGATAAACTTGAAACAAATGTGAAGCAAACTCTCAGTTACCGTAATGTGTGTCTACCTTACAATACCTACATACACACACGTATACACTATACACTAAGATAGATAGATAGATAGATAGATAGATAGATAGATAGATAGATAGATAGGTGAATTGTACTCATTAACTTCAGTTTTAACAAATACATATGCACATATGTGTGCATGTTACTTAAAATGATAAAAAGTGTATCATATTTCTTCTGTCTATTGCAATGCATATTGCATAGTGTAGTAGAATGCAGGCCAATATATTTAATTATAAGAAACAAAACAGGCCTGTAGTTACTGACGCATTTCCCATGGATACTATGGGGAAAATGCATACCGTTGGCATAAATTTAAAAAGTTTCCCAAAAGCTACACGATGTCGGTTATTCGTATGTTAATGTTTACGACTTTTTTATAGTTTATTATTACTCTGGTGACAATATGAAACGGAAAACACCTGAATATTAAACGGTTCTGAACTTTGGGTCCTGACCATAATGGCGCTATAGGGCCATCCGAAGAAAGTCCTCTAGGGGCTAAAACGTTTCCTTTAGTAACTGGGCTGCATCTTCTGCTCTAATTGAACACCTTGAAAATACAGATTCGATCAGCCTACTTTTAATACCAGACGGCAGTACACGGCATTAATTCGGGCAATGATACATATGATAATCATGGCTTTTCACTGTTTTGTCGTTAGTAACAGAATCCATAATATACATGAAGTAGCCTACCATACCAAAATTCATGTTGCAAAATAGTATTGAATTGAAATATGTCATTTATGTTAGTACATTAATTAATTTAGCGGACACTTTTAAACATTTTAATCATTCACATTCATTATACTACGTCTCTTAAATAGCCTACCATGGTGAATGATAAGAGGTGTTAATATAGAAATAATCGCCTTTTAGGGGTCTTTTCTCCCATCAGTCGCTTCAGTCAAAATAGCGCTTAAAATGTTATGCGCTTTTGAATTAGGCACGTGGGAGAATCGACCCCTATTCGTTCTGGGACGCATTTCCTGAAATCTTCGTAACACTAAGTAGGCTACTTCGTTATCTCGTACTTGCGATCGTAAATTATAGCGAGAGTTTCCAGAAAGCATTTGTAAATGTTCGTGATTCCGTTCGTAAATTAACGAGTGATCCGACTCACTCATTATTTTCTGCGTCGTTCTCTATTTGAACTTTTGCCTGCTATTGTGTCAGACACACACAGGTCTCCCGAAACTGATCACAAAAACATGATGACGCTCTTTTTTGCAGAACAACAACAACAACATTATTATTATTATTATTATTAATAATAATAATAATAATAATAATAATAATAAACAATAAGAAAAAGAAGAAGATGAATTGGTCCATCAGAATTCAGTTGAGAACGGCAATGAAATTCTAATCCAATTCAGCAATTGATTCATAAATTCTGAATACTGCTCAGCCCTGGTACATGACGAGCTGGACCGAGGTCTCCGAAGCCTTCTGAACGCTACGTCATTTGTATGCTAGACGTTGTACTTTAATGTTCCAAGGTGTTCTCCGAAACGTCCTCACTTAATTACACCTTCTGTAGAGCGGTTGCTCTGAACTACTCTTAGCTAGCACTTATCGATATTGTTAGCTCATACCGCTAGTGGCCCCCACTGTTCACACCGCACGCATCTGAAATTAGCAAAAGCAGTATGCACTCCAATAAACCCATAGTTGCGAGGTGGGGGGGATGTAGGCTATATCTTAACATCACAATGGTCAGACATCCAACACATCGTGAAATGATGCGATTTAAGAAAGATTTTAGTATAATTTAAGAATATGAATAATAAAAGTATTTTGTCTGATACATGACTACAATCTTCGTCGGGTATATGTTTGTCCTCCCGTTCTGCATGCGCAACGAATTGACCTCAGTAACGCGTAAAATTCATTAAAAAAAATGAGGACAGCATTGTTAATGTACATGTATATATAAAATAAAAATGAAATAGTGCGAATGATAATGTATTTATTTAGTTATTTCTTAGCGGGGTGGGGTGGGGTGGGGGAGCTACAGTACTGGGAGCCCCCCGTTTCCTACACTCCGGGAATACATATACCTCTCTAATGTGCCAGGAACACAGTATATCAAATATTTGGTTCATGAGGCTGATCAGAGTCGACACTGCAGGTTCACACGTAAGTTTAATATATTTTCGCCCAAAAGAATCCCGGAATAGTCCTTAGTAGTCAAAGTAGCAAAGAAATGTTCTCTTATGTTAAGACAGTAATTTATTTTTGGCTATTGTGCCATTGCTCATCCCAAAATCACTAACATACACACATACTGGTGCATGCAGGTGTTTTATAGAACAAATAAAAATAAAATAGTGCGATTCCACAATCTGGGGAGGCAGTTTCATGCATCCAGTTGACGAAAATCATATTTATGGTTAGATGATTCAATTTTTAAATTTTGTATTATATTCTTTGCTTCTCTCCAGTTCTGATTAATGCAATACTTTGAAGGCCTCCTGTAGTGTTATATTTACCTATAAAGAACAACACTTTCTCTTATGCCACAGTCAAGCAGTCACTGTGTAGAGGGAATAACTGATTCTCGAACCATCAATGTCAACCAATCCCCCATGGAAGACGCCTAATTATGTCACACTTAAGAAGCCATCTTTTAAGCACCCACTTAAGGGACAGTTCAGAAAGATGCCTTTCAAGTCTACCTAACAAGCTAGACACCATTACTGAAGAACTCGCCCCTGATCAATCAAACTTACTATGTTTTCAGTCGCATCCTTTAAAGTGGGAAGGTGAAACACCCTTTACTATACTAGCAATGACAATGGCAGCTATCCAGAGAATCGTGCAACTCACCCAGAGATGCTGTTCCAGACAAGACCATCCAAATAGCCAAGTCAGCCAACGCTGTTTTGCTGTTGGACATGTACCCCATGGACCATTTCAGTAATAAACAATTAATAGAGATTTATATGCTGCTCTGTGGTAAAATAATGAGCCTCCTTGGTATGGTGCAAGATGAACTGAAAAGGGGAATATACCAACATTTTGCCCTCAGTCCCACTATGCAGTTTCTGACAGCTGTCCATTTCTGCACCACCAGTGGATTCCTACAGTTCGTAAGTGATGCACAAAGCTTCAGCAAGGATGCTGTGTCCAAATCTGTATGTAAATGACCAGATTACTATGTGCCATGTATGCAACTACATATAATTTCCAGCAGGAGCAAATTCCTAGCATGACATTAAAATTGGTTTTCATGCATAACTGGCATAGTAGGTGGAATGGATGGAACATTCATCCCTATTCATGCTCAAAGCTTCTTGAATCCCATCTGCACCTGTCAAGAAGGGTTCTTGGCAGTAGACCTAAAAGCCCAGGTGATGTGTAACCAACAAGGACTTTTTACAGACATTGTCGCCAAGTGGCCTGGGAGTTACACACGATGCCTATATCTGGTCAAGCTTTGGTGTGTCAGATGGTGAAGGATGATGAGTTTGCTGGTGGCTGGTTATTGGGAGACAGCAGGCATCCTCTCAATGAATACCTACTGGCTCCAGTGTTGAACCCCCAAACCATGGCTGAGGAGAGATATAACACCACATGCCAAAAGATGCACTGTTGTAGAGCACACTCTGGACATGTGGAAAATGCAATTCCAGCACCTGCACAAATCCTCAGGGGTCTAAGATTTTCGCCTGATTGCCACTGTGCTCTTGTTGTGTGTGCTATACTGCACAGCGTTGCAGTACCTATTTTTTATAATTTATTTTTGGTCACCTCCTAAACAAGTGTTGTTTCCTTTTCCTATTGCTGCTCACCAGTTTTCAATTTTCTTTTTTTAGCCATGTCATGTTTTGAGCCCAATTATATAATTTCGACTAATAGGCCTAGGTTAATTTATTTTGGCCTTAATTTTGTGAGCTTTCCTTTGTTTTGAATTATTTTTTAAGGTTTTTTTTTACATTTGCGTCTTGTGTGACTATAATCTATATTTAGATATGTCACGATTACTCGAATAATTGTACTACTGGATTTTTAAACAACATCGATTAAAATGTGCCTTCTCGATTATTCAATATGGGGGAAGGAAGATGATGCATAGCGAATGAGGGTCTAAATAAGGATGGAAAACCTGTCATGTGGAAGTACATGACAGTAAAAGGTAATGAAAATACAGTCCTGTCAGTAATGTAAAGCATAACTAAAAAGTACAACAGCACTACTGCAATGCAACTATATCTTAAAACAATGCATTCAGGTCTGACGGACTCACCCAATACAATACGAAGTTAGCCAGAGATATGTTCCATTTAGCTTCTCAGAGTTACCTTGCCTATGTTTGTAATCACTTTCACTTAAATTATTTTGCCTAATTTACTTTCTACGATTCAAAATAATCGTTGCTAAAACGAAGGTTAGCCCCGTGACTTAGCTTCATCACCTTACACAATGGCCTACGTCAGGCCTGCATAATGACAGCATAGTATTAATTATTTTTTGTTAAGGTATTGTGTGTTTTATTAGTGCTTTTTCGTAACCAGTTCGCTTGCTTTTCTCTTTCTCGGGTCATTTTTGTTAAATTACTTACAAGCGCACCACACTGTCTATGAGTGTGTCAAACAGCAAAGGATTATGACATTTACATGTACATATTTACCAGATGCTTTTGTCCAAAGCCACGTGTGACTGACTTTGAAGGCGCATGGAGAGCTCATGCAAAAACAGCGGAGATAAACTTTAACTTTCGTAAATTCATATATATAAATATATACTAATTTCATTTAATCTTAATTAATTAGTTGCGCTTGAAAAGCTCAAAAATGTCACTGCGCATTCATTCTGTAAAACTGTAATATCAGTTTAATTTTACTTTACATCAGCATCCCATTAGAACTTACATATATTCAGTAGGCCTATTCAGTATGAGCTATTTCTTATATCCTTCTTAGCCAGTCAGTTTTAGGCAAACCAACCTGGTTAACATAAGCAGATATAAAACGCTATAACCCAACTGGGGGGCTGTGCGGACAACAGTCACGAGCACTTAAAACAAAGGGAGTGAAAAATGGAGCTGCGTGCAGTAATGAACGGTGAGTCACGGACTGGAAATTTAGAAGGACCTAAAAGGTCTGGTCAAATGACATAACCATTCATTTATGAATTTTACTAATCTTAACCTCTAGCTAAATACGGAGCGATCTAATAAACCATATCCCTTACGTCTAGAAAAAGTTTCCGTAATAGAATTAGTAACAATTAGAATGGTTCCATCAAGCTGCAATCCGAGGTAGAAATGGTTTGCCTGCAGTACATGGAGCTGCTTAGGTGAGCGCGCACTTCCTCTGATGGCTGTCCTTGGGAGATACCATCAACCTAACAGCTTCCCTTAGCAGTGTAATCAGGAGCAGGCAGTGTGACTTATGCCCTCAGAATAAGTAACTCAAGCGGTCTGTCGGTGACCAATAAAATGGCAATCACACTGTCTATAAAATCAGACGTCTTTAGGTGATAGCTAAAATAATTTAAACTCAAGTAGCTCTCTAAATTAACCATCCTTTACATTTCTGTTTAACGCAAAATATAAATGAATTATTGGCCTTCAGGAATCTAGAGACAATTAAAGAGTTCAGTTAATGTGTAATTAATTGCACTTCAGTGCCAGAATCTCTGTGATGGCACAGCGTAAAAGAGAAATGCTGTGGGCCAAGGATGTCACATGGACCCGGTCTGTTCACTACGCGTACTCACCTTCTCTCCTCTTCAGGCCGCACATTGGGCAACAGGGGGTAGGCATCAATTTATTACTACAACAGGCAATATTGCACTGCCTATTCTCTATAATATATATCTAGGAAATAGTCGGGAAATATCGTGTAGGACTGTATACTTTTCAAAATAAACGTTTGGATGACTTCAGAGCTTGTTTAGAATCAGCTTCAAATCAATAGGGTAATGAGGTGTATATTGTGCAATTATTCAGTGTTGGTTTTTAATGGTGAATTGAGTGCGTAGGCTGTAGTATACATATATTGATAAAATCCTCTTATGTAGATAACTTAACGATTACGTAAGTACTCCACGAAACGAAACACAATTTTAAGAAATGTCGCAGATCAACGTAACACACCAGAATAAATAGTAATACCAGCATAAAATTTGATGGTTAATACTTGCCCACCGTGAATCAATCGCATGAGCGGGATTTATCACTAAAACGGCAACTGTTTTCAGTATTACCAAACATTAACGTGAATTTAACAGTCAAATACATAGCTATAATACAATTATCACGGGTAGCGAAGTATTGCAATGTCTGACTTACATAATGTCGAGAAAATTCAAAATACAAAAGATTTCACTTAAGTACATTAACCTGGAAGCGATCCAGCTGCGGCCTTCCTCACTGTGTCGAACCCGGCAGTGTAAAGGAAACAGCTGGCAGCTGAATATGATATCTGAAATAGATTTTAGGTAAGTTATTAAGCGCACATTATTAAAATTGCAATAGCAAGCCATAAATTCAGACGTTTCATTCTGAATGTAAATATTGTAAATCACTTGAAAAATAGCTTATATTGCGGTGAAATTATCATAAATTATGCAGATCGATGGACATATATGCTCTTTCGCAATAATAATAATAATAATAATAATAATAATAACAGCAAGGTTTGACACATAAAAGTGCATGTCTAACCGGGTTTATATTGTAGAAGAAAAAAGAAGAAAATTACTATTTTGCAATAAATCTACAATTTAGTGACATGAACTTGAACTTTGAAGACTATACCTCAGAATTTTGCGTATTTCAGGATAATTAACATGCTCATTATCTCCGGCTATCATTAAATGCAAATCCGGAGTCATGGCCAGTGTCTGCTGACTAGCGCTTTTCCTTACCTGCCCTTCCTTATTTCTTCAAACATTTTCAACTATGAAAATGCGCACGATTAAAATAACAGTCAGAAAGGTCAGAAAGAAATAAAAGTTTGAAATCTGTACGTTTATATTTTTACTGTTTAATAATTTAATCGATAATAAATTATAAACAAACTGAACCGTATTCTGGAGGGTGATCGATGAAACCCAACAGATTATGTCAGGGGCGTTCCTATAGCTATTGAGAAAAATCATGGGCTAAATCAAGTTTACCCGGGGCTTGACTTTTTTTTTTTTTTTTGAAGGAAGACTGGCATCGGGGGGTGAAATACTCGGGGCTAGGCTTAAAGTACTCGGGGCTATAGTCGCAAGTGATCGGACCTAACGACGCCCATGGGTTATGTCTAATTAAATTAATTACAAAGACAAAAAGTTAATTATGACAGATTATTAATTGTATATGCGAAACGATACGTTGGGTTCACGTCTTTATTTATGACCCGAGTAACATAATATATGTTACATAAAAGAGTAAATATGTTTACCGTTCAAAATTGTAAGATTTTGATAGGTTCATTTTTTAAAATTAAATTGATTGTATCAGCCTATTAAAGTAGCCTATGAACTAATAGACGTTGTCAATTAACAGTCCACATGAAAATATATTTATGTATTCTGTACTGAAGTTTGTAATTCTTAATACCGGGATCATATTTAGTTTAATTGCTTCTTACATTTTGACTTAAATTTAAACAGTAATGTCATTTTAAAAAAGCATTGAGGATACATATATTCTTAATATCTCGAGAAGTGCGTTTTCTGAATACAACGGAAACGCTAAAATGATAAGAATGGTACTCATATTTTTGAATAGGACCCCAGGCCATGCAGCATGGAGTTTATTTGATTTCAGCATTCTTGTTAGCTATTAAAGAAACATAATTGTTTAATCTTATGATTTTTTTTTCTTATTGAATTTTACGAATGTCCTTTACGAATGAATTCAAAATTTGTACCGTTGTTGAAAATATTGCTAGCATAAATATGTGTTTTTATGAAAGAATTTTATATAGATTTTAATTTTGGAAATTGGCAAGTAATCGATAATCGCGACTATAACGCGCCTATAGGCGTTTAGTATAACTTAACTTATTTAATCAAAATGCATATTTATATAGCATTATCGTGAAACATGACGTGATAAATTAAAATAACCCCACTACTTTCAAACGATTTTACATTCATATATTTAATCCAAAGCCGGTAACATTTGGACTTAGCATTTATGTCACTTTCTTTTATGATTATTTCTATAAAACGACATATGACATATAATTACATGTAAAAGGGATTATATCATCCAACCATCCGCGCGTCTTCTAACATCTTATAATGGTGAGATGCCCGGGGAAGCACGAGACCCATCCCAGGAGGAATGGGGTACCCCCAGGAGGGAATACGCGCACAAATATTAAATATGTAAATACTGTAAATTTGCATTAATATATTGTATACTTCTATGATTCCATTTCAAAAATAACTTAATATGCTGATTTACGGACTGTTTCATGTAGATGTGTGGATGAAGGCAAAAACGTGACCAGGGGAGTTTCTATATCCATCGGAAAGATCAGGGGCTAAGTGAAGTTGACCTGGGGCTTGACTTTTTTTTTTCTTGAAGGAAGATTGGCATCGGGGCTAAAATACTCGGGGCTAGGCTTAAAATAATCCGGGCTATAGCCTAGAGTGATCGGACCTAACGACGCCGATGAACGTGACGTTTGTTTAATCTCCCAAATGCCATTCAAGACAGATACTAAACGCGGCGGAGCTTTTGTGCACTGCGATTAAGAGAGCGACCACTACGTCTGCTCAATTAAAACTTCGTTTCTGCTGATTTTATGATTGAGCTGTTAGCTGAAAAAAAGGTTTGACATGCTTCTGTCTCCAGAAAATGGTGTTTCCATATATTAGCTCACTTGACAGCCAGCATTACGGGCGTTTCCAATATGTGTGTTCACCACTGGAGTGTGCTGTTTCTACGTCAAGTGATAGATTTCTGTAAAGCAAAAGCGTTTAGTGCGCACGACGCTTGGTTTTGAAGTCATGGATATACACATTTAACTGGACCAATAGTTTTACATTGTCCTGTGTAATTGGAGTGTTTTAGGGTGGCGTCCTTCGCTCATCGAATATAGCAGAGTTGGATGAAAAACAATAAATTTCTGGTTGATATGTTCCAGATGCATTCTTCTCAAATTATTTCATTGACATTTTACAGTTAAATGAGCTCTACGATTTTTGTCTGTGTAAGATCACCAGATCATTTACAGTACAATCCAGTAACTTAGGATGCCAGAAGAAAGTTAGATTTAAAGACGTTAGTGATGCAGCAAGTACTGCAAGGTGACATAGAATACGTGGTAAGTTTTAAATATGGAGCTCCGCAGTAATTCCAGGTCTTTTACTGGTCTAGCAACCTGGGACTGCTTGCTGAGGGCGTCCCATGAAATGTACAGTAAAGGTGCAGAACCACTGTTTTAACCGTAAGATACTCAATTCTGCACGTATTATGCTGCAGCATATCTTATTTTTAAAATCAATATATTAAGATAAAAAATATTTCATATGCGGTCATGAAATGTCCTTTTACCGATTTACTGCGCTTAATAAATAGTTAAGATCATACAACTACCTGTCAGCTTTTTAAAATACTTTTACTCTTTTTTGCTAAACGAAGTAAGCTTTTTGTAGACGTTTTGCATCTGAGGATTTATCTAGTTTTTGTTTCTCAAATAATCTTAAAAATAATGACACAACAGAGACGTTCTGTAATTAAACAGAAAAATTAGTAAATATATTAGTTGAAAGGCTGCTACTAAACGGAAGGGTTCCATTTCTTGATCTCTCTCTCTCTCTCTCTCTCTCTCTCTCTCTCTCTCACACACACACACACACACACACACACACACCCA
>JAODJU010000001.1:33249349-33265779 GCA_026776725.1 Gnathonemus echidnorhynchus
CTCTCTCTCTCTCTCTCTCTCTCTCTCACACACACACACACACACACACACACACACACACACACACACACACACACCTAGGTTGAAATGAATTTTATTTTGTTATTGAAAAATAAAATATATGGATTAGTTTGAGCCTTTGCAAAATAAGCGAATCAAACATTGGGTCGTTCAAGTATATTGGGTCGTAAGTATATTGGTGAAAATATGTATGTCCCTAGCATCTTTTTCCTTTTTTGCATTTAAATCTGACCCTTTCTCCATCGGCCACGGAACATGCATTTGTGTTTATTTGCGTGGATTGTCAGTTGCCTCCGCGCGCCTTACCTGCACAGCGCCGCGCGCTGCTGACTTCACCGAGATGTGTGTCTTCCAGAAGCAGTCGTCCGAAATTATCGCGCTTCTTTGAAACTACACGCCAGAAAATAACTTATGTATGACTTGTATTTATATATTAAAGTTGATATATGTATATTCAACGTACAGAGTAAGATAAGTTTTGTCTGCATGTTATAATGTTATTACCAAGAGATAATTAATTTCATGTTGATATAATCGAGTGTTTTGGAAACGGTCTGGAAAATTCTTTAGAAAATGCACATTCTTATCTCGCTTTTTACATGCCATTTTTTATCAAGGGTAGCTATATGGAGTTCATGGCTGCAGACCTAATAGGTTCACTTTGCACTTAGCAAAGCTTAATGACTACAAAACGGAAAAGAAAGTGTTCCAATTTCATAAGGAACCACAAGTACATGAAGTTTCGAACGATTTGATTTTTTTTTTCTTAAATAAGGCGTGAATCACGTGCGGTGCTGAAAACGTGGACATCCTGAATAAGTAATGAAGTGAGCATTGTTTTAATTTATACAATATATGCACTTGTATTTTATGCTTTACATTGTACATTGAATTTCGAAGCTATAGGAATTTGTTCAACGACTATATCCCTACTTGTCCCTATTATAGCCTACCCAAGCCTATGCATCGCAATTGTAAACTTACAGGCAAAACCATCTTTGGTGTTATGTACAACTATTTACTTTTTGTGCCATAGAAAAGTACTTTTAAAGCTTCTCCACACACCAGTACTCAAATTTTGCTGGAATGGCAGTTGTACTTTTCAGCTATTTCCATCAGTTCATAAGTAACAGCAAAACTATACTAAATCTAAACTATATAAACACAAAAATGTACGTGTACTGCATTTTATTTCAAAGTCGTATCATAAACACGACTTAACATTGTTCTTTTAACGGATAAAAAACTTAGTTCTTTGAAGTACTGACACCATCGCTTGCACATCCATTCTCAGGTAATAAAGTTTTATTTATTTCACAATTTCTGTTAGGCCTATAACTTAAAATGATACGGTAACGTCACTTAAACAACACTCCCCGTAAAACCAGTGCGCATAGGTTACGTGAACCTACAGAATGCTACACCATCTTTATCCTATGTGGGAACTGAAGACTAAGTTGCATAGACCACTTGCCCCTACCCAGCAAAACAAAGCATTCTCGTCTTGTTAAGTTTGCCTGCGGTCAACGCTTACTTTTGTCGCGGTTGCGAATTAATATTTTTTAATATTCTTCTGAGCGAAGGTAAGGTTAACTGAACTTAAGTACCCATTCTGCGTGTGATCCGAAACGTTATTTTTCTCATTTAAATATGTTATTATATAGTACAGTTCAGAATCCAGACTTGCCTATCTGATCCTGTCGCGTGTATATCGAACCTTTCTTCAAAGATTAAAAGTCCAGATACAAAAGAAAGCAAAATATAATTTTTAAACCTCATTTCAATAAAAAAAGATATCTTGAAAGTGTCACCCTCTCAACCTTCCGTTAATTTAGCCCATGAGGGTAATCAACTGTTGGCTTCTTTAACTATGCATTTGACTAGTACTATTTCGGCATTATTGGTTAACTATGGATGACGCGAGGGTAATTTTTACGATTTTATCGCCCTCCTTTTGAACAATATCACCAGTTTCTATGGACAAACTCTCTTTTGGCTGTCCTGTCAAAGGTACATACTTATTCGATGCTTTTCTCCATTCAGTACTGCACACCAATGCTTGATTCCCGAATTCATCATTAGGCAATGAGATAGCCTCTAATATATAATGGTTTGGTTACATATTTAATCGTCTGGTTCTAAATAATATTGATTATTTAAATTTTGGACAATGTTGAAAGACAATTCTGCTGTGTCTTAATTTAATTTAAAAAGTATTTTCTACATATTCATTTACTTCCTCACACATGTATACCAATACCGGTATTACCCTAAACGACGTTATTGATTTTTCTCAGGTGCTTAAAATTTTTTCAACTGGGTTTTTTGCATTTTACTTTTATTTATCGTAGTAGGCAAAATTATGGTTACAATTATTTATAAAAAAGCAAAATACATATAACGGGAGATGTCTGGCGACTCTAAACTAGCCTATATCAAGGTTCGTGGTTAATATGCTTTTGGCTATTGTCGGTGTAAATTAAAATTAGGGGAGTGAGGACAGTCAAATGCGTAAATGGTAGGTTGTCTGTAATACCAGCATTCATATTCCGTCGCTGTTAGCAGAGTAGAACTTTTTTGCTTAAAGTTAGCCTCATAAATTATTAAAAGGCCCTGACATCTGTCTATCAAGAGTGTGGTTTATTATTAACTAATTTCACCTGACGGTGCACTAGGTTTATTTACATAAGTCATCTAATAAAACAGTCGGATGAGCAAGAGAGAACCACTGCATTTTTATTCCTCGCTTATTACTCATTAACGCAGACCTCGGATTTATTATGGATGTTTGTGGACTTAAATGTCAGCATATACAATAATCAGATCCAAAAACGTCATGCGGTTACAGAAGTTGGCACGCTAACTGTAAGTATTTTAATTACTGATCAGGTTTTTGCTTTCCTTTTACTACAGCGTCGTTTTAACACTGGCGTACTTTCCGGGGTAACCGTATATAACAGAAGTTGTAAGTAAATCGGAGCTTGCGAAAGTGCTTAGTCTGCTGAAAGCGCTTCTTTTTTTTATCAGAATGGCCGTATATTTAATGATTTTATGAAAATAAATGGACATCATTTGCTAATTGTAACGAATAATTTGCTTTGAGGCTTCTCACTCTCTCTCTCCTTCTCTTCTCGCGCAGTCCTTTCATCCCCTCCCCTTTGTCTCCTCCTCTGCTCCGTTTCTCATGATCTGGCTGTCAGTCAGCGCTCCCGTTGGCGGGGAAGAGATTGAGAGTTAAATATTCATTCTCCTGTCCGAACATTAGAGCTGGATGAAGAATCTGAACCAGTTATTTGCTCTTCCGAATAGTATTCAGTTAACAATTCGTCTTGTCTCTGAATTTGCACGCCTCCAGCAAATGTGATCTGTTCTCTTTTCACCGGCTTGTGAAGGTAGAAGTCCACAAGTCCAGGAGGAGGACAGGAGAACTGGAGGACATATCGCTTCCCTGTCACTTTAAAGGAAACACAACAAGAAAAATGAGTGTGAAAAGAAGCGAGCTCTACCCTCGTTAAATTGTGGCCTGAGGTGCACCGGCGTGAATTCCTATAAAATCCAGACGCACTACAGCCAGCGAATCCCGGAATACTGGCCAGCTTCTCTCTCTCTCTCTCTCTCTCTCTCTCGCTCTCTCTCTCTTTCTCCCCCTCTCTCTCTTCATCTTTCCTATTCACTCTTGCTACATCTGTCTTATCTTTCCCTCCTTTCTCGCACTCAATCATACACCCTCACACCCACGTCAGGCGCGCAGAGAAGTAGCTTTCAGCTCGAGCAGATTTCAGCCCGCCTGAAGCAAACAGAACTTCAGCCCTGGATTCAATACTTTTAATCAATGGACAGAGCCTGCTTCCCAACCAGTCGAGGCACAGACACACCATAAGCGGTAAGTGCAACTTTAATCGTCATTTCTTTTAACTTTCCTCACATTCATTTTATTGACTTTATGCAATGTGAATGTTTTCTTTCTGGTTCTGAAGTAGATATTACCAGTAATGTGTTCTTTGCATTGTTACAATGTCTTTGTTATACCGCATGATCAGTAATCCAACTTTCAGATAATGCACCCGCTGCATCTATTAGTAAAAATCACGTATCGCACTCCTTGGGGGGGCACCATGGACAGAATGAATGTTAGCAATGCCAAACAAAATGCAACACCGACAACAACGATAATATTTATTGTCAATAAAAATACCTAAATTTGATTTATAAATGCTAATGTTAATGCAGTTTCACTGTTGTCTTCACGGAATACATCCGTTTGCTTACTTCCTAGCTAGAGATAAGATGTTGTTTCACAGAAAAACGGATTGAACGTTATTACCAAGCAATATCTTACACAGAAAACTTTGCTTATCTTGAAAACTAGTGGGTTTCATTTTTGATATTTATTTAAATTGTTGTCACACAGCCCATGTTTACTTTATCGCTGACTTGCATCTATACTGAAAATACAATTTAGACGGCCTTATACAGTAAAGTTTCGTGCTCGCCAGGCAGTTCTTGACAGATCGGAAGCATTAACTGAGATCTCAGATCTTCTGTGGTTAATTCCTGGGGACATGTGATGTTTCACAGAAATACTGGGTCTTCGTTTAACAGACAAAAACGTGCGAGTTCATGTGTACCTCCACGTCTATTCGAACGCAGAGAAAAACAATAATAGGTGAATTATTCTTTTTTACAATGCGAAATCCTACATATGTCTTTGGTGCGTCTTTAGCTGTACGGGAAAGTTTTCTTGTTTCCTTTGGGTATTACGTGAGAAATTGCATTTGTTTTGTGTTGTATACAGACATTGAGACTTTTTTCCGAAAACCTCACCGGGCAACACGTGTGTACCATAATCACAATAAAATATAAAAGTCATCCAGTTCTGTCACTAATCCGGATCGTTTGAACAATTGCCGTCGTACCTTCATCTGTTAACAGTAAACGTCTTTATTTTAAGGATAACTTTTGGTTAAATTGCTGTTGTAATACGGTTCATATACTCTTCATTATTAATGAAGTTAATAATTACTAGTACCATTATGCTGTAGAAGAAACTGTTTTAATCGCTTTTAAAATAGATTTATTTGTAATGATTACCTTAGAAACAATTGTAGTTAATCAGCTGCATTTCATTGTATTTATTTACTATAAAATATTATATATTTATTAAGTTTTGCCATTATTTTTAAACACAATCAGCCGAGTTAGTTCAGTTAGAACAAATATTTTTTCTCCATTTGCATGATCTTTTGTATTGGAGCTTAGTGTTTAAGATATAATTTTACAAGTTTATGTTATGAAGTGCAGTATTATTGCTGTATTATTTCCAAAAAGGTGTAAACCGAGACGTTCTTGTGACCCGAGGCGTTTTCTGGGGAAGATTTCGAGTCCATTATTACAGACACCGTGCAGGGCCGCATGTTGGTTTCAACCAGTCCGAGAATGAGTGAAATTTTTATTTTGCGAGCTCTAAAAGTAGATTTTTTTCAACTTATTTTCAACGCATCATGGTTCGCTTCACTTACTTATACTGTCAAAAGTAAAACAAAACGGGAATTGTACTTATGACACATTTTTATACGCATGTCTTTGTGGTAACATGTTTAATACTCAAGCGTTTCTTTCGACGTTAATATCAACAGTTCAAAATACATATATTAATGGCATCGTTTTTTCCTTTTTATACATTTATTGCATTTCTTAAGGTCCGAATTTATTGTAAGCGGTTTTTCCATTTTAACGTATTATACGACAGCATTAAGTTAAGCTGCATCTTACAAATTATAAAAATATTCGCGTTGGCGTTCTGCAAATCCGTTAAGAACAGACTACCATAATCTTTCGAGCTTCATGAGTTTGTGAGTATATAAAAGTGAATGTGCAAAACAAAAAATGATGGTAACCTTTAAAACTTGCGATGATCAAGTAATATTTGTAATTTAAAAAAATCAAAATCAAAATATATTCTTAATTGTTTAACTTGTTGTTAACCATTAATAGTTTTTAAAAATGTATGAACCTTTTGTAAAATATATTAATGTGTGCTTTAAATCTATTTACCTGATGAAATTAGCTTTCTTCATGAGTGTATTGCTTACCGAATACAGGACGAAACGGCTCGTTGACAGATAGGTCAACAACGTGCAGTCACAATGCAGGGAAAACAAAAATACGTGGGCCTGTTGCGATCAATACTAAGAAATGCATTTGATTAAAAAACAATACAACTGTAATAACAAGTCTCGTAAATATTGTTTTTAACAAGTGAATACACTGTTTTTTCTTTGTTCTTTGTCAGAATTATACAAGTTCTAAATATCATAACTGCATGAATACATATTGTACGTTTTCACTTTGTTTTATTAACATGAATTTCCACACATTCTGTTCTGGTAGAAATGTGAAATATCTGTTTATATTAGTTAAAGTCCATAGAAAAATGTAATTTAACATGCAGAAACATGCTCTCCTGTATGACATTGTCTTAAATAACAGCTTAGAAGTAGAAATCAATTTTAGTTTCATACAGTGCAGTTTAATTTCAGGACTTACTTGCAAGCCTGTAAATGTCATTTAAATGATTCTACAGTCTTTCTTGAGAACCTGTTGTTTGTTTGTTTCACAGAATGTCAACAGTATTCGTTTAACAATATGATCAAAGCGTACTTGATTTGAAACAAACATCACTCTGCTGCTGTCCGAGAACCTGTGCTGCCAAGTCAAATGTAAAACAAATTTGTTTCAGCTTGAGAAGCAAAATTTTATATTTATGCCAATTCTTTGCTGCTCTGCACTTTATTTCAGTGTTGGCCTTGGTTCCATATTCCTTTTTTTCACAGGATTTTTGCAGATTTAAGTTTTTAACTCACAGATGGCTAACAAGAAAGATTAAACTAGAATGAAGAAATAAAAGATCACTTTTTTTTTTTCCCGGTGTCCAGCGTTTTGCGCTGTATTTGAATTAAATCCCTGTGCATGCAGGGAAAGTTAAGAGCAATTGACCCAGGGTTAACCAGAAAGTTGCAAATGTTTCTACATCACTGTCTTCAATTATCTTAGAGCCAGATAATCTCTAGTAGTTAGACCAAGCTGTGGAAGGGGAAAATGCTGAGGAAATTCTCAAAGCCACTTACTGGGCTGTGTGGGTTGTGTACAGTCCGTTCTGTCCGCACAATTAAAAAGTCCCTCTAAAGTGTGCATGACACAGTGTCACACAAAATGTCCAGAGAATGTCTTTTGGAAGAGTTTAAGCAGAATTATTAGTAATAAGATTCATGTATAACCCTTATAAATAACCCCTGTTTTTTACACATGCTTTTCTTTATTGCTTCCTGTAGATCTTTTTGTATTATGCATTATGTACCTTTACCGTTCTGCTACACTTTTCGAGATGGATCAGCAATTTGAGCTCCCCTGAACCCCCCCCCCGCTTGCCGTATTTCCTCACACCCGCAGTATCCGTTTCCTCCTGGTCCCCTGTGTGATCTGACCTATCTCACCACAGATATCAGGGGTGTGTCAGGGCTATTAAACAGCAGATGAGATAGAACACGACAGGGCACAGTTTAGAGCACAGGGAAGCAGCGCCTCAGTATTTGGATCGTTTCAGGAAATCTCGTCTGATCTATTTCTGGTGATTATTTACCATTAAAGTTTAGGAACAATCCTAATAGTTTCATTCTTCAGTTTCAGTGTTCTGCTTACTCAGTATTCCACTGGATCTGTGTATTGCACTCTTTTACAAATGATTTTGATTAAAAGGACTGCAGCACAGGAAGTGAATCAGGGTCACTTAGTCATCTCAGCATTGTGTTATAGCTGGCTGCTTGGAGGGACTGTGCCGCAGTCTGTGTGACCAGCACAGTGAGCAGAGGCTCGGTGCACTTGGTCTGCAGGGCCTTGTGGCAGGTTTGCCCTAAGCAGTTTGGATTCTCATCCCAGGATAAATGTGTGTGTCACCAGCCGCCACAGGGCACCCGCTGCCTCCCCGGGGGCCCCTGTGCCAGGGCATCGCCCGCTATACGCCATTCATCATTCGCACCTTTGGGCAGGATAAGCAAAAAGAAACTAAGAAGGACATATACCACACGGTTTCTCTGTTATATTCATTATAAATTAACATATAATTGTTATGTGATGTTGAATGTGAATATAATAAAGACTGTCAATGATCAGTTCAAAATAAGTTAAAAATTAATCATTAAAGGCAAAATATGTAATATATACATAATGTAGAAATACTTTATGAAGCTATGTAAAATAGTATAATTTATTCTGGTAGTGTTTAATTTGCTCGCAGATAATCTAACATTTATCTAAAATAAAGGTTTTTGTAATAACAACATGAATCAGTTTTTTACATGCATTTTAATGGCTTTGTTCACTGTGCCATCGGCTGTCCTAATTTGCCAGATGGAATGTTGTACAAAATCTAAATTCATAAATATGATATAATATACAGCGTATGTATGCTCATAACCTAAATCCATGACTCAAATAAATACGGAAGACCTGAATAAACATCATATTAGAAAGAAAGAGTCTTACTGTGCAATGTCTGTGTTCTGCTAAATGTGTATTTCAGGGGAACCTTCAAAGTTAATTCAGATCAACACTGTGGCTGTCAACAAATTCAGAGCTGTGTGAACAGCAAAACAGGTGAAAGTTTGCACCAAATATAATTTTAAGAAAATTAAACACTAAACCATAGAGCTGTTATAATAATCCCTCTTGAACTTTAAGGTTCTGTAACTAATTATGGGTTTGCCAACTGTGGCAACAGTAAAATGAACTGGAATCCAAAAGCCATGCTAATTGTTCTGTGTTCAAGTGTCCAAAATAAGCGTCGTGCGCACTCCACTGCACAGCCTTGGAAACCAAGGGTGACCTTGCATTTAGGTGCGGCTTTGATGAGATACTGGCCCGTAAAAGTGAGGAGCGGATTGCTAAGTTATTTAAAATGGTAATAATTGGAGAGACAAGATAGGGGAGACAAGAGCCGAGTATTTTGTTTGCTGTTGCTTTGGTTTCTAGGATGAAGTCACTCTATAGTACTCAAAGCAAGACTATTGCTATTTGCAGTGTAATTAGAACAAGTTTTGCAATTACAAGGAGGTGTTTGGTTTGTGCCTAGAGGGGATCAACTCATTACCCCTGACTTGGGGTAGAGGCGATATTTTGTGGACTTGCAATATTGATAATTGCAACAGTGTCACTGTCAATAAGAATTAACAAATGCCACTCTGACCTTCTGCTTGTTTTACTTTGTGTTTTTTAATCTTTATTGTTATATTTTGGTAAATATTTTTTTCTGTAGATGTTATTTGTAGGTGATAAATGGCAGCCTTATATGAGGCCTTTATAGGCAGAAAATAAAATCTTTTTGCATATGCAACATAAATGTATATTTGTGCTTTAACAGCAAACAATCACATCGAGAGCTGAGCTGCTTTCGTCTTGAAGGCTTTAGCTCGGCTGCTCGCAGCACAGGGCGCTGCTTTTTATTGCTCCTTGCTTCGCTGTGTTTAGACTGTGCCACACAGGATCTGGCCCTTGGTGTGTCGGCCAAAGCCGCAGTTGCCGCACCATGCATAGTGTCTCTCTGCAATTTGCTCGGGTTTCTGTGGCGCTGCCGATCACTGAGTTTGGCTCCCTCGTGTGAGGCTTTGCGTTCACCCTGTCCTGTGAGTCGGTGTGTGGTCCCTGTGTGAGGGGTGAGTCTCAGAGGGGTGAGCCTCTGTTTTGTGCCAGCAGTGGTTTCCGTGGTTGTGTGTGAACTTGTGCGTGTGAGTGTGTGCGTGCGTGTGTGTGGGGAGACACACCGAGTGGACAGAACATAATAAAGAATAATAAAGACCCACTGTGAACTATTTATCTTTTATGATCAGATTTTAATGATTATAAAAGAGGTGAACATGCTCAGCAGAACATCTGTTGCCCCATCTTTACGCCACAAGAATCACCCAATTATCGACACCCCTAACATACCAATATCCATCTCTAACTTTTCTGAACTAAAATAAAAAATTATTTAGTCCCATGCACATGTATATATGTGCATATAAAGTTTCTTTCTTGCACAGATATGAAGGCACAGTAAAAGTGTGTGTGCAGACAAAGCTGCAGATCTTGTAAAAACGATGATAATTACATATAATTGATTCCATTTGGTGGTATAGTTATGACGTATGATAGAGAGCATGGTTTTTGCCAAGGGTCATATTCATTAGTAGACATTAGCGTGAGTCTGTTGCATGTTTGCGATAACCTAATACGCCTTGATAAGAAACCACCAACATTACAGCCATACTATTTAATGTCTCAAATTCTAACGAGGGTTAATTGCTTAATTAATGACTTAATTGCTTAAGTCAATTAAGCAACTGCGTAAAAATAGAAAAGCCATAGCTGACCTCTGCGAATCAGATCTTAGAGATCTGGCAACTGTGGTTCATTGCACCATGACAGATCCATGTCATCATAATGTCACATGTTTTTAATTTGCATTTGTTGCCGTGCTGAAATGACCACACTTACCTGCATACAAGGTTCTTCATTCCCTCTCATGCTTTACATCATTTCTTTGTTAACCTTGATGCGTCTGTCCTCTGTCTCATATCATTCTTCTGTTTTTCACTCTCCACCTTCCTTTCTGCAGTCTCTCTCCCGTCTGCCTCTCTGCCTGTGCACGCCTGTAAGTGTGTTCTGATCAGTAGTGTGCCCTCGACGTCCTGTATGTAGCACAGTTGACTCAGACCAAGGCCTCACTGCCAGTAACACAAAAAGCTGGCACAGTAAGTCACATCACAGCTCATCAGCGCAGTGATTATGACCAAGACATTTTTAAGTATCATTCCTTTTAACAAATGATAAGTAATTTGACTGCAATAGTTGTGGCACAATACTTGCAGTTGGTCCTTCATAGTGCTCACGTGCTTATCTGGTACTTAATAACAATAACAACAAATTTATGTTACAATATAAGTGACAAGCAGTTTGAACCAATATTGCATCTAAAGGAATCCCACTGTAATTGTATAAATGTATTAAAGAATGTATGTGTACTAAAGAAATGTATGTATTGTTATAGTTGCAGGGATGGATTTTGAGCTGATTTTCATTCAGGAGGCTATTTCAATATTTTGAAATAATTTAATGTCCAGTATTAATATACATTACTTCAGTGAAAAAAACGGATGGTGCTGCAAGGTCTTGTGTGTCAATATTTAACCTCAGCTTCTCCCTGAAAATAGCTGGAGTATTATTCATGAAAATGAGGAGCGTGTAGTGAAGTGAATTTACATAAAGAAAGCGAGAGAAGAATGAACAGATTGTTGCCCCGTAACAAGATTCAGTTACTCTGTAGTCAGGAGTCATCACAGTCAACTCTTAAGTGATTCCATTGTGGTTGCACCTTCAGTTAAAGGTTTCAGTAATTATTATAATAGCACCTGAGAGTGATGCTGTGAGCTGATGCCTCAGAATCCACTTTAGATTCATCACGAAGAATGTGATTCGACAGCATCAGCCATGTAAACAAATGCACAGTCTATAAAAATATATGGAAATCTTACAGCATCGGAAAGTTTGTAAACATATGTAAAAGCCCTAAAAAAAGCATTTATGCAATTGAAATGTGATCAAATTATCAGGAAAAGATTATATGCAACCCCGTTCTCAATTCTCCAAATACTGCATAGAAGACCGAGGTAAATAGCACCCCCGAGGGTGCAGTAATTCTAAGGCGATTTTCGCAGATTTTCTTCATGGTTCTGTATAATCTCAAAAGTTCATCTTGTCTGTAAAATGTTTTACTTATTTTTTGATGAACAGTGAGATGCAGGAGTGGCATTGATTGAGATCAGCATTATTGGAATTCTAGATCTGTTCAAGTTATGACATGTGTAATTGGAGATCAGAGGGGAACAAGCCAAGCAAAGGCGCGCACTGCCCTGCGGAGGACAGAGCCCAGGATGGGAGAAGAGGCTCCAAGCACTAGGCTGGAAGCAGCACCCTGTCTTTTGATTCCTTTTTATGTACCAGATTGTTTAACTGCTAACTGGATAACATTTTTCCTGGCTGCATTCTCTGCAGGTCTGTGTTAGCACTGTAATGCTGAAAGTTTGTCTTGCACTGTACTTTCTACAGGGCACAGCTAGATTCAGGCCTGCCACCTTTCTTGCCACAGATCCATTTGTTACTGTTAATTACTATTCCACTGTTGGATTTTGGCTCTGGGTGCAAAAGATATAACTGACAGGTACAAAGAAGGAATGATACAAGAAAAAATAAATTGAGGAAGATAGGTGATGATAGACAAAGGCAGTATTAGTTAGTGATGGAGAGATTAAGAAAAGAGGAACTGAAACGTGTTTCTGGGTGTATGAGAGGGAGCTGTAAGCTGTGAGTAAGGGGCCTGCTCTGGGACTCATTGCTTTCTATTAATGGCTGTATTACAGTAGTGGGAGGGGGGCAGAGGGAGCACCCAGTCGGCTAATCCGTCGCCTGCCATTCCCAAATGCCGTGCAAAACTGTTTATTAGAAGCAGACGCATTTGTCTCTCATGAGCGGGTGGGGAATCAGGCGCTGCTACTCAGAGTTGTTAAGATTTATTAGCATTAAATATATTTGCACGCTACGCTGTGCTCCGAGTCACCATTAAGTTCGGGTTCAACTGGAATGATGTGCAGGAAGCACAAGAGAAGGTCCTACAGAGCTGAGTGGGCCACACACCGAAAGCGGTTTCTTGACTACTGAGCAATCCCACCATTAACCTGCGGGGGCAGCACTGGGCATATCATACTAATGATTCCGCTGCAAATACCTATCAAATGCATGGATATTCAGACCATTTCTACAGGCTCTATTCCCGTTTATTCCTATTTATATTTAGTTAAGGGAGGAGCACCTGTGATTGTAACGTTACACAGTTTCAGTGCTTATGCCAGTCGCCCATATGGTCCCATTGAAGACAATCAGGAACCTCCTGAGCGAGGGCACCCTTCCTCCAGAAGACTTACTCCATCGCCCCTCGTTTGTGGCCTTCAGCTGCCCATGGGATCCCCCCATTCCAGTAAAGTGTACGAAGTGGTGAAGTACTAAAGGATGTGGCTTAGCACAGTCTAGGGAGGGATTTGTAGCAGAGCGAGTGCTCTGTTTATGCTGGAAGGGCGTATTTAATGCCAGCTATTAATTTTGTATATATATCATTGTGATCATGTGCCCCTATTGCACAAGAATGGACTGCTAGCTTAGTACGGTGCTTTCAGTTTAACTGTATCTGAGTGATAGCTTGTATTCTCTTTGCCCCCCCCCCCCCCCCCCCCCAGTACTGAAGTTAAATCTGCAGCTTGATGCCTCTTTAAATTCTTAATTTCCAAGAATTTGACATAATGGTTTCTTTTTCTTGTGCTGCAAATGTGTTAATTAATATCAGCAAGGCTGAAAGCACTGTGCTTTTATTTGGATTGTTTATAGCTGCTGCGTTTGTCTCCTTTATGTTGGAAATAAAGGCCAGTATAAAGCCAATACCCTCAGTGTTTGCTGGGTAATTGTGCTGAGAAGATTCATCTGGAAGTGCACCCCTTTGGTCCTTGACCCAGCACACTTGAGTCACTTGTTCCACCCCCCCTCTCGCCCACCTTTGGAGAAATGTGGCTCCTTTTTCTGATTTTTATTGGTGTAAGTTACGTTTTGACGGCTTCTGTTTTTCTCACATGCCTTTTCCTTTCGTGTGGGATGTATCCTGTGAGCTCTTCATGCTTTATTTTCCCAAAGAATGTCATGTGGGATGAGGTGCCACTAGGTGACCTTTTCCTCTTGGAGTGCTGTGCGCAGCTTCGAATGTTGTGCCTGCAGTTGGAAGGTCATTGGTTCGAATCCCTGGGTGGGCCCGGTGACTTCACTGAGCAGGACTTTTAACCTTTATTTGCTCCAGGGATCGGTTGACCCTGTTTTCTCAAAAAGAAATGATGTTTCTTTGGACAAAAGCATGTGTTAGACAAATGCAGCTTACGGATCATGCTGTGTCACAGATTCACAGATACTGCCCGTGGGAGATATTTGGCTGAAAAGCATAAACCCCTCAATTAAGTTTTGCAAAAGTCTGCTCTCTCTACCTATCGACATACACTAGGACATCTCATCCTATTCACTTGAGTGTATGATTGAGGAGTGACTAAGCTGGACGGGGGTGCGGGGGGGGGGGGGTTGCACGTTCTGTCTGAAGCCCCCCCCCCCCTTTCCGCTCCCCTCCCAGCCCCCGACCTGTTTACATTCCCTGTTCATGCTGGCGTAGATATATGATTTCCAGCTAAGGCGTTCTGTTTGTTGATTAGCCAGATAAGTGACCGCCTGCTCAGGGTCAGCTGGCTCCTCAGCACAATCGCTTTTGATTTCTACGCTGTGCCGCTGTGTTTGGAGTGAGTGTTGTGTCTCCATCATATCTGGGAGTTTGGATTGTGTAGGTTCTATGGACTGTGGACTGACTGGCAGCAGTTGTATTGAGGAGACCTCCTGGAAGGGCTCCTGTGCCCCTGCACATCGTGCTTAAGTCCTCATTGTTACCCATCTGTGTCCTGTGTTCTTTCGATTGCTTAAATAAGAGATTCATGAAACCGAAACCATATATTCACAAACGTCTCCCAGAATTCATTTGACCTGTATGTTCGTTATTGTACTGCAGTTCACTTTGCCTTCACGAGAATCCCATAATCTTCATCTCCCACTTTTTTTGCATCCCTGCCACAGGTGCATACCCTCTGGTGGCAGCTCCCCCTGGTGGTTGGAGGGGGATGGAGCGGGGTAGCGACAGTCCCCGGCTACGGGAGAGTCCTGAGAGGCGCGGTGGTAGCCCAGACCTCAGCGGGCCCCCACCGGGCAAGATGAGTCGACTGGAGCTCAACGGAAGTCCCCCAGGGCCACGGAGTCGCCACAACGGAGCCCCGCTAAAGTCCCTGGGAGGTATAATCCCACATATTTATGGTGAAAGTCAGAAGAAGACAGAAGAAAATACTTAAAAAAACATCCGTTTTTTTATAGTGTGCCTCAGTTCAATGCATTAAAGTATAACTGAGGTACTACTATATTTTACAATAAAGGAAATAATAGTACACTTTCATAAATACTACAAATAATGTGTACTATCCATTATGTATGTTGGTATTTTATTTCATATGCTGTTGGTCATGTGTTAGACATGGGACTAAGTGAAAGTTTGATGTGACCAAATGGCCAGTTATTTGGCCACATATCTGCACATCATCAGATGATCAATCACTGATTGTCTCCATGCCTGCCATCAATCGCTGTACAGCTACAGCAATGGCACAGTGCAGTGAATGAACTCTCAGTATTATCAGTGCAGTTGAAAATGTGACTATTGGCCTGCAAGGATGGATTCTGCCATCAACAGTATGCGCCATTATTAAACTTGTTTGCTCGATCCAGACAGCCTTATTGATCTCTTATATTTAAATGTGAATGAGTGGTTTTGAAGATGGATTGATGGATGAAATGGTGATGTGAAAGCCTTCAGGAGGCCTTGCAGGGGGAAGAGCTGCCCTGAAGGATAAACCATTGCTGCTTTTCTTAGCATAGTCAAGAAACTGAACAAACTGAAGAATTTATTAGCTCTGATTAATCATGGGGTTACCTCTGGATTGCCCCCCAAAATAATCCTAAATTGAATTGGAGTTGGGTTATTTCCTGCCTTGCAACTGATGCTTCAGGGATAGGCTGTGGACCCCCGCAAACCTGCACGGGACAAGTGGGTGTGGAAAACATGAATGAATGTATGAATGAATGAATGAATATGTGCGTTTGTGTATTCAGTGAGTGTGTGTATTTGTGTATAAATTTAGTTTGCATGGTGGGCTCACAAATGACAATGTGGTACAGTGCAGTGTTTCTCAACCCTGTCCTCAGGGACCCCCAGATGGTTCACTCTCAGTTCACCGCCAGTTCACTCCCAGCTCCCTCCCAACTCCCTGCCAGACAGTCCACATTTTTGCAAAAACGTGGGCTGTCTGGGGGTCTCCTAGGACCAGTTTGAGCAACACTAATGTAGTACACAGTGTGATAGTACTTCAGGACACCAAGGCGTGACGGTGAAGAAGGAGCATTCTGTTCATGTGTAGATGCTTTATGTGTCACCCCAATGCCACAGCCCATCTGCTGAGTATTTAAGGAAGGGAGTATGGGGAGAGGAAAGTGAGCATGAGGGAGAGTTCCCTCTGTTTGACTGTGCTTCAGCATGAGGGAGAGCTCCCTCTGTTTGACTGTGCTTCAGCATGAGGGAGAGCTCCCTCTGTTTGACTGTGCTTCAGCATGAGGGAGAGCTCCCTCTGTTTGACTGTGCTTCAGCATGAGGGAGAGCTCCCTCTGTTTGACTGTGCTTCAGCATGAGGGAGAGCTCC
>JAODJU010000001.1:33272010-33284006 GCA_026776725.1 Gnathonemus echidnorhynchus
TACTCATGATAATTTTCCCCAAATATCAGATTTTTCCTGTTACTAAAACTTAATTTGAGCCTGAAAGGGTTAACCCCAATTGCTCCAGGGACTGGCTGACCCTACTTTCTCTTCTATACAAGTTTTATGAGGTCACCTTCTGGGATGCTTTTCCAGCTGTCTTGAGGGAGTTCCCAAATATGCAGAGCATTCATTAGCTGCTTTTCCTTCACTCTCTGGTTATACTCGCTTGTGGGAGTTTTACTTACGCAAAAATGTTCTGATGGCAGAAGGAACAATGGTTGGTTCAGAGAGATAATCAATCAGATTGTTAAGGGAGGTGGGTCCAAGCAACTAGAGGAGGCAGGACCAAGACATCTGATTAGTTAGTTTCATCTCCTCTAGTAGCTTGGACCCGAGCCCTCTATAATCTGATTGGTTATCTGCCTGAACCAATCATTTTTCCTTCTGCCCCCAGGACATTCTTGCTAAACTCCCCTGAGCATCAAACTCCTCGTAAACCATTTCTGCTGTGTTTGGCCAGTTCAGGTGATGTGACACTATCACTCTACATATGCACTATATATATGGGTATGTATGTGTGTGTGTATGTCAATGGGGTGTGTGTATATATATATATATATATATATATATATATGGGTGTGTGTGTGTGTAAATAAACTCGAAATGTTTCATGTTGTGCTTTGCTTATTGAGCTTAAGCCTATATTGTCCCTGCATATAAATATTTAGCTTTATTAATATTGCAAGCTATGTGAGTGACTTGTTAAAAGGTGGTAAAAGCTTTAGCTAAGTAAATAAAATAGATTTATTACAATAAATCATTCTAAGTATCATGAGTTATGTATTAGCGATGGTCTTTGTCTTCAAGCTCTGCTTATATTTACTTGAAAGCTGACTATTGCAGCAATGTCTGTCACTGGTCCCTGTGACCTATTTAAGCTGATGTCTGTGTTATGATGTGAGCTACACTTCATCATGAAACCATATGTAATATATATCCAAGTAAAAGTCACCAAAAAATGGAAACATAATTTATTATCTACTTCTTACAGACCTCAGTCTGTTTTTTATTTAAATCACTCCAGGTACCGAAGCTTAACCAGTGTTCCCAGTTTCATATGGCACTTTATCACATGCATCAGTGGGACCCGGGATGGGCAGCACTGGCATACGCTGATACTCTATTGACATACACAGAGCTCTGTGGTTCTGCATTGATCAACACAGGGAATTGAACTGAATGCTGAGCTGTTTTTTCTCTCTCTCTCTCTCTCTCTCTCTCTCTCTCTCTCTCTCTCTCTCTGCAGGTCTGATGATTCCCGTCTTCTGCGTGGTGGAGCAGCTGGATGGAGCTGTGCCCTCAGAGGGAGAGGGCCGCGAGGAGCATGCAGAATTCGTCTTGGTGCGCAAGGACATCCTCTTCACCCAGCTGGTGGAGACGGCCCTGCTGGCCCTGGGCTACTCCCACAGCTCAGCAGCCCAGGCTCAGGGTAGGTCCGGCTGAGGGGGGGACGCTGCAATGCGGGGAAGGCCTACATTGGGTAGGCTACAGTGTAATAATAATAATAACAGCGCCCCCTAATGACTGTTCCGGATGCACCATGCCCATGAACAAAAGTAAAATCATTCATTTTAATAAAAAAAAAACTATTTAAATCTCTAATTTGAGTAGCGCAACAGTATGTGAAACTCAGAACCACTACAAAGAGTAGGCTGCTGATCTAATAGTAAAGCATGACTTTGTCACAGAGAACCAGGAAATACATGAAAAAAACATCTAAAAGTGTCTGTTAAACTAATCAAGGGCTTGGGATGACATGGACGGAGAATGAAAGAAAGGAAGAAAGTCTTCTTGATCAAAGGCCTGAATTTGGGTACTTCTGAGACAGAATGAGTGCGGAGGATGAGAGCAGTAACTTTCGCTGTTTGTTACTGGACGTGGGCACTGCGTAACGCTTGTGTGACGTCAGCCTGGAGTTTGCGAAAGATAATCAACACAGTGCGAAACTGGCATGTGTTTGCAGTTTGCCCTAAAATGTACCGTCCAATTAAGGCTGTATTGTCTTTTTTTAATTCACTCCTTTGAGCCCTACCTTTGTGGTGAATAAGACTGAAATCACAAAATTACAGCTGTGAAACTAAGAGACAGATACAGTAGATTAACTACACGCTCTGTAATTGCTGTTTTTATGCACATCTTCAACTGTGAAGACGAAGAAGTTTCGTTTTGCACGAGCGGAGGAATGCATGCCGCTCAGTGTGTGAGAGCCCGGAGGAGAAGGTAGCCGCGGTGGGGAATGGCTCTGCGAGGCCGATCGACCAGGAAGCGTGGGCTCGCTCCTCAGCGCCCACCTCTGCTCCTCGCTGCGTGATTAAGGTCATTAATGAGTCGGGGTATTTGGGGCGCCAGGTGTAAATTTGTGCCTAATTGAAAGGCAAACATGAAACCCACTGGGCCATAATTGTAATATGAATTGCACACCCATGCAGTACAGCTGTGTGCATCAGCATCAAGCACAATACAATCAGGAAGAGAAAATCCAAAGCTGGCTGAGCAAATTAGCTTTTTGAAAAACAAATCACCGATCCCAAATACAAAATTCATTTCCACTAGTTAAAAGGGTCAAATATAGCTTATATATTGAAGATATTACCTTTAAATTTCTCTATTTTCATTTAGACGTTTAGCTAGTTATGGGCAATATTCAATGACACGAATGGGCATTTAAATTAGTTAATTGGTAAAAAGAAAGGACACTTTTCAACAAAACAGTTATAAATGATTGTCTCACCGGTCTCTCATTTTAACGCGGAACGTCAGTCTTAACACAGAGCAGGCAACACTGTATAATTAAAGGACGAGGTGAAGGACTGATAGATGGTGGCTGTGAATTGAAAAGGTAGCGTCTGGTTTGAGGGTTACAGGAGGTCTGGCCTGCCCGCTCGGTAACAAGCGTACGAGGGCTGTATAAACAGCGAAACAAAACCGGACATTAAGCGAAACATCACAGAATAAAAAAAAAAGCGTATAGAGGGGGAAAAGCAGAAATACCCAGCCAGTTAAAAAGTTCAGCAGAAGAAAAACAAGAGCGTGCAGCATGAAACAAAGAGGCACAAAGAGAATCAATGAGTTTGGTCCACATTCCTGTACTGTCCCGTAAACACACATATAAAACTGGCCGGCTACACCCTGCCCCCCCCGTTCCTCTCAAATGAATACTTTTTGTTTTTTAAAATAAGCGTTTATGTTAAATGAATAATTTCTGGCTTAAATTATACATTTTTCCTCTGCGGTTTACAACCAAAATTATACAGAGTGCCTGCTATTTTCTCCCTGTTTGAATTGTGTCCTGCATAACTCTGTCCCAGCCGTATTTTTAAACTCTTCCCAGAGTGCCATGGTCTTTCTTTAATTAACCCAGCCAGTAATTAACTGGGAGATATTGTTTATTTCAATTATAAGGGTTTGAAGGCTTTTAAAGCAGCGCATGGACAGATCTGTATTTTTAGGCTTCAGACAATTATTTGGAGTATGTCCAGACGAAAGCCTGAAAGTGTGTTTTGAATATACGACAATTAAGAATAAAGCTGTTTGCTTTACATTTAAGGGGAGTTTCATCCAAAACTGATAAATGCTTTTTATCTTCACATCCAAAGAAGTTAAAATTACATGCATAATGAGATATTCTCTATCGATCAGTTTAAATCTTTCAAAATCAAATGTAAGCACATTGGGAATTGTCTATATTTCAACCCTGATTTTGACTTTTCCGAGCTGCATTAGTGATCGCCTTGATCAGTCTATCTGTGAAAGATTCCAATGCCATGATAGTTAATATAAAAGACAGCATCTGTCTTTTTCTTTTCTGGTTGCTAACCCCCACTTTCCCTTGAAAACTTGGTATTATGAAAACATATAAAATAATTCCAATAAATTCCATGAAGCTGGAATGCCATGATTCACACAGGAAAGGAGAAGGATAGAATTCAATTTTTTTTTTCTTACGAAAACAAGAGACCCTATTTGGTGTAGATTTTCACTACAGTAAACCTGATACCCTTATAACTAGTCACAACCCACCAGTGATGCACATGTTTGTTTAAATTTTGCTCAAACATTAGCAACAAGGAATCCGATGATGACAGAGCAGGCTTACATGAAACATGTTTCTAATACTCTCTGTTTCATATAATGAATCTGGTGCTGTACAACTTTTTTCCTTGCCTGGAAATTGATTCTGTACTTGCCGCAGCTGATATTCTGAGCTGACCGCAGTGTCAGATACACTCCAGGTGTTATTACAGTACCAAGAATCCCCTACGATAAAGCTTATAGCCACTCCTCTCATGAGAATTTTGGAATTATGATTTTTAAAAAAAGCATTGGATTCAAGATGGTTTTAATCATTATTGAAGAGTGGATCGTCAGTGAATATTTCTTGATGATATGCTGTGCCCCTTTAACCGCTCTCTAAAAGCATTTTGATAAATATGCGTTGTGCGATGGAGTATACTCATGTATAAGTGCAGAGGTGTGGCTACAGTCGTAAGCTTCAGGCGCACATGCATACTTGTCGGGCAGGGGGGGTTGGGGGCAGGGCGGCCAAATTTAGGCCGGTTACATGCGTGCGGCACCGTGCAGTGGCCCACTTTTTTGGGATTGTGCGTGAGGATGGGAATTAATGGGCCACACTAAGCCACCATCTGACCGCATGAGAAAAAAAAAAACATGGGAGAAAGCATTCTACTGGGGAAATAAAAATATAGCAACTGGTGTGGGCTGTTTAAAGTGCTGTTTAAATAACAATGAATCATTAATTAGAGGGAGCGGCGACACAAATCGGAAGGCGTGGCTCAGTCGGCTTATCGCAGACTCTCGGAGACTGGGGACACATTTAACTGACTGCAGATCAGAATCAGAATCAGAATCGAGTTTATTGCCAAGTACGTTCACACATACAAGGAATTTGTTTGGTGGTTGGTGCCAGACTTCGAGAGATGAGGTGGTTAATATATAAATATATATACATGGCACTTCATGGTAGGTCATGGTACTTCTAGCATTTGAAGGAGAAATTAGGGCAGGTACCGTACAGGTGGAGTGCTACAGCGATGGCCTGATCAGGGGAAGAGCAGAGCTGTCCTTCACGGACCCTAAGGCCCTTGGCAGATTGGCCTTGGGGGGGCGAGCATTTCCATTACTTAAGGAGACGATGAGAAAAGCAGGCTTGATGCAGGGCATCAAAGCTCAGCGTGCACTGTAAACACTCCACAGAGGGCGGGGGAACAGACATACGCAAATTGTCTTCATCTGTCCACTTAGCTTCCCTTCTGTGATTCACTACCAGGGGAATATATCTCTGCAAAGTCACTTAGAATAATCCAGCGAAAACACGGAATGACGGGGCCCGTGACCCCGGGCCTGCCGCTGATGCAGTGCACCATGGCTCTGTCATTTGCAATTTTCTCGCTCTCCTTGTGAAGGTAAGTAATACAGATCTGAAATTGGCTTGCTTTATATTCTACAGAAACAGTTCAGAAAATCATCTTAGTCTCCATAGAGGCAAACAGTTAACGATACTGGAGGTATTGGGGACCCCCCCCCCCCCCCCCCGGGTGCTTGGGCTGGTCACTGGAGGCACTGTCGTCGTTGCAGACTCCCTTGGTGTTCTTTGCATACTGGTACGGCAGCCAAAGGTCAGGTTCTGTACGGCACCCACCAGTGACTTGCTGCTGTCCGGCTGCCAGTGTGATTCTGCTGCTCTGCAGGCACAAACCCCAGACAAGCGTCCAGAGCCCCAGCACTGCGAGCTCCCTGTGGAGGCAGGGGATCAGCCCCATCCCGGCTGTGTTTGATTTAGCAGACGGTAATGCGATTAGCATTGTTTAGCTTCACAGTTCCAGCCACAGTCTTGGGGAAGGCAGGGAATGCAGTGGAGTACACATGCGAGGATGTCTGTCAGATACGCTGTTTGTGCTGCGGGTGGAGGCTGCCAGCCTGACGACCTGAAGGGACCAATGTACTTACAGTTTATATCACAGGAAGGCTAGCAGACTGAAATATAGATCAAGGGTCCATTATCAAGACTGTCCACTTGGTCAGTATTTCCCTTTCCAGTCCTCGGGGACCCACAGACAGTCCATGTTTTTGCTCCCTTCCAGCTCCAAGGAGCAAAAATGGGTACTGTGTGGCAGGCAGCTCGGAGGAAGCAAAAACGTGGACTGTCTGTGGGTCCCCGAGGACCGGATTGGGAAACACGGCACTAGGTCTTGAAGGTGCTCTTGTCCAGTGCCCTCCAGTGACCTCCAGTGCCCGGTGTTGGGCTCCCATGGTGGCATGAATTGTGGGTTTGCTGACTTGCTTAGTCAGTAGCATGTCCTGCAGACCCCATTCCGTCGATTCCTACTGGTTCCTCAATGACCACAGTATAGGAAGTGGTCTTGCTATACCAACACGCCCTGGAGACCTACTGAGAATGTGGACAACACTGGTCATTTACATGCCCTGACAGCAGGAGAACTCAGAATAGAGGGCTGTGGGATCCATTTCCTGTGGGCCCAACCCGTAGAAGCACGTTGTGGCAAAAAAACAGTGGTGATTTCTGTGAAAACAACTTGGCATATTAGAATAAAGTCTCCTCCTTTTAGCATTAGATAGCCTTACAGTAGTGAAGCTTAATATGCCATTTTTAGTAGACAATTTATAGAGGTCGCTTTGAGTTCAATTGTAAATTATTACAAATATGGTAAATTATGGGCTATAATTATGAGTTATATCTAAATAATATGCATGATATATTTTCTCATTGCATGGTTATATCTAAAGTATACTGTGTCCTATACTTTTATACACCTGAAAAAAATATTACAGTTAGTCAGTTTAAACACTTCAGTCAAGAGCAGAGCAGCAGCACCTCCCTGGGGCGTTTTACCCACAACCACCTGCACCGAAAGGGCATCTGTGATTTTTAGCATGTGACTCTCCCCTGACATGCTGAGTAAAGGTGTGTTTGCCTGTTGCTGACTCTCTCGTGTGGAGACACTTGATGCAGGCTGACCACAAACTATGTTCTATCCTCCTGATATCTAGGGGAAAAAAGTTTTTTAATATTGATTATTTTTATTACCTAAATTAAATGCTGGCAAGGTCACACCCCACACATGTGATGTCATCCTATAGCCCTAACTGTCTTCATTTACAGAAAGACAAGACCTAATATAGGGCATGTACAGTATATGAGGTTTGAACAGAAACATAATGTCCTCTTCAGATTGCTGGCTCTCAGGGAGCTATATGTACAGGACCACAAATGTTAAAGCAGCGCTCCTGACTTGCATTATGAAGGTGATGCTTGTGGTTGGGAGAAATTCATGGTTTCCAGTTTATTCAGGACAATTTAAGCTGATCGTATCATGAGCGCAGGATGAATGAAGGAGGCTGTAGTAATGAAGTCATAGGTTGAGCTCATTCAGGATTGATGAGGTCACATCCTATGTGTATGTGTCTGTGTGTGTGTGTGTGTGTGAGTGTGTGTGTATGTGTTGTGGATTAGGTTTATATTACATTGTGGGGGACCAAGGTTATGTGGGGATGTTGTGAGGTTTTTCAGGTCCCCACAAAGATCTGTGAATGCAATCAAAAACTGAAAAATGCCAAAAGTCTCATATTTAGTTTGGTTACTTATGGTTAAGGTCAGGGCTGGGTTGGGGTTAAGGTCGTCATGTTGGGATTATGAACGTGCGTTTGTGTCTGTGTCTCTCTCTCTATCAGGAATCATCAAAGTTGGCCGCTGGAACCCGCTTCCTATCCACTACCTGACCGACGCCCCCGAGGCCACAGTGGCAGACATGCTGCTGGACGTCTACCACATGGTCACCCTCCGGATCCAGCTGCAGAGGTCAGCCATCCGAAGCGGGCCGGCAGGGGCTGCTGTGGGGGGGGCGCCTGGCTTCAGGGGGACCTTCAGGGAGGCACCGTTAAGAGTGTGGATTGGATTCAGCTGGATACGGAAAATTACCACCACTCAACATATCCTTCAACCACTTTCCCCAAGAAGTGGTTTTCGCTTCCAGTTGATTTACAAAAGGCCTATTCCATGTTGTGTCGCTTGACACAATGTAATGCCCAATTAACTCATTTGGAGTCGGCCGCAGCGCCGGGCCAGACCGGCTGCTGACGTTCCCCGTCGGGTCCCGCATCCAGTGGGCAGCAAATGAAGGTTTTCATGCTTGCAGCTTTGCCAAGCTGGAGGACCTGCCCTGGGAGCAGTGGAACCACGCCACCGTACGCAACGCCCTCAAGGAGCTGCTCAAGGAGATGAACCAGAACACGCTGGCCAAGGAGTGCCCACTCTCCCAGGTACAGCCCGTCCCACCCCTCCCTCAGTCCTCACTTCCCCCCCATATCTACAGATACATAAGCTGGCTCCCATATCAGGGGCTGCAGCCTAACAAGGCTGTCCCATTTCGAAGGCTCCTTCAAATGCGGCCTAAAAACGCATCCTTCTTTTCCTGAGCCGGGAAGGATCCACCCCATCGATCCTTCGCAGCCTAACCTAACGCGTGGATTTTTAGCAGGACGGCTTACAAAGGCTATGCTGACCGCATCCTTCAAAGGATGCAGCCCCTGAATTGGCACACAGCTATAGTGTGTAGGATAGAGGGGTGTCATCTGTTAATAATGGTTAAGAGCAGGGACACAACCCCCCCCGGAGGAGCCCCTGCTCTCACACTCTTACACAATGTTTCCTGGATTGATTAGGTGATACACATGGCTGTATAAATAGGTCAAAAACCGTAAGCCGGCCTGCATGCACACGCTGAAGCGAATAGGCGTTCCGCACTGTCAAGCCAGCGACCTCCATAGTGAACCTATTGATTACCATTTTCCACTCTGAATTTTATATTAGGAAATCAGAGGAATGTGTAACGGGCGCCAGGCTAATGCATTTGCCCACATGCAAAGTGAGCAGTGCTGGTGCTGTGAGTGAGTGACTTATGCCACACACCATATGGGAGGGGTGCCTTACGATGCCTCTGAGGTTCATATATTACCAGCCTGCTGAAGGGGAGGCAAAAACGTCTCAGCATTCCTCACCATGGGGGCACTAACACACACACACACACACACACACACACACACAAAGCGCACACGGCAGTCACAGGCACTACACGAAACACATTCTGCAAATATTCAGACATACATCCTCCACATAAATAATTACCATGAAGTTAAGGCCTGAACAAATGGGGGGAAATGAGGCCAGAGGCCATCGCCTCCCCCCTCTCTGCAGTCAGTGACACATTCCTGAAGGGGCCGCCCTCATGTCCTCGCTGTGTCACAGCTGTCACTGTGTGTCATGTGTTTGTTTTCTAGCTTTTCACACTTTCTGCTTGATGCCGTTGTACGGGTGCTATTTCATACATTCTACACGTTCTTGCACCGTATGCAGTTTAGCATGCGTATGCGTGTGGTTTTCTGTGCTGTGCTGTGTTCATGTCCGTGCCTCCTCGGGTGTGTGTGTGTGTGTGCGTGTGTGTGCCCCGTCCCACGCAGCCCTCTGCGGTGGCGGATCCTAAAAACACCATCCCTTGTTTTTTAACCTTCTCCGTGTTTGCGTGTCTCACCACGCGTCTGACTTCCTACTTTGGTCTGCTGTTAGCTGCTGTTAGCTGCTGTTACCAGCTGTCTCCTTATGGAGAGCAGAGCCTCAACGAGGGGACAGAACATGGGCTCGTGGGCCGGCAGGACCCAGTTTAGGGACGGCTCTGCCCGCACCTCTGTTTCCTCCCTGCTGACTCTCTTTCGGTCCTTACTGCCCTCCCCCCAACCCCCTCACGGGCCTCTCACACCCTGTTTCTGCTTTTTCCCTCAGAGCATGATCTCCTCCCTAATAAACAGCTCATACTATGCCAACGTCTCCAGCATCAAGTGTCAAGAGTTTGGTCGCTGGTACAAGAAGTACAAGAAGATTAAAGGTGAGCCGGAGGGCGGCAGAGTGCAGCTGCGATTCACCGTCAGAAACCATCACACAGAAAACCATCGACAGTGACCGATGGCGTGAATCGCGGCCAGACGGCCGAGCTCCTGATTTAACTGCTAAGCCGTCCATGTGCCTGCAAGGGCCACTAATGCGCAATAATGAGGGAGAGTGATTCCGTCTCCTGAATTAACCCCTCAGTGGTGTTAAGAACTTGGGGGTATCTGGGATGACAGGCAGGCCTCCACAATGCATGGCGCACATTATCTCCTAATGTCTCCCTTAATATAGCAGTGGGATATAAACACTCCTTTGTCCAAATCAAAACCAGTGCCTCTTCCACTCTAAACTCAGGGGTCTTCTTACAAATCCCCATATATAGTCTGCCCCCTCTTCTGGTTTTTTAGCCTTTTAACTTCAAAATGGGCCCTTTTTTCCCTTGGTCCCCCCAAAACAGCATAAATATGCCTCACGGCAGATCAAAGTTGACACCAAACCCCAAACAGAGAAAAAAAAAGTCAAGTTAGACAGGGTAAAAAAAATCCTGGTGACGTGCTGACAGAATGAATCGCGTCGGGTTACACAGCCGCTAGTGTTAGTTCTGGTCTATGCTTCTCTGTAAAAAACAACCGCTGTCAGCCTCCAGATGTGAGCCCTGCAGAGGGCGGGAGGACACAGGCAGTGTACCGAGTACATTGGCTCTCCCACCTGTCAGTCTTAGTGCTGTCACAGTTTCCCCATCATCCACCTGAAGGGAAACAATCATCTCACACCACACTCTCAAATCCAATGTCTTAATTTAAGACTAACTACGGATTTAAGCTTCCTGCCACTTTTTGGATGATCTTAATGAGAGTGTAATATAATTTTTTGGGAGTTTGGTGAGTGACTTCAGTGTTTGTGTGACCTGCGCTCCATGGGGTTGATGATCACGTCTGTATCCTTCTGATATTCCTGCAGGGGAATACTTGGATAAGATGTGGCCAAGTCGGGAAAACTTGGAAATCAAAGGTGGGTTACCTGGTCTGGATATGGCTGATAATTTCTGTATGCCTACATTTTGTGTTTTCTTTTGGGATAATGGCGATGACCATGACTTATAGTCATTTCGTGAGTGGTGCACAGTATTGGTCACAAACAGGCTTTTTTATTCCTCTGCGTCATGTGACTCTATAGTTCGTTCACTCTCATGTCGCCTGTCGCCTCTGTGCCCACAGTGGAGAGAGACAGTCTGGCCGACTTCTGTGTCCTCGGGCAGCGCCCCCCCCCTCACCTGGCTGGCCTGTCCCAGCTGGGCTCCCTGGGGGGCAGTGGCTCCCTGGTGAAGACTGGATCGGGTGATCCCCAGCCCCCTACCCAGCAGCCCCAGCCCCCTACCCAGCAGCCCCAGCAGCCGTCGGCCCACGGCCAGCTCCACCACAGCCCCCCCTTGCACGGCCAGGTGCCCCCGCCAGCCGCACTGCAGCCGCTCCTCACCCCCGGGGGGCTGCTGTCCCCCCAACTCAGTCCTCAGCTGGTGCGCCAGCAGCTGGCCATGGCCCACCTCATCAATCAGCAGCTGGCCGTCAGCCGGCTGCTCGCTCACCAGCACCCACAAGCCCTCAACCAGCAGTTCCTCAACCACCCGCCCATCCCACGGCCCGGAAAGCCCGGCGAGCCCGGGGGAAACCCCTCCTCCGTGGAGGTCTCACCCGACATCTACCAGCAGGTCCGCGACGAGCTGAAGAGGGCCAGCGTCTCGCAGGCCGTGTTTGCGCGCGTGGCCTTCAACCGGACACAGGTACCAATCAGACGTCCCACTCACAACCGTTATCCTGTCCCTGGGACCTGATGTCACACTGTGTCAGTGTGCAGGGAGCTCAGCAGTATTATTATTATTATTATTATTATTATTATTATTATTATTATTATTATTATTATTATTAGACCAGTGGCCAGGGGCCTGTTTCACAAAGCAGGGTTACTTGCTTAGCCAGGTAACTTGCCAGATTTAAGGTAGTCTGGGCTAAATGTA
>JAODJU010000001.1:33291304-33306134 GCA_026776725.1 Gnathonemus echidnorhynchus
CTGCAAGTTCTCAGGGGCCGTGCCAGCGTGTGGCTCAGCCAAGCTGCTCTCACTCATCTGGATCATATGGGTTGCAGGCTCTGGCAGCATACCTCAGGGAAGCCCTGAAATTTCCTGAGCCTGCAGAGGGGTCAGTAAGGAGGACCTGCCGCTCGTCTAATGGTGTCTCAGCTGAGCTGAGCGTCGGATATTATAATCAACTAATACAGCCGCTGCGGTGGGAAAAACGACGGTCTGATTTGTAATTGATTCCCCTTGGTGAATAGCAGACTAGTGCCCCTCCTGCTTTGATTGCAGGATCGTCACGGTGACCTTTATGCGACATGCTATTATGACAATCTGAAGGCACGAGTGCTGTGATTTTTAGCTCGTGGTGATTTGCCATAGTGCACATTTGAATATGTGGCACTTAGTGGCTGATCTTGGGTGCCGGGGAGGATATTCCAGAATGCACCGGGAATCTCCGTGTGACGTCCTTTAGTGTTAGACGGGGGCGCAGGGTTCCTTAGGGTGCATGTTTAAGGGAGCTAGAGGTCAGCGTGAGATCAGCACGAGTCAGCTTGTTCGGAAACCGCTCCCCTTTGCCCTCCTATCGTCTGTAATGCCAAGGACTTTTCAGGATGGAACGCTGGGGCGGCACTGATCCAGAAACAGCAACGTTGCATGAGACAGTAATTTAATTTGCATTGCTGCATTGTTTGTTGCATTAGTCTTACAGAAACAGGCAGAAATGCATCCTGAGCACAGGGTGAATATGAACATATTAGCATTGACGTCCAATGGATGAGACTCTGTTTAATGGGCAGTTGGTATGACCACAGGGGGACAGCATCCTGAAAGCCGCCCCCCGGCTCTTCCCCGTGTCCCCCTGTGTGGCTGAGCGAGACGCGCTGTCCAGAGTGGCACCGAGCGATTGCTTGGGGAAAGCCAGCTGATCCAGCCCCCACGGGCCAGCCGCCAAGTCGCCTTCTCTGCCTCCTGCGATCTGCCTTTTTCCTTTACTTGTTTTTAATAAATGAGCATCTTAGGAAGGAAACTGTGGTCGTACTATTAACACATTCCTGTGTTGCTCTCACACAGAGGCAGCACTGAAAGAGGCTGGGACATAAAGGGGCTAAAAATAACATCCCACAGAGGCAGCACGGCCCAGATTGGGCCGGGAGGGACTTGGCTGTGCGGAGGGGTCATAGCGGGCGAGGGGGAAAAAGGGGCAGGGGGGGTGGTCCTTCGTGCGCACGGTCAGTCGCCGGAGACTAGGGGATGCTGCGTGAAGGTGTGGCCCAATCCCACGCCGCGGCCCGTTTGGGTGGCCGTTCCCGGTGAGGCCGCTTAGCTATTGTTGGGGTTTTCACTTTGCTAACGAGAGCCCCTCCTCAGATCAGCCCCCACAGAACCCCCACACCCTCTCGGCTCCAGCCTGCCTGCCACCACAGGCCACACATGGCTCCCAGCTGCAACAGCGATCAGTCTCACCCGTGCCGCACACACACACACACACACACGCGCGCACATGAGTACTGTAACACACACGGGTTGAGCTCAGGCCTGAAAGAACCAAATTACATGGTCACACTGTCAGCATCCTGCACACAGCTCTTGTAGGGCAGCATCTATAGCATGTCTCAATACTGCTGCAGTATCCCAACATATTAAGCCCAGCTGGTGCCTATACATTCACAGCCAGCGGTGCGACATTCTGTCTGTAATTAACTCCTCAGGTAGGTCAGTAATCTGTATCCACTCCTGTCTGTCACTAGTTTTGAACCTCAGATCAGATCTTATAGAAAATTCAGTGCAACTTCTTCGATATTAGCACCAGTTTCACAGGCCAGCTGGGGGGGGGCATGGACTTATTCATAATATATAATTCTCTATTGTTATTTACATAAATGAGGTGACAGCACTACCCTTGGCTAAACTGTGGCAGTGAGCCTCTGCCAGCTCTGCTGTAGAACAGGAGCTGTTCATTCTACCTGCTCTATCTAAATGGGGACCTTCCATTCATTTCCATGGGAAAAACCCTAATCCCAATCACAACAGCCTTAACCCCCACCCAGCCCTAACCTTAACCATAAGTAACTGAACAAAATACAAGACTTTTTACTTTTTTGATTGCAGTCAAATATATTTCTAAAATTGAGGTTGTCCAAATGGAGACCTGAAAAATGTCCCCAAAAGTAAGGAAGTTTCAGGTTTTGCCAATATTTTGGTCCTCAAATGTGATCTATGCAAACCCACACCCACCCACACACACACACACGCTGTGACTCACATAGCAACATGGAAAAACAGCTAGCTTCAATTTACACTGGAGGTGAAGTCACACAGAACACTAAAAAGTGTATTTCAGATCATTACATATTTATCTATGATTTAATGTTTTTGCAGTGCTGTCTCTCTCCTTTCTGTCAGAATCTGTTTTTACACCCACCAGGACTATTCCTCATTAAAAATTGTTTAAGCCATTTATATTTTATAATACTTTCATATTTTTTTAAAACAATTTTTTTTACTTGATTGTATAAATAACCTTTTAATGTGGCAAACTCAAAATACCCTTAATAAGCATTAAAATAGTTTATAGAAATGTGTGACTTACTTTATTATGAGTTCTTTTTCCAAAATGTACACTGTGGTTATGTGCAGTGTGGTGTGAATGACTGACAACAATGCAAGAGCCAGTATCCTTACATAGGGATACATTTAATGGCTTTTGCATGACAACTTAATTTGGAAATAGCTTTTTTTTAGACATATATGTTATATAATCCGGTTGCTAAGGAATAGGTCCAGCTTTTCTGGCTTCCGACACTCAGAAATACTACAGGACAAGTTACCTTTGGGAGTAAAACCAAATCACTGGTCAGGCTTGGTTACTCGCTGACTGAGAGCAGGCCTGTCTGTCTGCGCCCACTGGAGTATTGATCCAAGGATCTCCTCATGTTCCATGAGGAATCCCAGAGCCTGATCTGCTGTAGTGGTGCCGGGGCAGGTCTCTTCCGGGACAGAATCCAGAGAGTCAGGAGTCCTGAACACATGTGTGTGTGAGGCCTTTATTTCCCCACATGTTTGTGTCTGTTCAACAATGTTTCGGTGTATCGTCTTTCGTTTTTATGCTCTGGGTGCACACATACATAAGCGTCTGTGATTCTGTGTGTGGCCCCCACTACAAAGGGTAACAGCTTCAAATGAAATGACAGATATCCGATTTAGCAAGACTAAGAAGCTGCACTTTTTTTTTTTTTTTTTTTTTTTTTTATTGTGTCACATCTTAATACTCAACACGACCTCTGCAATCTACTGCTTCTTTCATAAACACATTATACAGATAATAAATGGGGCTGGAAAGTGTGTGTGCAAGAGCGAGAGGGAGAAATATATCAAGCTTACACATGGCTCGCTCACGCCAGCACCAACAGCTGCCGTAGGAGAAATAAAAAATATTTCATGGTCTGGCCTGACCTCAGTATTATTTGAAAAATACCCTGTCATTATTGAAGTGAAAAAAAGAATTACTATTATCCTTATGTGGGACCTTTAATTTTAATGTACCACAGATTTATAGTCTAGCATACCAGAGCTGAGGCCCCCCCACTCCACCCTTATAATAAACACAGCGGGGGCAAGACGACAGTCTTGGAGATGCACCTTCCAGCTCCCTGCCTCCCTCCCCCTTTATTATTAGCAAAGAGACGGCAGTTTCACGTCGCCACCCAAGTAAATAATATGCAGCCCCTGTTTGGTTGGATTTGTTGGTTTTCAGGAACCGTCCCTGATTATAACGCTGCTTCATGACGTCACCTTGTATCCCGTGCCAAATTAAGCTAAGTTTATATTTTGACATGTTAAATTTCTCTTGTAAATTGTTTGAAAGAACAGTAGTTGATTTCAGTGTAATCCGTAGTACTTCAAATTCAGAATTTATATTGCATTTAAAAATGCGATCTCAAGCCCAATATCTCAAACTCCAGACTTCTTGCACACGCACGGGCCTCAGGGTCCTGCCATGCTGTATATAGATTTATATATAAACGCAGAATCGATGTCTGACAGCAGTTCATTGGCTATAGTCATTTTCCCAGTACCGTGCTGTGCATGAACGAGGCCGGACGAGCCAAGATTTATTTTGTTCCAGTTGTTTTTCCACCAATTCAATTAATCTGGGCTGAGGCCTTGAACATGAGGTGATGATGTAATATATAAAGCTGCAATCTAGGTAACAGGGCAAAAGCAATAGTACCATCATGGCTGTAATGTGTGTAGCCCCATTATCATATAGAGGCGTATACATTTTTCATAATAAAAACGTGCTTTTTTTGTGAATGCAGTGATTTGTACTGATTTATTCTTGCAGATTTCCATTCAAATTCCCATGAACTACAGAAAAACTGAATGAAATAACATACTAAGTATAGAATGATGAAATTTATTTCAGGGGCAAATCCAAGTGACCCAAACATTAAAAAAAAATCTAGTAAAAATCAAAACATAACATTGCAGGTAAAACCAACAAGCAAGCAACACAACTAACATCGGATTAAAAAAAAAAAACTGTGGATCTTGACATATATATATATATATACATAGATTATAGATTATAGATGTGCAGAATATTAACAAACATGAAATCTTTTTCATTTCAGACTAGAAGTCCCACTGGCCAAAACTGAGCTGAAACAGAAATAAATTATTAGGTCTAAGTACTTAAAATACTGCCATTAAAACTTTTTTTTTTTATATATTTACTGAAAACCGCTTTTCCAGTGAGGAATATTTATAAATAGCTCTAGAAAAAGAAAGTTTTTTCTGCAAAGCTCTCATGAACTATGTAACTTCACAATGTTTAAATAATCATAGAATTTAAAACCAAATTACCCCAGTGAAAGTAGTTCTCTTCTGAAATGGTTCCTGATGGCATTTTGGTTTCGAGTAGGGCTGAAACATTCAGCTTGTCTTATTTCAGCATGCAAAAAATGGAAATGGAATCACACCAAAAAGCAGAACTGGTATATTCCAGAATTGAGAAACAGCACTTCAGTCTTTTATCTATACTCTCACCAGTACTGAATTTGTTTTGGATGTGTTTCCAAATCCTGCACCCAGATTGAATTAAGCTACAATGTTAGATCAATAGGGGTTGGTCATTCAGCTGCCTGTTTCAGGTGGTTCACTTTCTGGCAACTGGCCGTTCCTTAATGAACTGAAAAGAGCAACAAACTGACTGAAAGGTGGAAGGATATGAAATAGAGTGAAAACTTTACTTTGATACAAAGCTTCTTAGACTGATAACTTAATTACTAGAGCTAGTTAATCCTTGAATAAAAATGTGAGATTATTACATCAGGCATATCCTGACAAAACCTGGGAACCTGGGTTTTTAGGAATCAGGCCACATACTGAGACACCTACGGCAAATTTCACTTAAGCAGCTCCATAAGACACTCTAAAAACAATGATCAAATCCAAATTCATACACTTATGCACAAACACTGTAAATTTGTGGCTGCTTAAAACTAACCATTCCATTTAAACCTGAATTTCATACATAATTATGCCTCTCAAACACCATTAATAAATTCCTAAAACTGGATTAGAAAGGATTAGAAATGAACTCGTGCATTAGTATAGTTTTGCATTTCTTGTTTCCATAACTGATTTTTGTACTAATTATTATTATCATTGTAATTTGTCAGCAGGTACTGCACAGACAGCCCTCCCAGGTATTGAAGGACCCTTCTCCCATTCGTGAGGATCCTCTGCCCATCCCTCTGCCCAGTATGGGGGGAGAAGAAGGGGCCCAGACGGGGGGAGGTGTAAGCAAGAAGCCACGTTCGCGTACAAAGATTTCCCTAGAAGCCCTTGCTATCCTGCAGAGCTTCATCCAGGATGTGGGTCTGTACCCCGATCAGGAAGCAATCCACACACTGTCTGCCCAGCTCGACCTGCCCAAGCACACCATCATCAAGTTCTTCCAGAACCAGCGCTACCATGTGAAGCACCATGGCAAGCTGAAGGAGCACGCTGAGGGAGGAGGCGTGGATGTGTCGGAGTACCGCGACGACGAGCTCCTCTCAGGCTCCGAAGACGCAGAGTCCAGCGAGGACAGCAACGAAGAGCTCTATGGTGGAGAGGGTGGAGCAGCCAGTGCCCGACTGGAAGAGGGGAAAGACAAAGGCCAGGCCACAGCCACACGCCCCAGCTCTTTGCCCCCCAGTAACACCTCCTCTAGCCCACGGGACACGGAGCATCAGAGATAATGCAGCAGAAATTTACCAAGGGACAGGGAACTGCAAGACAGAACAGGGTTTCCATGTTGAGTTTGACAGTGGTGGGGAGGAACCTTAAGAGATACTCAGAGAGATGGGTGACAAGCAGACATGGGGAGAGGCTCACAGAGTGACCATTACAGAGGAAGAGTGATACCTCAGAAGATAAACTGTGGAGTTGTGTGTGATGGAGAAAGCTGGGTAGACGAATGGCTGTATTACCATGCATTTGGAGTGGAAGCATAGTAAAAATGTGCTGAATTCCTGAACAAGTTACCAGTAGCCGTTTCTGATCTTCTGATCCTTATACTATGTTCACCAAGACAGCCGTTACCCCAACTGTTTAGGCCAAACACTCAATGTTTGACTGGAACAGGATATTCAGGTAGACCTGCTCAAGATAATACTGAAAAGTCCCCCCTTTTTCAGGCATCTGCCGCAGTTTTCTGTAGGCCGTAACATTTAGAGGTATCTTAAGGTTGCACACGTTCAGACTTTAAAAAAAATATGAAAAACACAAGCGAAACATTTCAGTAAGTTGCACCTGCAGTGATTTCAACACCATACAGGGACATGGTGATGGGTCTTTCTGGATAAAGTCAAGAGATAGATAACACAGTTTTTCCAAAGCCCGCAATGAAACCTGACAGTGTTTGGAAAATAAAAATACCTTCATGTCTACTCTCTACACCATCCAATTGCCCATCATCCTCTATTCCATTGTTTCCCAGCCTTGTCCTCAGGTACGCCCCAAACAGTCCATGTTTTTGCTCCCTCCTAGTTCCCCGCCAGTCAGTCCACATTTTTGCTCCCTTCCAGCTCCCAGGAGTCCCTGAGGGCCAGGTTGGGAAACTCTGCCCAATACTGTATGCATAGGAAGAGGAGTGACCTGAAGCACTTACATTCAGATAGGCTTCTACCCCTTCCCTACATCCTGCACTTTATAAGGATCCATTTCAGTGACAAACTTCACGCTTCACTCCCGCCTGTCCCCCAAACAGGCTCTGTCTCTCTCAGCTCCAAATGTCCAGTGTGAAAACCTGCTGTGTCCTGCTGTATTTCCAGTATCTCCTTCAAAACCTGGGATTCATTCACTCTGCTCACCATTGCAAAGAGCTACTAAGAGACAAACCAAGGGGAGATGCTTCACGAGGATGTTTATGGAGAAAACATGAGTAATATCTACTTAAGGGGACGTGAATCCTCACATGTGACCAAGTACTTCTTCCTCCAGATTGCCTCTGCAGCTCTCTCCTTGTTGCCCAGGACAGTTTTCTCTTTGCCACCAAATCACTCAAGAGTTTACAGCAGAAAGAGGCATTTAACGTGAACGCTGAGGACCCAGCACCCAGTGAGCAAACACCCTGGCCAATTATGTGTGCTGGTTCTATTGCCGTCTCTCTCCCTGTCTCTTTGCTCTTTTTCACTCCAGCTTGATCCCACGCTTTCCAATTTTACCACACCTACCCACACTTAACTCCACATCCCTATTTATTACTATCTTTATCCATGATTATAATTGTTATTGTTATTATTATTGTTCTTACAGTTGCTGTTGTTGTGTTATTTCTATTTTTGTCTACTATTGGTTTTCAGTGTGTGGTAGTTGTCCTGGAAATGAGAGATATTTAAAGGGAAAAATCTAAATATAACAGGAAAAAGAGGTAGTTACTGAGGATATTAAATAACCCATGTAATGCTGTATATTACCAGTTCTATCTATATACTTTTCCAAAGAGAATACAAATGAACAGAATTAAATCCAAAAGAATTTAAATAAGAAATAAAAGATACATCGGCTGCAGATGTTGACAATCGCCATTTTGAGCCAATCACAGATGATAGGCTCTCTCTCTATAAATATATTTATATTATAAGTATAACTGTGTGTATGAATCAATGTTAGACTTGCCTACATGAGTGAAAGAAAGGGCCTTTCAGATCCTGCTCTGATTGGTTATCCAGAGTCAGCTGCTACCTTTTCATGCCATCATCTATCTCGACACATGTGTGTCAGTGATCAGAATCACGGAAAAACACTAAATCATATCTCTTTCATTTTTTTTTAAAGTTCACAGCCTGGCATACATGACATACCAAGACATTGCTTTTAAATCAGGGAAACTGTGAAAATACATAATTGCAATTTGGCACACTGATATGCTGCCTACGTAATAATATTTATCCCTGAGATTACAATCGTTTCTTATTTATAAAGTCATGAAAACATGGCTTTTAAAAGTGGTAATTACATTAAGATTCCTCTCCTTGACTCTGGGTTTAGGTCGTCGTCTTATCAAATGAGAGATTTTACTAAATAGGGCCACTGCCTTTTCGTGCTGTCATTAAGCACTGCGGTGCAGTGACTTAATAAATCATGGTGGAAATGTGAATGAGAGGAAACAAACCCAGTTTCAGAGTGAAACCATATGCAGAACTTCAGTATTAGTGGTTCTCAAACTAGGTCACAACCTCATGTTAAGGTATGGATCTTATTAATAACAATACTAATGTTGCAAACTTCAATATTTATGGTCCATTTCTGGAATACACATTGAGTGCTTTTTATTTGACTACGATATTGCCAGGAAACACATGCAACGGTGTCATTTTTATTTTCTTTTTTTGAAAATAGAACACCATAATTCGATAAGATAAAAAAAGAAACCAAAAGTGTGACTGCATATTCTAAAATGACTGCGTCTCGTAATGGTGTTTTACTCTGCCTTTGTGATTTGGTGACCTTGTGAGGGAGCCAACAGTGCAGTTCAATAACACTAAAGATTGACTTCCCAGACAGCTGTGGCTGACCTACAAGAAATCAGCAATGGCTTGTCTGCCATGCCACACTGGGTGAAGATAGGCCTCTCATAATTTACATATAATTGGATGTGTTGGTGACATCACATCCTTTATATCATGTTTCTTAAAAAAGAGACATGTTCCATTCACTGCCAGTGTCTAACAACAGCATAGCAGATTATGCAGGAAATATGACAAATTATGCGTAAAACTACAATTTAAATGTATTTCATATATTTTTAAATATATGAGTCACTAATGTATCCCTTGATGGTCTACAGCTGGTTTAAAATAAGAATTCTGCAGCATATTTGAAAAAGCAGCCAGCTATGCTAAATATCAGTTAATCAGTGAGATGTCTATCTGGGGGGTCATAAATACAGCCATGGAAAAAATTAAGAGACCACTGGTGTGCATCTGTGAATATTTTTATTTTATTTTTTGCAAGCTGCAGCCTGGTTCTCCCCTGTTTCTCATTAATGAAGGGCTTCTTCCTTGCTTTATGGGACATCAGTCCTCCTTCTAGGAGCCTGATACAAACTGTCCTAGCAGTGCACTTCACACCTGCACTTAACGTTTCCCATTCCTTTTGAAGGTCACTTGATGTCATCCAGTTAATGGCCATCTCTGGCATTAGAAAGTCACTTCCACCCTTTACCTGCCTGGTTTCTGGTCATTCCCAGTGTCTCCTCAAATTGTTCTTGGGTACTACTGTCTTAGAAATTTTGAACCTGGAAGCAACCTGCTGCTCAGCGTAGCCTCCTGCTAGCAGAACCACAATTAAACCATGATTTAGAAATGCAAATTATATGAAAAATATAGAGTGGTCTCTTAATTTTTTCCATGGCTGTATATTACTTTTTCTCTTTGGGCTTGCAGGGACAAAAAGTTTGAGAACCATTGATCTAGGCTTATCTGGATCCATTCAGCACAAACACTGCTCACTGCATCAGTACTACTATGACAAGGAATCACTTAATTATATTTCGTTGTTTTCCAAAAAAGGTTCGGCATCTATAGATAACCATATATCTCGACTACGACTGAAGTACTTTTGACGAAAATATTACTCCAAATATTTATTTGTGTTTAGTTGCCTTGAATTGAAAAGAAAAAGCTCAAAATGTTACCAGGTTGAGGGCTAGGCTCAGCCTTAGTACAGAGGTCCATCTTTTCCGTCCGTTTCAATGAGAGGCCTTACAAAAGCCACACACGTCTGGCTACTAATAAAACACGCATGGAAAATGACAGTCATTTATATAGAAATTCTGATGTTGTTGTTCCAAAAGCATCTAGCTGTGATCTAAATAGAATGAGAATTGACGTAGATTGCAAACCTCCCTCATTCCTATTCATTAGCCCTCCTTTCTCTGAAGTCTCATGCTAGACTCCACGGCCTGTTTAGTATTGACCTTGTAGGGTTCTTTGCTTTTTTTTTGTACATTTCGCCTTCTATCTATTTCAGTACCTTTCAGAAGAGGAAGTTGTTCCCTTTTCCTGAATCAAACTGCCTTTTTATTTCTGATCTTGACCCGCGTTTCCTAGCAGTAGGGGCACTGGAGAGCCCTCTAAGTCAGGTTCCTGTCACATGCCAGTTCCTCTGTATGGTTTGTGCGTGTGCAGCCGCTGGGCTCCATCCTGCAGTCTTACCTGTCAGTCACCCGGCACTTAGGCCAGTAGAGTCCAGACAGGCTATTAGTATCCCGGCAACTCCTCACACCCCCCATGGTCCCACATGCAGAGCAGACAAACAGTGCTGATGAATGTCACCTCACCCCAATTCTGCCCAAATTGCAGTAAAGTAAAATGGTGTGAGTGGGGGGGGGGCGTGGGGGGATACCGAGCAGGTAAATACAGCAGCGCTTACGGATGACAGGCTGTCGAGCTGCGGAGGCTCTGCCTAACCTGCTGTAAGATATCGCATGCTGCCCCGTGCTCTCTGCCAGTCCTGCGCCTCCTGCTTCGCTGCAGGAGGAGGGGCAGAGCCGCAGGACGCCAACACTGCAGCACCCTCCTGATGAGCGCAGTGTCAGGGTCACATACAATTACGCTCTCTGTCTCCGTCGTCTCCAGCTCCTAAAGGGAGAAGCTCGCTTCCTTTATGATGTGGCGAGATGTAATTGGAGCAGACTGCAGTCCTGCAGTTCAAGATTTGCTTTGAGTCATGTGGGAATGAAATGCGAGGGATTAGAGCCTCAGAGCATTGGCACATATGGGCACAGGTCATTCATTCCAGAATTTGTTTGTCTCGACCCAAAATGTGTAAACATGGGAAAATGCCTAAACCAAGAACCTTTGAATTCTCTATGTCATTATGCAGCCTGGAAGTAAATATGTTGTATATGTTGTATAAACAAAAGATAACTAAAGGAATACACCATAAAGAGGGAATTATATTGGATGTATGTTGTGTACCTGACATAGTTAATACTGAAACAGAACAGAGAGGACCTCCATACATGCCTGTACAACATACCAGTCAGATGATTGAAAAATTGAGCCTTTCTAACCAGTCAATAGCAGCTTATTTTAATAATATTCTGGGAAGCAGTACTGAGAGACCCAACTCAAATCGACCGTTTCATCTCTTGTAGCCACTTAGCGGTGATGTGTTTAGTTCTGGGGTTATCATGTGTTGTATTACTTCACAAATAAAGCACAACAGCCTGCTTCAGTACAACAGTATACCATGATTGCTTCCATCAGGATCAGTTCTATCACCATCATTGTCATCAAAGTTTTCATAAGTATGATTATTGACAATGTGAATAAACGTTATTTTATGTGGATCAGTCCTTTTGTTATCTATGGAAATCAAATTCATCTTTGTTATCACTAAGTGATGATTAATTTTTAACTTATTTGCATTGTTAGGCTCTTAGAGTTTGTTCTTTTAAATTTTGTTGTTTAATTAAAATGCATTCAATGAAAACCATTCAATGGTATTGGTCTATATCTTATGTATTGTGTGTTAATGTATGTTGTGTGTGTAACAAGTGGAGTTACTCAGTGGTGATATTTAATTTGTGAAAAGCTAATAATTATATCAGTTTACTCAAAATTTCTGACACTGCACATATAATTTGTTTTTTTTCTTTCCAAGGAATAAATAAAACGAGCTATTACTGATGGTACAGTAGCGCTCTGCTTGATGCCTTAAATGTAAAGTCACCTCAGCAGGTCTTTCAAGGTTAAACTTAATCAGTGGATATTTTTTTAATAAATATTCAGGAAAGTAAATCAGCCAGAGATTACTGCAGCGTAAATCAGCCAGCAGGACATTAAAAAGCACCCCCCCCTCCGCATACCACATCAAGCTGTATAAGGAAGCAGATGAGATTTGTAAGGAGCGAAAAGGATAGACAACGACTGCAGTATAAAAGGAGCCCTGATTTGTCTGTTTGTTCTCTGCTTAGTTCAGGAGAGAATGTATGTATGGGATGGGATGGGGGATGCAAACAGGCTTATTTCGGAAAGATTTATTTATGAGGCCAGTTAACTTTGTGCAATTTCATGTCCCAATTGCTTGCCAGGGCAGCTGATAATAATTTCAAGCTATTTATTATTTCACTAAGTGTGAAAAAGAATAGTTTTTAACCATGTTAATCCTGTGAGTGAATTTTCGTGGCACACGCCGTCTGTTTTCAGTGGGGGGGGGAGGCATGGAATTTACTGACCTACTGGAGGTTCATCAAATGTTATCATTCCTGGTCGCTGCCCCACAGCCGAGCTACTTCGCTGTCCAGACCTTTGAGTCCTGCTATTGGCCGGCATCCATCACTCTCTGCCTCTCTCAGCATTTGTGCAGATAGCAACATCTTCTGGTTTTAATTCTGCACGAGCCCCAAATCTCCTAATTGAACTCATTATTCGCCCAATTGGCTCACTTTAACCCTTTCCTGCGGGTCAGGGACTGTTTGTGATTAAAGAAAGAAATTTCTAGAAACAAAACATTTAAGCATGGGAGATTAAGACTGTTGGCCTTGCAGGATTCCAGTGGTATTCATTTATTCTGTGATAAGAGCCAATTCACACTCTAGTCCAGTGTACTAGGACCACCCAGACAGGGAAACTGGATTTCATTTGACGGCTAAAAGGTTCATTTAACTGACATTGTCACAATCCTGCACAGGTTCTTTCTCATGTGGCTCATGCTGGGGACAAAAGTATGAGTAAGGTTCTTGACTAAGCTCATTATCTCCACTGTCAGGCATGCTTGAATGTGATTTGAAGAACCTCAATAGTTAAAACAGTTTTATCCTCTCTAGTAGTGTCATGCAAGGATATTCATGACAGGAAAAACGAAAACTGCAATTAGCTGATGAGTGTCATAAATTTATAGCTGGGAGACTGTGGTTAACCTGGCCTTAAATGTGCAGTAAATGACTCACCCATCTAACTCAAATTTGCATACCCGCTTGTGACATCTCCAAGAGATTTGTGAAGCCATCCTTGCAATAACATTATATGTGCTGCAGCAATTCAGATCTTTAGGACCTTAGCATCCTGGACATAGAGCCTGGAGCCTCTACCAAGAAGCTAGGGACCCCCTTGTTGAGATGCTAGTCTGTTACAAGGCACAACACACATCATTGTGTTTCAGATTTAGAAAACATTTTGCCTAACTAACAGGGTTTTTGGTCCATGGGATAAACCCACCAAAATGACACACAAACACGGAAAGAACATGCAATTGTCACACAAACAACTGGCTGGGGGCCTGACACCTTGCAAGGTTCCAGTGCTCCCTTCTGAGCCAGCATGCTACGCTAACCCTGTCATTCCCATAATATTCCTCATTTTTATCTTTGAAACAGCATTTAGCATTTAGTCGATGTCAGCTACCTTTCTGCCCATTATCTGTGTTGTATTAGCTATAAATTCCTGAAGTTAGTTAAACCGGGTTTCTAACTAGGTCTTCTTAAAGCTTAAAGACAATGTCTGCTTTGGCAGTAGCTCAAATAAAGTACAATATCCTCATCATACACCAAATGTGCATATATTAAGGCTTTCGTGAACATTTTGACATGGTATTAATAATTTATGCATAGGTTTAGTAAAATATATTTTATGTATTTTTTCATATGTCTGTTAATCACCTCACTGTCAATGGTCTTGTAAAAAAATGCCTTGCTTTTTTCAAGCCGAACAGTTTTCTAACCAAAATTTCATAGTATCTGCCAAGAATTTCAATCTGTATTTATATTTATCTTCAGTCCAGGGCACGTATGTGTACGCACAGTGCCTCAGAGTAACACACCGTACTTCATGGTCACTGGATACCTTAAAAACCATATGTGTACACACAGTGCCTCAGAGTAACACACCGTACTTCATGGTCACTGGATACCTTAAAAACCGTATGTGTACACACAGTGCCTCAGAGTAACACACCGTACTTCATGGTCACTGGATACCTTAAAAACCATATGTGTACACACAGTGCCTCAGAGTAACACACCGTACTTCATGGTCACTGGATACCTTAAAAACCGTATGTGTACACACAGTGCCTCAGAGTAACACACCGTACTTCATGGTCACTGGATACCTTAAAAACCGTATGTGTACACACAGTGCCTCAGAGTAACACACCGTACTTCATGGTCACTTGATATCTTAAAAATCGTATGTGTACACACAGTGCCTCAGAGTAACACACCGTACTTCATGGTCACTGGATACCTTAAAAACCGTATGTGTACACACAGTGCCTCAGAGTAACACACCGTACTTCATGGTCACTGGATACCTTAAAAACC
>JAODJU010000001.1:33306234-33325023 GCA_026776725.1 Gnathonemus echidnorhynchus
GCATAAAACTAATATTTTATGTTAAATGTGGGGGGGGTCCAAATGAATAATTATGAAATGTGAAGGGGACACGTCCGCCTCAGATTTAATGGCAGCGACGGCCATGGTGCACACACAGCACACACAGTGCCTTAGAGTAACACAATGTATTTAATGGTCACTGTATACCCTAAAAACTGCATGTGCACACACAGTACCTGGTCACTGGTCTACATGGTCACTGGATACCTAAAACCAGTGTGTGTACATACAGTACCTCAGAGTAACACACTGTATTTCATGGTCACTGGATACCCTAAAACCTGCTTGCGACACACAGTGCCTCAGAGTATCACACCATACTTCATGGTCACTGGATACCATAAAATCTAAATGTGTACACACAGTGCCTCAGAGTCACATAGCTTATTTAATGGTCACTGGATACCCTAAAACCTGTATGTGCACACACAGTACCTCAGAGTAACACACCACATGGTCACTGGATACCCTACAAACCTGCATGTGTACACACAGTGCCTCAGAGTAACACACCAAACATCACAGTCAATGGATACCCTAAAATCTAAATGTGTACACACAGTGCCTCAGAGTCACATACATGTAGCTTATTTCATGGTCACTGGATACCCTAAAACCTGTATGTGTACACACAGTGCCTCAGAGTTATATACCGTACTTCACGGTCACTGGATACCCAAAAAATCACGTCAGCTGCCAGTAGAAGTCTTAGATACCTGAGTTACCACTTGTTGAAACAAAATCTAAACTGACAATGGGGCCGCAGGCCGTGTATGTATGTTCTTGCTTCAACAAAATATAAGCAGTAAATAAAAGTTGACCTAAATGTGATTATGTCCATTTTTCTTTCGAACACACGAGCCGCTGTAAACTAAAACTAGGTATAAGAACAGAAAATACAGAAAAAGATTTTCCTAATTTTTTTTAGATACCACAATAGTATGCTGTTATGCCTAAATAATACATTCTATTTCACAGAGTTTTAATGGCTGAAACTACAAGTATAAGCATTTGGTATTGGACCTCCAGTGTTGGTATGGTAAGGTAAGCTAGCAGGGGTATGACTGACTGCTATGATACGGACAGCTTGACTGTACCCTAGTGAGCTGATCTATGGAGGAAACATGCATGTACATTTCATATATGGAAATGAAAGGGATCATAAAATGGTAAATGACTCAGTAAATAATTGATCAATAAAAATGCTGAGAGCAGTGATGGATAGGAGCCTCCAGCTGTATTAGGACTGGATGTTGACTGCAAAAATAAATTGAAAAGGCAGCTTGAGATGCTACAGCGAACGCAGATTAACTTAATTTAAAAATGTAATTTTCATGGTGAGCATAAGCCCAGAAACATTATGAATAATTAAATAAACACAGAATATGCATTTTAAACCTAATATATTATAAAGAAACAGGCACTGGTCTTTTCACTTTTCGTGGTTTATGTGATGATGCAAGACACTGAGCACAACACTACAGAATCAGTGAAAATATATTTACACCATTTACTAATCATCTGTGTTGGGGTCTGGCCTTAGGCACTTTGGAATATTTAACTACCTGACAGAAATATTTAGTCAATTTATTGCTACATTGCCTTTGAGGTCACCAGATGCATGCAGGTTTATATGATGCTTATTTTATATTGACATTAATGACGCAATCTTTTTTGTCAATAAATAATAGGTGCTTTTTAGGGATACTTTTCTAAGAGGTTTCAGTTTCAATTTGTTTGTGTGCTAACACAGCTGCTTTTGATTTGAGAATATGTAACCCAAGAAACAATATCTTTACTACAATCAACTGAATCAACTTTACATGTATGTTTTCATGTCCTTCTGCAGATTCATATTTGTGTAGCTTCAGTCATACACAGTGAACCTCATTCACGTCCTGTGGAATATCTCTGAAACGCACCAGGTTTATAATCTCAATGCTCACCTGGAGGTACACAGGTGTTCAGAGCACCAAATGATAAAATAACCTAATAATTCAAAGAACAGATCCTTTTTGGTATATGGTATATGGTTTTTTCTCTTTACCATCACTTAGCATGAATGTCTGAAGAAAAATTCAAGCAGCATTTAAATACGGCACCTTCAATAAGCCTTGGATTTGGGGGTGTAGGCTGTTTGGTGTTTAGGCTGTTTCGGGGTTTAGGCTGTTTGGGGTTTAGGCTGTTTCGGGGTGTAGGCTGTTTGGGGGTGTAGGCTGTTTGGGGATGTAGGCTATTTGGAGGTGTAGGCTGTTTGGGGGTTTAGGCTGTTTCGGGGTGTAGGCTGTTTGGGGGTTTAGGCTGTTTGGGGGTATAGGCTGTTTGGGGGTTTAGGCTGTTTGGGGGTGTAGGCTGTTTGGGGGTTTAGGCTGTTTGGAGGTGTAGGCTGTTTGGGGGTGTAGGAATTTGGATGCCCCATTTAGCCACCTTGACCAGCCCAGGACTAGTTCCTATGACACTGCGCTAACATTCCAAGCTCACTTCAGTCCATATAAGCTGCCAGGTCACTGTGAGCGTTTCTGCACAGAGACGAGAGAGAGGAACCAGCAGACTCACCCATTGAGGGAACACTGGCCCTACACAATCAGCTAAAGCACCACAGCAGCTCGAACCCAGGCCCAGAATAAAGAGCCAGCGCACCACAGGCAGACGTGAATAGAAATGGTATTTAATATGTTTTTTATTGATCGAGCATTTTTAAATTAAAAGACAGAAATTATTAGAATTGTTCTTTTTAGGGTTGGTTGGATTTAAATTGGGCTTGGCTCAAAAGCTCAGATGTTTCTTATTTGTTCGATGGTAGTTTAAAGTAGACTGTAAAAGTAGCGTGGAGTACAATGAACTAAGATCTGCCCCATCTGCCATAGGCAATGAGATGAGTGGGTTTCACGAGCCGTCCTTCAGCTGCCGTGGGGTTTGTGTCCACATGTCAATGGGATCTTTAGCTGCATAGCCAGAGGAAGTAACTCAGCTATTACTGAGATCTTATATCATAGCATATCAGCAGGGGTCTTAGACAAACTTCATGGTTTAGTCAGTACAGCCAACAGTAAATAACACCCAGTGAATTCAATCGCAGACAGGTCATGCAATTGACCAAAAAGAAAAAAAGGAATAAAACAATAGTACAATTTAGGAGAGTCCCGAGGGTAACAATAGATAGCCAGTGAGTCCTGTTGGAAAACAACTCTGCGAGCTGTAAACACAGAGCCACATGCAGAAAGGAGTCTGGAGCCCCGCAGACAGATGAACTCAGAGCATTCACACGCTTGCACGCAGCGGCCCCGAGACAGTGGCTCCCCAGCGCATCTCGGCCTCTCCCAATGTACAATGATGCCTTTTTATTGTGTCCACAAAACCGTGGCCATATGGGCTCCCAGAGTTTCCTGACATGCAGTCATTTGCGGTCTGTTAATTATAAACAGAGACTGGGGAATCAAGCAGGAGGGCGGTGTCACAACGACACTGTGACTCCCTCTCAGCCAGAGGCCCGGAGCTCTGCGTAGGGCTGAGAAAAGTATAAGTGATCAGCTTGGCCCATCGGGGCCGATGTCCCACTCGGGAGGCATGAAGGATGAAATCTGATCCATTTAATAGGAAAGCTCACTGGGCAAAATTCCATCATGCCTTTTATAGCCAATTTTGGTTTCGTTAGCTGGTCAGCATGGAACGTGTCACCTATAAAGGTGCAAAAAATATCCACTTTCCTCTCAATGCTCCTGTGAGTAACTGCAGTATGGTGGTATGTTGACGTTGCAGTGGCCAGTATTGCAAGAATCTCTGAAAGGTTGCATTGCCTATATAGTCTGAGCAATATTTTAACTTCCATATGCTGGACACGCAGTATATAAGAGGATGAGTCTATTTGAAACTATTTTCGATGAAAGCAAGGCGGGGTACAGCAGGCTGCCGTCTAGGAGCTGTGTTAGTCCTCATGTTAATACAGCTTTTCTGTATCGAACAAAAGTGATTTATAGCCATCCGTCGACTTACGTCATATTAAGTAACGTCCAATGATACTTATGTCCGAGGTCCCATAAGAACCTAAATAAAATTTATCAAGAGATATCTGAAGCAGATGTAGTAGATGTTAGCAGATATGTTACCCGACATGCTGCATGTGCCACAAACTGATTGCACTGCCGCTATAGAGATTTAGTTAAATGTGTGTGATATTTTATCTCGTACGTTTATATCTTGTACAGTATATTTGACCTCCCCCCTATAATTATCGTGATAAGTCCAGATTGAATTATGTCCTCACTTCCGGAATGTAACCTGAACGCAAGTCGTTGCAAACCTGTACTTTCAATTTATCTGCACCCCCATATTTGGAAGATGAAATATTTTGATAGCCGATGAAATAATGATATTTCCATCATTCCACAAGTTTCTAGACTATATGGTCATAAAAATATAACTAATATTTATCTTCTGATACCAAATAAGGAATTGTGGCACTGATGTTACACTTGCCAGCTATCTGTCTATCAATCTGTCTCTAAGCCATGAAATGTGATAATTTCTAAGTACCTTTGCTATGGAAATGCACTCTCTAAAGTTCCCTAGGAATACTGGGTGGTTCTACTACAAATGCCTTGTATATTTTCATTCAATAAGCAAAAACTAAAATGAAAAAATCACACAAAAAAAATAATTTTCATTTTAAATATTTTGAAAGAATTATTCAAAGACAAATTCTGGTTTTAATATAGGTTTTATTATTAATTTCAGAACAACAGAAAATAATAAAAGTTAATCTCTTGGAAGTATTTAGACTGGTTGCAAAAAGGCCAGCTTTATGTGTTCTGAATGTACTGCAACAAATGCGCGCTTCTGGTTTAATAATCTTAGAATGCGGGGTGTGTTTGCCTGTGAGTGGGATTACTTGCATTTTGGAATGTGCAGCGCCCCAGTACAATGTGTAACTGTGTCACTCTTAAATGCTACCTTCCCGGAAAAGACATCGTTCAACAGTCTGACCATCTGGCCCTTTTTATGAGGATGAATGATGCCAGGATGAGACTGAGCTACTAGTCATCGCAATTCTGTGAAGCACTGGAGTATGGAGCTGCGATGTATCGCCCTGCATTCAGGTAATTCCCATTCTTATACAAAATCCCATATTTATAGAACAAAAAAAAACAAGAAAAGCAAGGAAGTGCCTTGCCTGCAGAACCTAAATCAAGTGAAAAACACAGAGATCACAAGTTCACTGATGGCCAATAGAATTAAAACTCTGCTTAAAGTCTATAGAAAACACAGACGTGGTAAATTCAGAGTAAATGGCAAATGTCTGGGCTCGTCCTTATAGCGATTAGGATTTCTGGGTAAGTATAAAAACAGACGTTCAGCTACGTTCCCCTATAATATTTCTTATTCAGATTAGGACATTCAATTCGGAATATAAATCAGCACTGAAAACCGTTTTATTGGCTAGCTTGATGGATGTCTATAGCCTAGATGTTGGCGTTGTGAAATCTTGGTTACAGAAATGAGACAATGAAACAATGAACAACAGATTCCTCAAATGGTCCCGACACTGATGCTGCCATATAAAGGCTGCCTGTGGACTCGTCCCTTAGGACAAGCTGAGAAATGCGATGAAGGAAGATGCGACTCTGTGTGCACGCAGACCCTCCAAAGCCAACATTCCTTAGTCATACTATTTTTTGTATATTCAGTTCATGTTTTACAGATCTCATTACATGTTTATTTTCAAACGGTTTCTTAGAAATACATTGGGTAAAACTGTTTTTTTATTTTATAATTATGATTTAAAGTTCATTCCCAATATCAATGGAAAGTTCATTTCAGATTCCGTCTGTCCCGTTTGTGTATTTTCTTAATGTACTTGATTTGTGTCTCACACTAAAAAAGAACTTTGTTAAACCTATGAACTGGATGTCATTGACAGGATTCAGATCCACCACAGAAAGCTCAAGGAGGGATTAGGACGGGGAAAGGGGGTGATTGATAAGAGGCCATGTCACGAACCCCCTGGGGAGTAGGGGGACGAGGGAAGGCCAGGTCCTGGCAGCAGGCCAACACTGCCGCTTGTGTCACTGAGCGATGTCTGGCATGAGAAAATCCAAACTGACATTTACTCTCTTTCAGGACATGACCTGCTACTGATGCTGAATCATGGTGGCCTGCATTATAATAGAAGTTCCCCTCTCTTCTTCCTGCTGCTTCTCCTGCTGTCCGTCTAACCCATAATCTGTAAGTCAGCTGCCGAGATGTGCTGCATCTGGCTGGGGCACACCTCCCACCCTGATCACACACACCACACGGTCCCCAATTTACATTCTGGGACAGGAGTGCGGGGGGTAATTAGACGGGGCACTGGGGGAAGCCACAGGGGCAGGGAGGGGTCATAAACTTTACCACACCTCGTTTCACAGAAGCATGCAGTGTGGGCAAATCCAGCTAGGGCTCCCACCCATTCATCTACAGGATGAACTATGACCACACTCAGATAGTGCATCGTGTGCGCGCTGGCATTTATATGCATTGCGTTACATACACTTCAGTTATAGGAAAAATGTGGCAAAAGCAACAAATGCCGCACATTGAAAAGCAGAGTGAATAAGGTGTCCTGAATGGCGCCCACGGTCAGCAGCAAGGTGCAGGAAGCGTAAGACTGAGGCTGTGAGATTGACACTTTCTACACAGGGACCATCGAGCAGCTGCAGGGCCCAGTATTAGAAGTGATGGTAGCATGATTAGAGGCCATTAGAGGAGGGAGGGGGGTGGAGAGGGGCGCAGGTGCTCCGTGAGCCGCTATTACCCACAATGCCAAGGGGCACTCTCTGTGGAGTGGGCGCTTACACCTGTGACCCCCTGCCAGCACACTCCCACAGTCCCCAGCTCCGTCACGTAATAAACACACGCTGATAAACACGCTAATATACAGACACATGAGAAATAATAGCACATATTTCATTTCCCTCCATTGTAGTATTTTCAGGTCAGCAAGCATGTGTCATGATTTCCAACCTGTTACTTTAATCCTCACTAAAATGGAGATTTCTAAATTTTGAATGAGTGCAGCAGATTTTGTCATTAACGTCTCATACTCTCCAGGAAAGTATTAATTTCACGATGTTTAACTGGGCTTAATTTACACTGTGACAGTTTTGGGTTTGTTGCACTAGTCGCCCTCCCAACTTCCCAGAATCCTTTGGGGAGCAGCAGAGCTGCTGTTGGCTTCTCATATCATGCTGTTACGTCTCCAAACTGATGCACTTTATAAAAACAGCACATGTGGGAAAACGGCCACACAGAACTGAGAGCCGACATAGATTTGAAGGCAACCACATCACTGCTTTAAAACAAACATTTAATTACATCAACTTGACTCAATTAAAAGTGCCTGGCTTTGAAGAGTACCTCTAAATAGTCACAGATTAAAACAGAGACAGTTTTACATACACAAAAAATGCATTAATAGTACCTCTCTAAAGAAAACCAAGTAAAGACTTGTGTGATTGAAGCAATTTAGTGACTGGCCAGATATATTATTAACACTAAGATGCAATGATTCTATGAGATCCTTTGGTTGGAATTTTAATCCACCTGCTAATCATTAATAATCACCTTGATATGTACAATTACATTCTAGGCATAAAGTAAATTAAAAAGGAAGTTAAATATATATGGTATAAACGTAGTTAAATAAATATTCTTTGTTACTCATTACTTATAAGATCCAATACTTGAAACACATTAACAATTGTTATAAAACATTTACCACAAAACTTTTGTTTTCATGTTTTACTTTAATCTTCTTTCATAAATTTAAATTTTATATTCTTTAATTGACCCACTGAGACAGAACAAACAAATTGCTGGAAGATTATGTCCCTTCAATAAATACTTCATCTAACACATCTGTTTTTGTTATGGACATCAGACTAAACTCTTCATAATAATTTATTCTATTTGTGGGTGTTAATATACACATATATGTGTATTAATTAAAGTCAAGACAATCAATAAGTTTCTGACATGACATTTTCTCTTCATCCAATATCAGAACTTGTAATGTACAACTGGGAACCAGGCAGAACCAGCCTCAGCATAGAACGTGGAGTTCTGAAAAGGACCATAGAGCTGTCAGCCTGAATCATGTCTGTCTCCCCTCACACACTGGAACTCCTTAGATGTCAGAGCTGAGCTGCCTCCACGGAGCAGGAGCAGAATCCCCGAAGAGGAACCCCACCCTTCCAGCAAGCCCCCCCCCCCCCAGGCGTAGCTGTAATGGCAGATGAATGTCAGTGGGGGGCCCTGGGCACACACAGACACACACTACTCTGGCACCAGCTAGACATCACTAAATGCACTGTCATTCAAAGAAGTCTTGCATTCAGTATATTTTTATGGGCTCATACCCCTGAGTTGCCAGTTTGCTCTTTCTTCATGCCTCCCTTCCTCCCATATCATCCTCCCCCTTCTCCTTCCCCATCTCCTCTTCTTTCTCTCTATTTTTGACAAGTTACACTATGCTGTTACATGCTTCAGATCAATAATTATTCTCAGGGCGCCGGGTTAAATCCCCATCACCCATTAACGCCAAGCAAGGTGTGGACGAGCCCACCCCCCATTCTGTGTGATTCTGCTTATTTTAATGTGAAGGTCATGGTTACTGATTGTCTGTCATCTTTGGACTAGATCTGACCCCACTGAACCTCTATAGACCAGTGTCCTTTCCCTCAAGACAGAAACACGTCTCCCTACTATATACTGCTGCCCTACATCTGTGTATTAATTGCCAACTAAGATAAACGCAGGCTTTTAAATATTGACTAAGTGAAAATAGCTGAGATTAAATAATCAGTCATTTGGGGTGGGCAAAAGGTCGTCAGGGAATCGGAGCATTTGCATGTTAAGCAGACCTGCAGAGCATTTTCTCGGTGATCACAGCGATGGCTGGACCCCTCTGTCAGCATCCTTCTGCTGTGTCTGCGGCACTTTGTGAAGCACCTCTGATATGTGAATGAAAGATATGAAAAGCTTTGCAATGTTAGGATTTCCCGTCCTGCAGACTGAGAGACGTCACCTGTGAACATACTGTGGCGTCCTGTCAGGCAGATTGAAGAGATTCAGGAGGTCGAGCCGCAGAGACTGAGATGACATGCAGTGGATGACGATGTCACGTCACAGGAGGGATGGGTAAACTGCTGAAGGTGTCCCATGATTGCTTTTATGGCTGCTGCCTAAGTACTGCATCTCCCAGAAACCTCTCAGGCAGCTGCAGGTTGCCATCTGACAGTAGGGATGTATGTACCAATCCAGGCAAGCTCTTAGGGCGGTGTGTGGGTCAGCTGATGATTGTATGTACCAATCCAGACAAGCTCTTAGGGCGGTGTGTGGGTCAGCTTATGATTGTATGTACCAATCCAGGCAAGGTCTTAGGGCGGTGTATGGGTTAGCTGATGATTGTATGTACCAATCCAGGCAAGGTCTTAGGGCGGTGTGTGGGTTAGCTGTTGCTTGTATGTACCAATCCAGACAAGCTCTTAGGGCGGTGTGTGGGTCAGCTGATGATTGTATGTACCAATCCAGACAAGCTTTTAGGGCAGTGTGTGGGTTAGCTGATGCTTGTATGTACCAATCCAGACAAGCTCTTAGGGCGGTGTGTGGGTCAGCTGATGCTTGACCTGTTGGGCCCCTGAATAAGGCCCTCAACCCCCAATTGCTCCAGGGATTGTCTGCCCATACTTAAAAAAAAAATTGGTCAGCTTGATAGTGACCGTACTGGCCAATCACATGTTCTGTATTTTTAACATGCTGGGGGCCCGTAGACAGTCAAGTGTGATGCCACTGATAGCCTGGAAAAAGCTAAACCAATGTGACTGACTCGAGGCTTTGCCAGCTGTTGAGTGAGCATGATTAAGCGGTTGGAAGTGGGATGAAAATTGCGACAAAGAATAGAAAGATACAAAGGAATCATAAGGAAGAAAATAACAGATTCAGTAATTCCACTAGGCCACTGCCATTTCAGCAGAGTATCCTGTGAGCCAGAACTGCTCCTGCCCAATGAGAGGCAGTGCAGTCCTCCTCCAAAGCTAATTAGCTTGTCCAGTATTGCAGGCTCTAATGCGATCAGCACATGTCAGCTTTGCATTGGCCCCCGCTTTATTGCAGCCTGTCAGGATTTCCCCACCACACTTCTCTCACACGCAGCCTTGATGACATCAGCACCCTCTTTGAATGACCCCGCTCTGCTCTGCATCAGTTCTACTACAGTACTACTCTTCCCACATGACATCAGCCTCGTCTGTGGAGGACCCAGCTCTGCAATCTGACAGTCATGCTGCACACTCGCATCTCTGCTTCCCCAAAGAGCCTGGTCACCACATTTAATCCCAGCAACATTCTTGCAGTTGCAGTGCTACAGGAAGATTCCGGACTGCTGAGATCCAGCTCCCTTAAAATTAAAAGTCTGCATTCTCTAGCCAATACACAGCAGCCGCCAAAGATTAGCTTCACATTGTGTTTAGTGCATCACAATTATGCCATTTGCTTATTAGGTGTGTGTGTGTGTGTGTGTGGTCCAGGTATACCTTACCTTCTGGGGACCAAATGTCCCCACAACATGATGAATACCCATTTTTTTTACCTGGTCCCCATTTGGGAAAAATTATTTTATAAAAATCTGTGACTGCAATGAAAAAACTAAAAATTCTTATATTTTGCTTGGTTACTTATGGTTATGGTTAGGGCTGGGTAGGGGTTAAGGTTGTCATAGTCAACATTAGTATTTTTCCCATGGAAATGAATGAGTGGTCCCCAAAAAGATATGATTACACAGCTGTGTGTCTGTGTGCGTGTGTGTGTGTGTGTGTGTGTGTGCATGATTCCATGTAAAAAATAAGCTCCCTTAATGCACAGTACAGTATCTGCATAGCCTTGACCTAAAATGATGTAGCCTGCAGAATAACTCAAATCCAAACATACCACTAAATCAACCAACCTGCAGTAATACAAAGTAAAACCACAAGCAAATCCAATACAATTCCTGGTTTTATAGTTAAGATGTCAGCCTGTGCTTCTGCCGATGAGTAATCAGTGAAATCACACACACACACGCTCAAACCAGCGCGGACACACAGGTCACCCAGTATTAATGTGTGAGCTGCCACTTAATGGGCTGCTTCCTCCAGCGTCGGCACCTCAGGCCACTTAACAGCTGACAGAGCAGCCCTGCTTCCTGCAGGCCAGCACACGGGCGGCTCTGACACGGGGGCTGCTGGGGCATGCAGAGCAAGGGGGGGCGACAGGGGGCTCCACACTGACCTGACGCTCTTCCCAGCAAATTCTGTGCTGGATTAATTAACATTGTGCTTTGCTGTTCAGTAAAGGGGAACATGCCTGATAAGCTGGGTCTCTGTGCTGTGTTCACGTTGTAAAGAGATTCACATCAAATATTCTTTAGTGACTATTCAGCAGAATGCCCTCTGCACTCCTAAAGCAATTTGTAAAAACACATCACCATTTTAATTAAGACCATCACTGAATAGCCTACAAAGTTCCCCCTTTGTACCAAATCACTCTCTCTTCTGGTTGCACTCTGACTGTTTCACTTACAGATAGCATGGGCAGAATGATGGATATATTCTGGAATGGATGAAAGAGCCCAAGTCTGAATCTTGCTGAATCTTTCATTCAGCTAATATGAGTCTTTTTATGAGTCTTAAGGTTCAGAAACAGATTCTACTACATTCAGTGTATAAAATGCTGAACAATCCTTTCCTATTATTTCTATATAACATGAATGAATATGCTAAGTATGCTGTCAGTCCTTTTTAATAGTGACTTTGATGCAATGCAAACGGCTGTTCATCTCCAGCCCACCATGCCCCGCCCCGCCTTTCAGCAGCCCATAACACATCGCTACGGCGATTCCATGCATCTCTTTGCCTCATTTTCCTCCCTGGTCCTGATTAATAAATGACAGTGGGAAGTTAACTCCCATGCACTCCTGTGGTATTAAGAGCCAGTGCCCTTTGCCCTCCTGCCATTAGGACAGACAGTGCCATGTGGGTAATCATTCCCACCATTAATTTTCCACACCTAGTTAAGGAGACATGAAAACAGAGTGAAGGCCAACCGGCCCGTGGTGATAGGGCAGGGTCAGCCGCGGCGGCTGTCAGCAATGGTGAAAATCTGCTAATTAAGACAGCAATCATTAATTTTTTTCTCAGAAGCCTATAAAAAGGTTAATGGTTGCGTCGTGATCTCGTCCGCGATAAGTGATGAATGCAGGGACACGCTCAGCACTGCTGCCCTTTGCCTGAGCCTCCGCTCTCCAGGACACATACATTTGGCAGCACTTGGAGATGTGAATGTCTTGGGATATATCAGACAAGGACTGATCATCCCGATAACATCGTCTCCACTCGCATACCTGACCGCCTACATTACAGGCACACAGATAAATAGATTGGGAAAGGGGGGAGTGCCATTTAACACTATAAAGGGCAAGTACATGATGTAGCACACAAATTCCAAGAATTGTTAATTCTGTAAACAGTTATTCTCAAACATACAAACAGTGTCCCATCGTCTTGTGTTTTTCTCGATCACTTTTCCGTGCTGATCTGGGTTTGTCTTTGTCTGCGCTCAGAGGCAGTAGGGAGTGTATTAGCTCACCTGTACAGCTCCACCACCCCCACGGCACGCTCAATTAGCAGCCAGCGAGGGCGTGCAGAGCTGCCTCACCTCACCACTCTGCGCAGACAGGGACGTGCTCCGTGATGGCCCCGGTGATAGCATTGAGTCTCAGGATCCCAGCGAGCCGTGCGCAGCCGGTCTGCCGATGAGCGTGCAGATAGCATTCACAGCTGCACGGGGCTCTTTCATCTGCAGGGACCTGCGCCTTACACAGCAGGCATTGTGGGAGCCGCCAGCCACCCACAGGCTGGAGCAAACACACCCCCCCACCCCCTCGTCTGCATCTGCCTTGGTGCCAACGACAGATATGACCAATGAAAGAGAGGGGGCTCATGAACTAATATCCCAGATATGGTAGATGGGTGGCCGAGCAGCAGAGGTGACAGATTCAGCAACCCTGCCAGCCTTGGGTGACAGATACCACAGCTGCAACTCGTGCTGTCCTTCAAATAAAGCAGTCTCAGTCAAGACCAAGACCAAGACGTAGGTGTAGAAGTGTGCAGGGCTTGATTGCAGCTCCACACTTAGGGGTTTACAGTTCACACAGAACTGTAATCAGCTCTCCTACAGGCTGCATTAGGTATTGCAGGGTACATGCAGAAATTTGAACATAAGAGCTCAATATAAACACTCCTACCTTAACTGTTTCTAATAGCTTGAAATTCAGTGACCAGCTAGCTGAAGTTTAACTTTGGCTAGTAGTGACATTGTTCCTGGATAACCTCAATACTGCATTCATGTGTGGACAGCGCTGCATAGCAGAACTGCGACTGCACTGGATCCATGCATGGGAAGCTGGAATTCGTCATTAGATGCCTTTCTTGCAGCTTCTTGTTAAGCATACTGGTGGGTATTTAAGTTAGAAAAATGAGTGGCAATGTGGCCTCACACCTCCAGGGCCAGGAGTTCAAATCTCGCCTCTGCTCTGTGTGTTAGATCTGAGTGGGGCCTTGTTTGGGTTTTCTGCCTTTTTGGACTAGTGAGCGAGTGTGGTACATCTCCAGGGGAGGTGCTCTGCCAGTGGGCTGCTTACGCCATAACACTGGAACATAGCCTCTGGTCTCTTCATCACTGTGCTCTCTGAAAGGTACCAGGCCCCTGGCCACACACAGCAGTGGGAATGGGGGATGGACAGAGGCATGGTATGAAGAACCCAAAGAACAGCGTAAGCAGCAAGGACTTTGTGCTCTGTGTCTACATGGTGTTCTGTGTCTACATGATGTTTTGTATCAACACGGTGCTCTGTGTCTACATGGTGTTCTGTATCTGCATGGTGTTCTATATTTTCATGGTGTTCCATATGTACACGATGTTCTATATGTACATAGTGTTCTGTACCCACATTGTGTTCTGTACCTACATAGTGTTTTGTGCCTACATGATACTCTGTATCAACATGATGTTCTGTGTCTGCATGGTGCTCTGTATCTACATGGTGTTCTGTACCTACATGGTGTTCAGTGTCTACATTGTGTTCTCTATCTACATAGTGTTTTGTGCCTATATGATACTCTGTATCTACATGGTGTTCTGTATCTATATGGTGTTCTGTACCTACAGTAATGCACTTATGCTGTTGTTACTAGTAGGTCTCTGTCTGTATCAGCTTTCTTAAAACACTCATTAATAAGCCATTCTCTGTGACAGACACAGGGCCCAGCTTGTCTGTCCGGTCCTTCAGCACCCCTGGCTGCCTGCACAGTGCCCCTCTGGCCTGGCTCAGCTGCCCTCCCCTTCTGTCCTGCCTCATGATGCCTTCTCTCCTGGGCAGCCCCCTTCTCCCCAAACGGCAAGAGCCCCAATCTGTAATTTGTCTAATCGCCGCGTTTGAAGCCTATCTGGCGCATAAACACACAAAGGAAGTCTTTAGACCTGTAATCACTGCCTCCTTGGTAGGGCTAGCCTGCTCCAGCCCCAGACAACTGCAAACAATTAGGGAAATTAGTGGCTCCACCATTGCCATCAAGAGGGCTGCTTGTTTATAATTTAATCGAACAAAATGTCAAAACAGTCGAGTCTTGAGAGAAACAAGATGCGTTTATGAGATGAAATTCAAACTGCCAGCCTGCCCAAATATTAAGAGTGTTTGTTTAATAGCGTGCGACCAGCAGAGAGAGAGGGAGGCAGAGAGAGAGAGGGAGAAAGAGAGAGGAAGGGAAGTAGAGGCACAGGGGAAAAAACAAAAAGAATACATTTTTTCACATTTGTATTTTATTGAATTTTATTTATTTAGTCTCTCCCCTACTCTCACTCCCTGTCTCCTCCATTCTCCTTAGTGCACAGGGAATTTTTCAGCTTGAAATAGTGGCCAGTTTTGAATTCGTTATAGATACGTTTTACTAATGGAAAAAATGCTCTATTAGTTTATCTGTCTATGCTCCCTCGCATAACATGTAAATAAACTTGAGCGTTGTCTTTGAAGTGAGAATTAAGTTATACTATAAAATAAAACAATGGACTGTTCTTGATGTTAGCCAAAGAGAGTGTTAAATACTAAACGTATCTTCAGGTATTGTACTTGAGGCAGGTAATACACACCCAAGAAATATCTAGTCAATCTGATAAATATTGTCAGTATTGTTAATTGTTCATTTTCAGTATCGTTAATTTTCAAAGAACAAATTGAACTTTATTCAAGCTGCACTGAAGATTCAATGAGATTGAGCGTGTTCGAGCTATTGTAAAACTGTCGTCTAATCTGTTTCACCATAATGATCACTTAAAGTCTAAAGAGTTACCTCTCCCCTGTGAGGTAAGTCATCAGCGTGACAAGACGCCGACACTTCCTTCCCATGATGCATTTCCACTCTCAGAAGCATGATTGATTAGCTACTTACCTCAACATTTAGTCACACTAATCAAATACTTATATCAGGTAGTCAATGGTATTTACAGCACTTTGTGAATGGCATTTATCTGCAGGTATATTGGTACACACACACACACTCATATGAGAGCGACTGCGGACGAACATCATGCGGCTGTACGTTTGGGCTACCTTTCCGCCCTGAGCTGGCGGACTGTGTGGAGTATTGCTGCTCTAATCGGATCTGTGGTATAGATATGATTACGTGTGGCACATTTATTTACATAATAATTATTACAGCCTGGCCTGCAGTGCCAGAGAGGGGGCCTGCAGAAGTAGACTGAGAAGCCCACTTCCCAAACACAGAGCACCGAGATGATTTTACGGGTATGGGGGGGGGGGGGGGGGCCATTATTCTATTAGTTCTTCGGTGCAAAGTTTGAAATGAAGCGTAATTGGATTAGTTAACGTGGAGGACTAGATAGTGCGGAATGAGGTTAGCAGGCAGGCAGGCTGCTGTAATTAGGCGTCCGTCCGGGGAGCGAGATTGGAGGCCAGCCAGTGTTCACTCCTGCTCCCCCATTTATTCATTTATTTTTTCATTATTTCCACCAAACGAATCAGAAGATGGCAGGAGTGTCCTGGGAGTGTTATAACTGCATTGGGACGCCGCCTGTCCCTCCACTCTCCTTTCCTCCCTGCCCTGAAATGCTTGCTTGTTTACCATTTTTATCCTCTTTTACTTTACAGCTATCAGGCAGGTTTCCACTTCCATTGTGTGGAGTTAAGGAGAAACAGAATGCAGACTACGCTACTTATACAAGTGAATTAAAGGCTCTCTAGTTATAAACTGAATCTGTACCCTTCTATCTGTGACTGACGTATGTCACCCTAACACCCTATTGGTCTGTTTACCTAACTAAAAGTGAAGTCATCTTCTTCAGAGCAAAGTTTTTTCGGATATCATGCATATATTATAATTGGTAGTTGGCACAGTCCAAGTGCGCTGGGTGTAAATCACTGTAAAACCCTCAGATCTCTGTGTGTGGAAACAGCAAGCCCCTACTAAATGTCCTAGAGACAGCCTAATTTACTGTGCAGTTTATTGGACGCATATGTGATTTTATTGGGTTAATAGAGATCTTTGGTGTGGTCATCCTGTTTCTAGCCAAAATGCAGTTTATTGCAAATGTCTACCGCCGTGTTCCCTCTACCTTTTCGCCTATATTTCTATGTATTCCGCTTTGGTACTGAAGCTTCCTTTTATCCATCTTAGCCATCCTCTCCTTTACGTCTTCCCCCCATCAGTTGTTCTGGTTAGTGCAGAGAGAAGGACGAGGGAAAGCAAGGGAAACAAGAGAAAGAGAAACAATTTATGTTACGCCTATTCAGGGTTAGGGTTAGGAGCAGCAAATGGCAGTTAATCACTGCGATCATAAACAAGCCGTTACATTAACATGGAGCTCTACAGTTACAAAGTGCCCGGCGGGTAGAACAATTCACCTTTTGTTAATAACAGCCTATTAATCAGCAGCATTACGGAAGCAGTCTGGGAGAGGGGCACCGCTTTTGAAAAATACTTTCATGAAAAAAATTTGGTCACCTACTGTGAAATTTTGTGGGTGTCCAAGGCTCAGGAAGGTCAGTGTTTGGGAGCAGGAATTATATTTGATGATAAAATGACCCAGAGAACTATTGAATGTATCAAAATAGGGCTGTGGCACACAGCAAAAGCCATGCTGGTACTGAGAGTCACAACAACATACTGGACAGACAATGTCTGCCCTTGCAAAGGTCTGCCAGCTACAATGTTTTCCTTGTATTGTTTTGCTAAAAGAATTCTCTGGAAAAAGGAAGCAGCCCTAGTTGGTTGCCCTGGCTGTAATGGATAAGTTTTTGAGCATGTTTGATTCATGGCCACACCATGTGATATATACCCCTTAAAGGACATTTATGGTCAAGTTCCCAGAAGAAAACCCAGGTGTATGATTAGTGATGTTATTCACATGAAAACCTCTTGGTTGCATATCTTTAATATGCAAGTGATTAGATAAGTTGATATCTATATGACGGAGCACATGGTTTTTGGTTTTTGGTTCCTCTCCTTCATTGCCAACAGACTTTTATTCCATAATTTCATTGTCTTTCCTATTTTTGTAATATTATGTATAATTGATGCAAGAATGTAACACAACACACCCATGTAAAACACCTTGGGGTGAGTGTGTTGTGAAAGACGCTATATAAACTGAATTGAATTGAATTGAATTGAATTGAATTTTGGATGGCCTGCCTCCTACCTACACTAACTGTTACATTGTCATCTCCTTGGTTCATTTTTCAGTGTTTGATCGTTATGTCTGCTTTCCCGTTTACCTGTATGTCCCCCTTTGTTTCATTTGGTTACTTTTCCTGCTCTGGCTTCCGTTCCGCCTTTCACTCTTTTGCGCCCGTCCCCATGTTCCCGGCTCTGTCCTTCCTCCCCGCCCTGTCGTCTCCACTCACTGACTGCACTTTTTCTTCATTTGCAGCACTGCCTTCCCTCGCTCCGAGCCTCTCTTTCCCTGCTTCTCTCCCTCCCTTCGCACATAGCCCTGCAACAGAGCTCGAATCTTCACAACAGATAATTTCACTAATTTCATTAATTATAAACCAATATGTTACTGGGAGCCTCCAGAGACGGCTTGGCCAACGCTGGCATCTGGTCTGCAATCCAAGGGAGGAGGAGAGGGAGCCAGGAAGGCGGAGATGGAGGGAGAGCAAGGAGAAGAGGAGCAAGGACAACTCCTGACAATGTGCTGCTTCCTCCGGCACTGACCTCTAAAGAGCGCTGCACAGCACGCTGTTACCCCCTATCCTGCGAGACAAATACTCACCACTGAAGACATTTTTATGAGCAAGAAAAGGAAGTGACATTCAGGGGGAAAAAAGCCTGATTACATTAACACATCAGTATACAAACAAAGAACATGGGCACACTGGGCATAGACAGGGTAGGGAAACAGAATGGACACACCGTTCAGGGATAGCGGCACAGGATGGACATGCTGTACAGGGATAGCGGCACAGGATGGACACACTGTACAGGTAAAGAGGTACAGGATAGACACACCGTTCAGGGATAGAGGCACAGGATGGACATGCTGTACAGGGATAGAGGTACAAGATAGACACACTGTACAGGGATAGAGGTACAGGATGGACACGCTGTACAGGGATAGAGGTACAGGATGGACACGCTGTACAGGGATAGAGGTACAGGATGGACACGCTGTACAGGGATA
>JAODJU010000001.1:33325123-33335301 GCA_026776725.1 Gnathonemus echidnorhynchus
GAGGTACAAGATAGACACAGTGTACAGGGATAGAGGTACAGGATGGACATGTTGTGCAGGGATTGAGGAACAGGTTGGGCACACTGTACAGGGATAGAGGAACAGGATAGGCACACTGTACAGGGATAGAGGAACAGGATAGGCACACTGTACAGGGATAGAGGAACAGGATAGGCACACTGTACAGCAGCCAGCTGGGAAGGTGTGGAGTAACAAAGGAGGGCCAGCTAGGAGCGAGGAAGAGTCTAACAGGTGCGTTTCTCATGCTACAATACTCCCAGAGTGCACAGCAGCCCCCAATCAGTCGCGCTTCAAGTCAGCACAGCGGCAGCGTGGGAAATATATAAATAAAGCTGGCGGCACATGTGTCTCCAGCATTAATAGTAATTGTGTGTGTAAACTGCTTCACATCACCGTTCCCTCTCACAGCTGTCCAGTAATTACCACAGAATGGGGCAGCTGATGGCAGTTTGTCTGCCTCGGTGTTGTCTGTGTGTGTCCCTGTGAGACTGAGCACACTGAAACGCAGTTTTAGCCCTGGGTTTTAGATACATTTCTCCAAGACACCCCCCCCCCACATTAATCTACAAAAGGAAAAGTAAGGATTTCTCCACAGAAAAAAAACTAGTACAACTGTTATGTGTTAACATACCACTGACCGTCTACTTGTTTCAATAAGCAGAACCTGTACAAACTTTAGCCTTTTTATGCAGGAAAAAAGCTCCTAGATTTTCGCGAAGCTTCGCAGGCATTAGAGGGCGCTGTTTTAGAACGTGGAGTTAGAGGGCGCTGTTTCAGAAAGAGGCGTGTGGACAGCTTTGGGGTCCTTGTCTTCTGTCTCCCGGGAGTCGGCCAGGCCTGGCCGCGCCTCTCCCAGGGCACGCTGCACACTACCGCCCAAGCAGGGCTGTAATTAAAGGCACTGACGAGGAATCACAGGGACACCGCGCCGAAACCACTGGGGCCGACCACACTGCGCTCTAACTGCCACTTAGTGTGTCTCCCCGCTCCTACCAAGCAGATAAATATAGCGGCTTCACTGCAGAGGGGGGCGGGGGGATATCGGCGGGCGGGCGTACTCTTTGGGAACTACGCCGGTACGGGGTTACTCCATCTGTGGAGGATGGGTGCCCCCTCTCTCCCCTAGCATCTTAAAATGAAAATGAGGTGCAACCACTGGGGGGGTGAATGCAGGGTGGAAACAATGAGGGCAGCAGGAAGGGAGAGCTTGGGGGGCGTCACTGCAGGTTCCACCTACTGTAGTTGCTATTAAGCAATGACTCTGTTTGCCAAACCAAACAACCAAGCATCACTACTGTCTGATGCCAGTTCATATCCATTGTAAGCAGAAGATCAAAGCTCCTTCAAGGCCTTATTGTTGCAGCATAAGAAAAGGTTTTCAGCAGCAGTACAGCTTATGTCCTTTGAAATGTTCTTAACGAAACACTGCAGTGCAGATGGGATATAAAACACACAGCGACTGTTCAAAGACCCAACAAATCACACAAGCGCCATCAAAAATATCTCCTTGCCCATTCACTCGTGTGCTTTAGGTCCCGTCGTGTTTTGTTGTGCATGTCAATTAAACGTTTTAGCTCTCAGTGAAAATAAGATGTAATCTACAGATGAGTTAAGAAAAACAAACTCCTACAGAGCCATGGGACGTGTGTGTGAATCCAGGTGGGGTGGAAAGCCACAGGTGGAACTTCTGTGTACATACTGCCCCCAGGCACTGGGTGAAGGTACTGCACCATCCCTCATTAGACTGCACACCTCTCCCCTTACCTACTTAGCTGTTACACTCAGACGCTGTTCTTCTCTCTGTCTGTTTGACATTCAAGGACGACCGGTGGGAAAGGAAGCCATCAAGGGCCATAAAGTCAGTAAGGCCTGACCATTAAGTAGTTCAGAGTTAATGATGAGCAGAGAGACAAGACAGTGGTGCCAGTGCACAGCTTTGCTCTTTGGACCCATTGTGGTGCATCAGGATAATCCTCAGTCATAAATATGTCTCTGCACACACACACACAGACACACACACACAGACACACACACAGGCTCAATGCCCTAAAACGTTCATGCATGCCTGGTGAATTTTAACATATACTTGAAGCACACCTCAAAAACGGTTACAAACAGGTAAAGAGAATTGTGTTTATCCAGAATAAATGATACCTTTTCTTTTCAAAGTGGAACTAGACACCTATTGGTCAAAAAGGCTGGGGACTGATGTGAGAGATGATAAAAAGCTGCCCCCCCCCCCACCTGTGTGTTTGAACAGCGTGCTTAGTGGAGATGAGCATGTGATAGCACTGCCAGTGACACTGATGGCAGACCCAGATAAGGGGCACTGATTACTCCCATTACAGGGAGGCTTGGCAGCGCAGAGCAGAAAGGCGGCATCATGGATGTGACCCTGCAGGTTCTCCATCCTGTTTGTTTGTTTGAGTGTCAAGCAGAGACTAAACACAGAGATACTGGCCCCAGTCTGCCATCTTTACAGGTAACCCTCCCCCAGATGTCAGGCCAGGACGTGTTTCCTACGCCCCATTTTCCTCTCCCTGCTTTCATTTCCTTTAAGTATGTCTCCACAACCCATATTGTTATAGTAATGCCCTCCAGACACAAAAGTGTTATTCACTGCAATTTTGGGGCACAAATTCTGATAACCCACTTTCATAATGCTATTACAAGATAATGTTTCTTTACTAGGACACCTGACAGGAAACTTAGTGATAGGCTGATTGTTAATTAAAAGAAATGTCAGTGACCCTATACCCAGATGCAGCTCTTCAAAAGACTTTCACAAAATAGTTTTATCCTTTATCAGCGGAAACATCAATTAATTCATTTCTACCATTAGTGAATTATAGATTGGTCTAAAGAATATTTCAAATCAAGGAACCAATGATAAAGCTAGACCCACAGGACAGAGTTTCTTCTGAACAATCAGAAACCAAACCGTGTCATCGTGACGACAGAGAAAGCATCAGATATCACATCAGGAATAAATGACGGCCGTAACATGCATGTAGTACATTTGCATGGTAAAACTGTTGTAGCGCCACCCCTCTTTTGGTACAAACAGTTCCCAAAGTTACGTCCTCATCCTATCACCGCTGCCTGTCACAGGCATTGCCATAATGGAAGCATACAGGGGTATTCATGCTTTGAAATTGCTCAGATAAAACTCACTAGCATTTCATTATGAGCTGCATTGATTCCTCCTGTGAGCACTGAGCAATGATCTGCATGTCACTTGTCTGGGTACATATGTGTGTGTGTGTGTGTGTGTGTGTATGTGTGTGTAGTTCAGAGGCTCAGCTTTTGAATCCATGATGTGTGACTGTGTCTGTTCTGTCAGACCAGATGCTCTGCTGTCTCTGACGTCATGCCTGTCGTTTCTGTGGCTGGATTACAAGACGGCTGTTTCATAGGCACCTCGATGTTGGTTACGCGTGTGACGCAGCTCAGTAAATAAACCACTTGTTGCACCCTGAATGGTTTCATGTCACAGCCTATTTTTTCAGAAGCATTTATATGCATCGTGGAGTTTGTACTGGTCATAGCATTACGCTGAATGTTTACTGGGAAATGCCTTTTTAATATTTCTCTTTTAATTGTGCCTTTCATGTGTGTGTGAGTGCGTTTGTGTCCCCAAATGTCCCCACAATGTGATAAAAGCTTGTCCCCACAAGGGCAAAATCAATTTCATAAAAAGCTGTGACTGCAATCAAGAACTAAAAATGCCTCCTTTTGTTTGGTTACTTATGGTTAAGATTAGGTTAGGATTAGGGTTAACCCCCACCCAGGCCTAACCTTAACCATAAGTAACCAAACAAAATACAGTGGTACCTCAGAACTTGAATTTAATCCGTTCAGAACTCCGGATCGAATTTTAAGAAGTTCGAGTTGTGATAGAATTTTCCCCATAGGAAATAATGGAAAACCAATTAATTGGTTCCCAGCCCCAAAAAATTACACCTAAATATGTTTTTTTTAGCATTTAAACACAAAATGAACCGGATAAAAGAAGAAGAGCATATACTGTACTAAACACATCTAAGCACATTTATCAAAACAGTAATTTATAAAGTAAGAAAATAAATGTATCCAAACAATGTGTCCTGCCCCAATCGTCCACTCCTTCCATGTGCCACGCCCCCTCGTTAACCCCGTGTGGAATCCCGTGTGATCAGCTGTTTCTGGTAGTTGTCATTAGTCCTCTGTATTTAGTCCGCGTTTCAGTTCGTTTCCTCAGTCTGGTCATTGTATTGTCCGTCTGCTTTTTGCCTGCCTTACCTGTAATTAAACCCCGTATTCCCTGGTACCCTGACGTCTGCGCCTTTGTCTCCGTTCCGTATTATTATAATTAAATGTATTAATGGTTTATTATTAATATTAAAATAATGAATAATAAATCTTTATTTTTAAATGTATTTTATTATATAATAATAATAATAATACTGTTACTGTCTATCATTGTCTAAATGTATTGTCTAAATGTAATTTACTGTCTAAATATATGTATTCAGTTAGTGTAAACATGCACGGTGCTATCACAGCAAAGACTGAAGCTTTACCCTTTGTTTCCACTGAGAGACGTGCCGCGTGACTCATTTCCCCGCGGGTACAAGTTATCTTAGGTCGGCGTTGACGTCTGAGATTCAGATTGAGCTCTAGGTAATTTTTTTTCGAATTGGCTGGTTCGACTTTCAAGAAATTAGAGTTCTAATGAGTTTGAGAACTGAGGTACCACTGTACGGATTTTTATAAAATAGAGTTTTCCCATATGGGGACCAGAAAACTGAATGAATGTGTGTGTGTGCATGCGTGTGTGTGTGTGCCTGTGTCTGTGTGTGTCTGTGTGTGTGTCTGCCTGTGCGTTGAAATGGTTCCCAAGTAGATCAGTCTGGCCATGTTGTTGCCAGCGTCCAAAGAAACACACAAAAGAGCAATGGGACTCCCCCCCCCCCCCCCCCCCAATGTCACCCACTCTCAAGCAGTTCTCAGGTTTCAGCTTATTAGCCTGTTAGTGAAGTGCTCTCTTAATCAGCACTGGGGTCTCATAGTGAAATTCCCATTCATTTAACATGAGTACCATCCACTAAAATGTGGGCATACCTAAATCTTAAGGTTTTACAGGACTTTTTATCAGGCAAAAGGCTAACATCAGCCCGAGTCTCCAGTGGAAGAAGAGTGTCTGTTTAGGGGCCAGAAGCTTTTTCAATATACATATTCGACAAATTGATTTTAGTCCAGCATTCAGACAGGGTGTGTCCACAACAAGCCACAGAGCCCACCAGTGACTTTGACTGTCTAACTTGGTGTTAAATGGTAGTCTTGAAGAAAACTCATTATTTTCAAGATGGACATACTTTGTTAAGAAACTGCAGTCAACATAAAGTGTACAGAGTAATGGCGGAAGATGGTTCCCTTCCTTATTACATTCGGATGAGGGGATTCTTCCATGAAGGTCTTAGTGAATCCTTTTTCCAACGCACCGTGACAGTTCAGCTTTCAGAGGCCTCACGGCCTGCAGTTTGTACGTATAAACAAATACCAAGAGCCTGTGAGTCACTCACATGCAGCCTTCGAGTCTTAATGCCTTCTCTAAAGATCTATCCTATGCTGTGAACCGGGACACTTTACGGACAAGTAACTGCTTGCACTGTTTTTTTAAAAAAAGGGAAAATAGCAACAGCTTATTATTTATTATAAATGTATTAAAGCTTTTTGTTGGTACTGTACAGACAACTTTGGAAATATTTGAACGTTTGGAAACAAACAGTTGATGTTTAACAATGGTTTGGATGGAGGTGAATTGTGTGTTCCACTGTTTTTGTTTTGTAGAGAGGTTGCAGGGAAGCTTCCATGAAAAATCAACTGATTCATACACATTGTTACATATTAACGTGTTTTTAAGTCAGACTTACTGCTTGCTGTATCCCAGCTCTCACACAAACACACACAGACACTTGCTCATATAGGTAACTTTAGCAAATGGCAGCAAGATCCACATCCATGGTAAGATATGCTGCACATCACTGTCTCCAGGGCGGACAGTGTCACCCTCTGCACGGCCTGGGTCAGGCCTTTGGCCACCGTCTCCGTGCCAAGCTCTCCTGCCACACACGCCAGCCCAGTGCAGTCTCATCCTTCTCGGCACTGCCTTTTCGATTTTTTTTTTTTTTTTACTTTATTTGTTTGTTTCCTTGAAAAAAATATTTAGCTAAAATTATGTCTGATTACACTGTAGGGCAGCAACACCCATTTGTTACCCCAAATGAAGACATGTATTTAGGTTTATTCTATGGCAGCTATATTTAGCAGGCATGCAGACTCGTGGGGAGTCGCTAACTGAACTTAACCGTTCTGATCTTGCACTAAGGATGCATTCCTACTCGCCCATAATTCCCTGATTCCCCTTGCCAAGGGATGCACCGAATCTTTAAAAAGTTAGGAAAAAAGAGAAAAAGAGAGGGATGAAAAAGAAAAAAAGGAAATTTTATTGAACAGACACCCAGTGACCTTGCAAATTACACAGCACATGCATTTCCTGATATAAGGCTGTGAATATGTGTCATAGACAGGTACTTTCTGCTTATGTTGTTGAATAAAATAATGACCATTAGTATTTTAATCCTCTTAATAATAATAATAATAATAATAATAATAATAATAATATTACCCAAGTACCTGATACTGGGGAAGCAGTTTGAGCAGCTCTCCTGTACAAGGTGATGGGGGGTCCCGGAGCCTCCCCCAGGCAGCACAGGGGACGAGGTTGGTGGGCACCCAGTGTGAGACAGCAGTCCATCACATTACTATTGTGCCTATTATGGAGGGGACATACATCAACATAAAGCAAAAAAAAAAACGTTCATGGGGGAGGAGGGGGCAAGAAGCATTTCATTTGGGCTTAAAATTTCATTTCTTTGGCATGCTATGAATTGTTTCGGGCCACTGCAGTAACTTAGCATTATGCTAATAACTCAGCAGAGAGGCCCTGGCTCTCATGCGCTTCCTGCTGGAGCTTTCGGCTGCCCGCTCGGTGAACACGGGTCACTCAGCGGCGTGTGCCTTTGGCAGAGGGAGTGCTGGGTCCCCAGGCATCTCCGCAGGAGTCCCGGCAGCTTCCGCTGGCACGTCGACCGCACGGCTGCGTGCTGCACCACTATTAATAAACCCCCCCCAAGTTTAATATTTAATTGCGTTGATGGACTGCATCTGTGCTACTCTGTGATGCAAACATTATTATACATACTAAGTGGCTTAATTGTAATTAGAGCTGAAAATTTAATTAAACCAAACAATAAAGGAAATTGTTGCTTTTTTTTTTTTCCAATCGGCCCATTTAGTTAACCCTTCTCTCTCCAAGTGCTGCCCGCCTCCTGCTTCAATCTCATTGACGGGAACAAACATGGAGTGGGGGGGGGGGGTGTTGCGGTAGATGATCAGGGACAGGATCCTGTGCCAGAAGAGGCTTGGCATTTAAGCTGTCGACGTTCAGCCCTCCCTGCCTGTTTCTACTCAGCATTTAGCGCCTCCCCGGTGCCCAGTAGCCGACCTGAGAGACAGACGCCACGAGGCAATAAAGAGACCCAGCTGGGCCCTGGCTAGAGGAGCACATACCTTCAGAGGTTCCCCAGAAAGATATTAGCAATCAATCTCCATGGGCCAAGCGCACACAAAATGCAAAATGTAAGTATATTGCTGGCAAACACTGCTGCCAGCCACAGCCAGTCTGGATTAAAACTCAGCTTAATAAATTAATAAGGCATTTAGCCGCTTTTACGTATCTGTATAGCTTCCAGCAGCACACACAACACTGCAGTAAGGTGACAGCGTCCTTCAGTTTCCAGTAAGAGTTTGCTGTGTGGTCACTGAGCGGTTATTATTGGGGAAATTCCAACCAGAAATGAAATAAACTCCATTTTGTTCATCATCATGTCCATGTCCTACAAATCCAAAAAAGACTGTAATATTTGCAGCTGACAAATAATCACTGACATGTTTCACCCTCTCACCACCTGCAGGGAGGGTTAATCGTTTCAATATCTGTCAAATATCTCACCAGCAGTTTCTGAATCAGAGAAACCTCAGTATAGAATAGAATAGAATAGAATAGAATAGAATAGAATAGAATGCCTTTATTGTCATTGTTGCAAATTACAACAAATTCAATGCATGTGATTTTTCAGCAATGCTTAGTGATACTTGTGAAGATAAATGAGATGAAGTTAAATTAATAAACAAGAACTTAAACTATCAACAATGTGAAATATATGAATATAAGAGATATAGAAGGGGTAGGTAAAGCTTATGGTACTGTACTGTATATAGCAGCATATTTAGTAAACATGAAACAAATCATGAGTACAGTATCTACACAGACTTCCGCTTTCTGGGAAACAGACAGGTGACAGGGTCGGCTGCACCTTTCAGGAGCCTGAGGCAGAGGCCCTTCTACCAAGAAAATTTCACTTCCTTCACAGTGCAGGCAATTCAGGGACCCTCAGCAACTGCCTGTTCCGCCTATCCCTGGAGCCCCCCCCCCAGGACGAAGTCTGCTGCTCTAGACAGAAACTGAGAGTGTTACTCAAAGTCTACAGCGATGGCATTGATTATGGTCTAAACAGCACTACAGCACCTGCTGTGTATCAGCCATATGCTAAGCCTAACCCTAAAATGCCCACTGAGGCCTGCAAGTGGCTGGCTGGCTGTATTATTCATCGGGAGCCCGCTGCCTGGCTCCCAGCTCCACTCTAAGCAGGTCGTGCTCGCTGACATGGTTCTGCACTTCCAGCGCGGCCCCCCGAAGCCGATAGATACAGAACAGAGGTGACAGCCTGGCAGAGCGGCGCCGCTGAGCGCTGTCTGATCACAAGTGGCCTGACAGCCCTCGCCTCTATTGACAAACAAACTCCACACGCAGGGATGAATAAGGCAGCAAGTCTGCAGCCACTGGCTACCTCTTAGCGGTGAAAATGGACTCTCTGTGTTTGTAGTTTGCATGTTCTCTTTGTTTTGCATTAATTTCCTCCTGCAGTCCTGCTTGGTCAGGCAGGACTGCTAAAGTGCCAAAGATAAGAGTGTGTGTGCCGGTATTTGTGACTGACATCCCATCCAGGGCGTCCCCTGCCTTAGGCCCTGCACTCCCTGGGATAGGCTCACTCTGACCCTGAACTGGATAAGTGGTGGATGAAGGACAGGTGGTTAACTTTTGTCTAAGCATTTTTTTTTATTGTGTTACCCTTTATCACATGTTGAAATATTCAGGCTGTGATAGTTTGCAAACCCTAAAGATTATTTGCAAGGTAATAAAACTGCTACATACATGTAAATGTGTGTGCAGGCTAGTCTCGAATTTAAAATCTCATGCCAGCCAGCTGATCAGAGTTGGCAACTCTGCAAACAGTCATGCTGGCTGAAAGGTACTTCATTGTCCTTGTGGTCATCCAAAGTAATTGTTCTTGCTTTCAATCAGGGGCCACGGCGCAACATTACATTTAACTGCGGATCTGACACCCTGATACAATAGGGCACATACAACGTCTCCTTGATTTATTCTCTTGTTGCAGCTTACAAGTCTAATGGCTCTGATTAAAACCAAGAGGCCCCTCACAAACACGTTCAGTAAACACGTCGTTTATGAGCTCTGAACTGCCAGGCCCCATTTTCCACCCCACTTATTAAAAAAGGCTAATGCGTCGCTCCCGGGCTGCATATGGGAGGTATGCAGACAAGATAATGCGATAAATAAAAATGGAAATGATGTGTGTGGGCGACTGTTGCATGAATGCCAGCCACTGCATCGGAAGGACGGTCCTGATGTGCAGCGCTCAGCAAAACTCATCGGGGCTCAGCGCTCCAACTAAAGGGTAAACAAAGAGAGCGGAGTGGCCCCCAGAGACGGCACATCACGCGGACGTGAAATGTTGCGAGAGCGTTTTCGCTAACGTGCCGCTAGGAGGATGCCGGCCCTGGCTGGGCTGCCCTCTCTGAGTATCGCATCCCAGACAGCAGCATCTGCATATAAGTTCCTGCATCATTAGGCACCTACATACACACCCTTCTGCCTGGCTGAGTGGCACAGGGTAGGGGATCCCAGCGAGACGGGGGGGGGGGATGGGAAGGGGGGGCAGTCGCAGTTGCCATTTCAGGGGCAGGGGGGG
>JAODJU010000001.1:33343617-33355965 GCA_026776725.1 Gnathonemus echidnorhynchus
TAGGTGGGGGGGGGGGAGGGGATTCACCTGCGAGGCTGCAGCAGGTTCCGTTGGGCCACAGCAGTGTGTCCTCCTCGTAAGATCTACGATTTTACACCCCAGTTAGAATCTTCAGGGTTACAATGGGAAATATGATCATTATAATTTGCTCAGTCTTTGTACTACAGCACATCGCCTCTTCAGCCCTGGCATGAGGGACTTGCTGTTCACACACGATCTCTGATCCTCAGAATCATCAGCCACGGAGTCACAGACGACACCAGCGGTTATGGGCTGCCCGGTCTCACACGTGTACAGACGTACAGGCACATACACCATACACGTCAATGGGACACGTTTGTAACACAATTCATGGGCTGTAAAACCAGGCCCACTGGCGTCCTATACTTAGCGAGGTAATTGCTAGTGTTGGTTTATAAGGATGTATTTTTAATTTGTCTATAATTTGGCTGCCATTGGTTCTCTGCAGTGTAAAAGGGCTGACAAAGTCAGCGAATCACCATATGCAAAAAGGAGGTTTATCGTTTACCTGACTACATTTCAGAAAATATAATCACCTATGTTTTACACTGAATAGAGCTTTGCTTTAATTAATTACATGTGACCGATAACTTTTGTAATAATTTATAAGATAAACTCTTAATTGCAATATTCACTCATACACTTGACTTAAAATTATACAAGGCACAATTAATTCTCATGAAAATGTTTTCCTTTGGCCTCAGGCTCAGATTCCCTTGGTGAGGTATTGCTTACATCATCACCACCATAGTATAGTGTCAAACAGTTCAGTAAATCATGGTAAATCCCATCAGTCTGACAAGCCCTTTCATTAGTGCGACCCTGTCAGCTGTGTTTTATTCGGCCAGAGCTCCATGGCGATAATTAGCCCCCCAGCTTACATTTATCCATAGATTCAACACAACAGCCAACACACACATATCTGTGTGTCTGCGTGTGCTTGTAAACATGGAATTGGCTTTATTATCTAGATATGATTGATATTTTTTTTTACTGAAATTATGAGCAAAATACAAAGTAACTTACAAAAGATGAATATGCCCCCAAGCAGAGCAGATAGAGCAGCCTGGGCTGGGAAGCATGAGGCCTGTCCGGTCTGACCGCACTGTACCAGCATGTGTCATTCGGCAGACTGACACCCCGAGGGGCTGCTCTGTTCCCATGAGCTGCCACAGTGTCCCACACGCCCACAGCCCCCTGTGCCTCTGCTCTGAGCTGGTGTTTAGTCTGAGGGTTGAACCCCCCCCCTCCCCAGTACCGTGCACACAGCGGGGCCAGTGTGGCTCCCACACGGACACGTGCTTCCCATCTCCCGGCATGTAAACACCGGTGCTGACAGAGCCTTCCCAGCTCCTCCCCGGCCTCCTCCCCGGCCTCCTCTCTGGCCTCCTCCTGCTCTCTGTACCTCCTTTTGCCTGTGGGTGGCAGGAATCCTTCAGATCGCTGCCACACACATTCTGCACCCGGTGCAGCGGCAGGAATATGGGCAGATTTCAGGAGCTGTTAATGGGACGCTTGTGCTGAAAACAGCCCTCTGGCAGTGTGAACAACCTGTAGCTAAGAGCTATAAAGTGTCTCTTTTGTCTGGCCATTCACAGCAAAGGGGACCGGCTGGCTGGCTGGCTTTTTACCAATCTTCTACTGCCCTCTGTTGGTGAATATTGGCTGTGCTACTCAAACACAGTCAGATCATCAAGCTCTAGCTAGGTAATGATCAGGAGTTCAGAGAAAAGCATTTGGATTAAAACTAACCCAAGACCACGAATTAGCTTCCAGAAGGAGTCTTACAAAGGTGTTCTAAGAGAATTTTCCATGCTATAAAAGCTTCCCCAGACAACGTAACATGGAAAAAAGCAGAGACGCATTTGATTAAAACATACAGGCTTGTGCACAGCACGGGGAGTTTGAAAGGTAGCAGTGGACACCTGGGTGCCCTGCATAGAGGCTGGATGAGGGCGACGTGGCCTGCTGGCTGCTAGGAGGCAGTGCGGAGAAGCAGATGGGACCCTGAGCGCCAGCTTACATGCATGCAAGACCTTTAAATAGCAACCAGCAACATTATCACTGCATGCAGTACAGTACTGTATAAGAGCACAGAGACAGCTGTGTTTCTCTGATGAATCTGCATCTAACCCTGACTTAATCGCTATTTCCAAAGGACATTGTAGAAATTAGCTAATGCAAGATATCTGGTTGTTTAGAGTACTGATTATCTATCTAATCAGTTAAGTTAGAACAACGCGTCATCTGAATTTTACAGCAGTCTGTTAACCTACCACTAATTAGCTGTATTTAAAACATTCTTCAGAATAATTCTAGTGAACTTCACAATGCGAAACACAGGGATTTCAAGCCGCAGTATCTCACACAAATTTGTTTGGGTGAATGAGAGAATAAACTTAATCCAGCTGGCAGTGGTCTTAAACCCCTGGATGATTAAGGGACATTATGGAGAATATAAAAAATACAGTTGACTTGAATTAACAGTAAAACATCTTATTTTGCAATATGCTGTTTTGCCCATAAAGATAAGTAATACATTATGCAGCAGTTAAGATTTGTTGGTTTCACAATATGCTGAATGTATGTAATAATATGCAATAAACCAGAAGCCTCCATCCTGAAGTATTCTGCTTAATTACATTTACAGTAAGTGCATCAGATGGAAACATAATAAGCCAAGGTCTTCCATTGTGTCGAAAAAAGTTACAAAGCAGCGTAACCGATAGGTACTTATAGCTGTAGTCACATATGTGTGTTCAATGATCTGCCTAAGGTAAACTGGAATTTTGTCAAACTAATAAAATATTTTGTAATAAGTAAAATCAGCAGTCACTTTTTATCAAACCAGATCTGAGGAATGACTTTGCATTTTATACATTTCCAGCAGATTTTACAGCCCTGTAACCCATTCCCTTCCAATAAAATCTGCCCTTAAACTGACTTTGCACATCTGCAGAACAAGCAGTTTAGGGGAGCATTCAGAAGCACATGTAAGTGTGCATGTAAATTGCTAGTGAGAGAATTCTTACAGAACAAACCTTGTTGTTCAATAGCTGCTTAATATTCCGCAGTGTCAAAGACTTTTACAGTGCACTATTTCTCTAAACAATCTGGCAACATGTAACAGACCATGGTCATCCCAAATCTATCCAAAAAGCTTGCGCTCTGGGTAAAAGATGGCCTGACATGAGCTTAGCCTAGGGAAAGCACTCGTATTCCCCAAGCATGTGCCTCACGCAGAAAGGCCTTCATGTTGATGTCATCCAGCATGGGAAAGTGCAGAGCCAAAACAGCTCATTCACCGACCCATGATGCACTGGGTCAGCTGTGCACACACCAGCTCGCTGTTTAATCACAAAAAGCCAGGGGAAAAAAAGAGTAGATTTGATCCCGGCTTGGCAGGACTCGGCTCCAGTTAAAGCGTTCCCATAAGGCTGAGAGCTTCATCCATCCCCAGGAGGGAGGCAGGCAGTCCAGCAGTGTGCACAGTGGGGGGTGCAAACCAGCCTTATCTGCTTTCCCATCTATCCCTCTGGACTGGTTTGATCCGCACCTTGCCAAGCAGGCAGGCTGATGAGGGTGACACTTGCCCAGAGTGACTGACCACAACAAGACAGGCCACAGGAGGCAGTGAAGAAAGGGAGGAAGCAAAATTAAAAGACAAAAGAGAAAATGACATAATTTCATAAAGTGCATCTTTCATGGGTAGAGTCTGTGTGGCAGTGTGTTTATGGTTATGGTTAAACTAAATGTGTGTGTGTGTGTGTGTGTGTGTGTGCGTGCGCTGTCCATGTGTGTGTCCGTGTGTGTGTGTGTGTGTGTGTGTGTGTGTGTGTGTGTGTGTGTGCTGTCCATGTGGTTGTCAGCCTTCTGCAATGCCATCCTTCACCCCAGCAGGACACCGCTGACCCCACGTCCTCGGGCTGCCAGCCCTGCTTTCCTTGTGCCTCACGGAGGATTTTGATTACAGCCTCCTTCCAAGGCCGATCTTGTGCACTCATATCTGCCACAAACAGCCACCCAGAGAATGGCGCTGAGTGTGTGCAGTATACGTACAATTTAACACTTTTTACTGAGCACGTTCGTATGTTATCAGGGGAACATGCTGGGGAAAAAGAGACAATGAAAGGTAAAATGCTTAATAAAAGAGTGAATAAAGAGAATGAGTTGGTCGTGAAAAAGGAGAGGAAGAAGTGGATCAGGGGGTGGGGGGGGCTGCAGTGAGGGAGGCAGAAAAACACATGTTATTTATTTCCTCAGTAAACAGAGAAAAAGGCAGACATAATCAATAGGTAATTCAAGACTGTAAATAGGCTCTTTAATAGCCTAAACACTCGGCACTATAGTTACACAGGCACATCAGCAGTGGTTAGACTTCACAGTGAATCTGGGCTGGGTGGGCAGCCCTTATTTACCAATAAAGGTCTGTGATGATAAGGTAAACATACAGGAGACATGGCTGGGGGGGGCGGTGGGGGGGCGGGGCAGCTGGCTGTGGGTTCAGCTTTCATCTCCCATTTAATGTATAGATATCAAGACTGGCATGACATGCAGGCCAGCATCACAAAGCTGCGGAATAAAGCAGGACCTGCACACTGCGGTCGAGAGGGGAGGGGGCAAACATATATATTTATCGTAGCTATTTATATACATATCACAGCTATAACTCAGGAGCAAGTGGGCCCTTTGGACATTTGTCTTGTGGACAAACAGAATCTTAAAACAAAATCAGTATTTTAAAGACTTGCAGGCCAAAATATTTTACCATGCATAAATGAATTTTACACAAATGAGAGAATAGCTTCTCGTCACAGGCACGTTCGCCAACATCCCCGTCCATGTGACCGTAGTTTGGGAAAACCGCTTGGAGATGCAGGACTGAACTACGAGTGTTCCGCCTTAAACACACATTCCCTGGGATTCTTGGCTGAAACCATTAATTGCCGGTATTGTACTTCATGTGTTGTTTTTTTCTCTCCAAAGGAATGTCTGATCCATAAAAAACTGCCACATTTTGAAGGGGAAAAATTATAGTTTTAAAAAGAAATTACAGGGGCCTCTCTAACCAATGTTTAACAGTAAACCACACAGAAAAGCCTCGTCTCCTGTGTCTGTCTGGTTGACCATGTCTTCTTTTCTGTCTGGGTTTTTGGTGCCTCTGATTAGACCTGCACCTGTACCTTAGCGTGTCAGACTGTGCCGCTTTCCCACAGCTTGCTGACAATCCCTTAATAGTTTATTTGAATACTGTAGTGCCATTGGCCCATTTATTAGAAAGTGCACTTGGATGACACCTGGTGTTAGTAATCTGTAATTGCACAGCTGCCTGGGTTTATCAAAGCAGGACCTTTCAACCTGCTACAAGGCACTTCTTCAATTCATCAGTTTTTGTGATGAATAGACAGTTCTGTATATATAAGGACACATACATACAAGGGAAAGCTGTAAAAAAATCAGCAATTAAGAATGAAAGCTTTCAAGCAGAGGAAGTATTCCTGTAATTACTGCATCATCACATTGGTGATCTTACCTATCTCATTGTAAGAGCAGCCATCTTTAAGGATCACATTATGCAATCATCAGTGCTGAATCACAAGCAGCACATGCCGCTGCCGATCCCTGGATTTTATTACCTAAATTGAACGTCCGCACCATTATTGTGGTGCTCTCTGAGTTCCTCCATGCGCCATTTCTGACAGCTCCAGAAAGAAAGTCCAGACATTGCCACCATGGCGGTACGTGTAAGAACAGTATGCAAGCTGGCAGATGGCAATGCTCAATGGAGCCCTGGGCGCTGAGGGCCGGCCTGCCGTCGTGTGTCCCTGCAGCTTTTGTTGATTGGGTCCCACTCTGGGTTTGCCACCCTCGCGCTCCGCAGCCAGATGTGTCAGCTTGTCTGGCAGGGAACACGCTCGGCTTTTCAGCTCAGCCACCCCACACTCCTGCCCATGCTAGCTGCAGAGCATGAGGTTTCTAAACAGTTTCTAAACACAACAAGCGCATGCATCTGCTTTTGGCACACCTAGCTCTCTGATCATATATACACATACGTATGTATACAACAGAGGCACAATTACAGCACATATGCAGCCCCAAACACAGACAGACATGTGTGTCCAATCGCACTCGGGGTTCTTGGATAAAATCCTGGATCTGCTTTACTTCATCCTGACACTATCACACATATGTAAGTCCATGTGTATAAATAGATCTCAGATTTTTTTTTACTTGAGTGCAACCACAAAATAGGCGTTATCCATCATTTTCCAGTCCTGTCAATAGGTTTATTTGTCTGTCTTTCCGCTATTATGTTGAGACGTCTGTGATTCTGCCAAGGCGGCAACAGACGATTTGCATGGCGGTATCTGTGTATGTCAGTGAGCGAGGCCAGTCCAATCCCATGGCACTCCAGGCAAGCATCAATGCCAGCAAACCCTAACCCCCCCCCCCCCCAGACCACTGCAGCCTTATTTAAAATAATTGGCCAAATAAAGATTGTTCATTGTTCAATATTGTTTACAGAGGTGCTTTAATGCACAGGTTTATTCAGAATGAAGCACAGGGACCTTCACTAAAAAGAAGCTGAACTAACCTTGTTTAATAACGTTTTAAGCCCTCCCACCCAAGTCAAAAACTTTAATTATTACTACCCACCAACGCTCCAGGTTGATAATGGCAGCATTGTAGATAATAGTAGGGAGAGCTCTGACAACTCAAATAGCCCAGGAGGCCTCTGACCAAGTTAATGTCCTAATTTTTTACTTTTGGTAATAACACAATAAATAATATAATGTGTAACGTTTTTATATAATGAAACAACTAAATAAATATCTTGATTACGTAATATACCTTATAAAAATGTGTTTTAAACTCATAACACAATAATGCAATCTGTATTAATTTTGATACCCCAATGCGAACTTGCATGAACAAACACTGTTAACAGAATTTAATTGCTATAGTCAATACACAAACTATTTATGGTTATGAGACATGCTTTGCATGCGATTAATCGCGATTTTTAAAATAATCGTTTAACGGTGTGTTAACAGTCTTCGCTCACTTGGTCTTCTTGTCGCCACTTCACTTACACTGCTTTTCCGTGCTAACGTATGAGCGTTCTTGACACCGATGTTGGGACAGTGTACGGTGCCCCAAGACAAAGTGAAACTGGCTAGCAAGTGGGCGCCCGCCATCGCGTGTCTGTTCTGTGTTGGCAGTGCAGAGGATACGAGTACTTCCAGGGTGGGAGGAGATCTAAATTCACTTTATCACAGACTAGGGTGACCAGATAATCCATGTCAGGGAGGACACTCTGAGCTAGGACAGGAATTGTAAATTACCATTTCAATTAAAAGTACCTGGATTTCACTTTAGCACCGAGTTCTCACTCTGTGCTGATTGGTCAGTCTCCTATAATCGTGCACGTGTCACCAATGCTAATGTGAAACAGCTGGATGAGTCTTTCACTCATGGAAACTAACCAGTCAAAGCCAAGAAGAGCTGAACTATTTAGCCGAGCACAGGAGCCTTTCAGTTTGAAATTAGTTTATAAAACCCGAAGTAGCTCATAGTGTCCTCCCTGACATCGATTATCTGGTCACCCTATCACGGACGATGCACCACGGTCACGGCCAGCGGCCTCTCAGAGGCGGCCGTGTGTGCCTGCCTGTCAGTTACGGAGAAAGCCCACTGCCGGTTGAGCGCTTCCAGCAGTAAGCAACCTTGCAGTACTATGAACAGTTTTTCAACCTGTGTTTGACATTTCATATCAGTAGCACTTTTTCAAAGGCTACTAATTCTGTAGTCAACATATGATACATGCACAGCCGAGAAAACGCTAGAGAAGGAAAGTGTCTCAAATCGTCCAGGGCTCTATAATTAAACCACGGCTTAGCACTTTTCCATGTCACTCAGTCTCCCGGTGTCCACCTACCCGTCTATTTCCATTCGACTGTCCCTGTGTTTAAGTCTCTTATCACTTTCTTGGGGCTACGAAGGAGAGCGTGGATGATATGAGGGCTGATGAGGAGAAAAGAAAAGGACTCATGTGGAGAAAATCAGCCTGTGCAATCCAGCGCAGCAGGGACTTCGAACTCCTGCTGACTGCATATGCGCCTGAGTGTGGATGTGTGCGCGCGCGCGTGCCTTCATGTATGTTCGCTGACCAGTGCTCCATGTGTATTTGTGGAAATGTAGTACTACAAATGTGTGTCCGTTGTGTGTGTTTGAGAACTATAATTTAATAGGAACATGGGCGTATATATTGCGTATAACAGTTTTTAATTAACGTTCTTCTAAATTGATTGCTAACATTTCCTTCTGACTTTTTCTTCTAAAAACGACTGATTAATGCGTTGTTGTGCCCTGATTCAACTAAACTCAGCAAGCACACTTTATAACCAGGGTCCTCCCTTATCCCCTCAGGCAAGCACTGCATCCCTCCGGGCCAGCTGCCCAGGACCATAATGACACACAGCCTCCATGAGCGTCACACGTTCTGATGGTCACGTCTTGGCGGCACAGAGGAAAACCTCTTTAACAGACGTGGAATGACCTGAGCAGACACTGTGCAGTGTTTAGGAATTTAAGTACCCTGCAATCACTGCTACCATGATCTGAAATAGACAGTGGTAATATCCCAGCATTACAATAGCCCTACTAGAGTAGCGGCGTCAACATCCACCAAACGAAAAGGCTAATTAAATTCTTCCCACAACTGATATGTAGCAGGCTTTCTCCGAACAGCAACCACGCTGTGGATGAGTTGCCATTAAACTTTTAGACAACTTTGAATATAACTTTGCTTTGATAATAGATACCATCAGGCTACTTTACCACCATCAAAAACCCACTCATTTAACTGCAATAAATCACCGTATGATGTAAATGGCATAAACAGGACTGTATTTCCAGCTAGTAACACAAAGCTAATCACATACCCACTTTGACCACTGGCTGTAATACTTCAATGATATTCTATTATTTTGTATTGTGGTACTTAGAAGTTAGAGCTTGTTGTTCCCTATACAACCAGCTCAGGAGTGTGAACAAATATGTAAAAAAAAAAAAAATCCATCATCTAGTTAATCTTGTGGTGGGCTGCTTCCAATTTCTTTGGCCAGCAGGTGGCGCCGTGGTTAAGAACATGGACCTTTAAGCTGATGATGATTGCCTGGAATCCATGATGTAAGCACTCCACCCTAGCAAGTCCAGAGAACTGCATAAAACTGTATAATACAAACCAATACGACAGACTCTCATCCACCGTTCTAAACTTTTGCTGAAGTATTGAATCATACATGCAAAATATCTGTTCTAATTATTCCACTGACAGGATCCTGGTTATGATAACACCTTGCCAAGGTCCAGTTTCACATAGTATTTAGGAAATTCTCATACAAACACTAAGGCTTATTCAGTACAAGGCTTTTTAATGTTCTGTAAACAGTAATACTAGATCTATCCACTCATTTTCCAAACTGTTTATCAATGTGTTGGCTATATGCAAAACCAGGATTATGCTTGCTGTTGGAATGAAAAGCTCCAATGCATTTGATTGTTGGTTCTCGGAATGGGAACGGGGAATTGCTCGGCCGCCATAGAAATAGTCATATTTGCCCCATGCACACAGAGATGTTTGGGAGTTATATTCAGGCCTTCACATAGTCCAGATGCCGTACTGTCAGGAGCTGAAATGAATTACTGTTTGTATTAGGACCCAGTTTAATGAATTAGTGGGCTGCCTTGTTGTGTCACAGTTGACTCATATAGAACAGACACCCTCCCCGCTGGTCCCCATAGACAGAGGGACACTGTGATTGCTTCCTCTGCCACGGGATGCCTGACGCCCCCCTGAGGACTCTTTGCAAACTGTAGAGGGCATCTGGTCCTGACCCCTGGGAGACTCCTGCCCCTTGACTAGTGCCCCTGGTCAGCCAGGTCGTGCTTGTGTGGCTGGCACATTATTCAAGAATTGGCACTTATTTAAACAAATAGGATAATATGTTTACATACATTAAATCTGCTCAAAACTCCAGAGATTCCAATGGCAGTCTCTGTTCTTTGCTTTCATTCTTTTTTTTCTTTCTTTCCTACCTTTTTTTTCCCCAAGCTTCATTTCTGTTTTTCTCCCAGATAGTGTGGCTTATAGTGCCTTTTGTCAAGGCAAAGTATTACAGCGTTCATTAAATCTAAGGACATTTAAGTACATTATGAATTTGTGAAAGCAAACGGCTACATTTTTTCCTTAAATGTTTGTGCCATACTGAGTTTCTCAGTGGGGGAGTGTTTTTTTTCCATTGATTGTAGCATTACTATCGGTGGAGTATAAGAAATGTTTTGTGTCCCTGGACAATGGATTATTCTTTCATCATTTCTGATTACTCCATGGTGAAGGGCCATTTCTAATGCTCCGCATTGGGGCCCCACAGCATGCAGCTGTACCAGTCCTGCTCATATGCGCATTGCTATGGAATATCGTTATAAGTCGGAAGCCAGCTCAGTGCTTCACAAACGCTCATATGAGAGGGCTATTAAATGTGCGCGGATGCAGTGCGCGCAGAGATTGTCAGGTAAGATCAGCGTGGGCACAGGAGAAGGACGACACATTAACGTGTTGCCCCAGGACAGACAAGCCCAGCATATGGAGAGATGGAGGGAAGAAGGGCTATGCAGGTCAGATGGAGCAGGAAACGAAGCAGGAATGGTAGGAAGGCAGTCAGGCTGGGGCAAATAGAGGCAGGCGGTAAATAAGGGCATCTTTGTCAGAATCTTAAAATATTTAGTGACTACTTTTAGGAACAGATGAGGATTCAATGGCAGAAAATCCTGCAGCAGGGGTTTATTTAATGTAGGGCGGCATGGTGATTTGTTTTATGTTAAAATGGAATAAAGTGACGTGTGGAAAGCCGTCGGTGGACTGGGGCCATATGCGGGCAGGAGGTCCCCTGAAAACACTAAGCTGTACTTATTATTCATAATCACATTTACCCTCTTCTTGAACTTTGAACCGAATGAGACAGAGAACCTGGCCAATCAGGCGATCCCTACCAAGGCCTGTTTCTCAGCATGTTTGTCATTAGGTCCCACATTAACTTATATAAAAATGTGGGAGTCTTTACACAAAAGTAGATTGGGGCCAGAAGACAGACAAAAGACAAGCCTTCAGAGAGGCAGCGTGGAAACAATTCATCACGTGCAGAATGTCTTGCCATAATGTGGAATTCTTCCCTTTTCCCTTTCACGCGCCCCAGTCACAAAGTGCACCAAACCCCTCTTCTCAGTGCTGAATGAAGAACATCTATTCAGAACACAAATCAGTGGGCACTGTCTTACACCCCCCCATACTCACAACAAGTATATGCATCTGAGCAACTGATTATTACAAGTTCTTCACAGAAGACCCAGAAAATAAGCCATTTTTTGCACCTTTTCTTCTTTCCCGACTCTTTTTATAACCCATTTTGTATTCTTCTCGGCGAGTCTCCAGCAGGGATCTTCCGGCTGGAAGAGGCAAAAGGCCCATATCCACGGGCTGAAGAGGCTTTGTGTGGGAGGGATATGGAAGGTAGATTGCTGTAATTATCGAGAGATACCTGTTCATTTAGCACACAGTCGGACCCCATTTGCCACTTTTAGGTGCCAATTAACCAGCACTGGCTATTAACAACAAGTTACCACCGCTGCTGCCTCCTCACTGATGAGATGGGGAGGGAAAGGAGGGGGGGCGTGATGATGAAAGAAAAACAACACGGAAGAAAAAAAAAATAAATGTCTCCAAGGCCATTGTGTGCTAATTTCTGTAGCCTTCAAATTAGCAGCGGAATATGGTGTGAGATGGGAGGTAGGAGGAGATTAGGGGGGGGGGGCAAAAAAAAGATTAAAAAAAAGCCAAAGTGAGTATGACTACAGGGTGACGGAGTGGGAGGGGTGGGGCAGAGCGGGGGCAGGATGCAGGGAAGAGGGGCGAACGGGAGAAATGACAGAAAGGAAAGGAGAAGCACAGCAAGTGGAGGGCAAAGGCTACAGCAGGCTACTGGAGATGGAGAAGGGATAAAATAAGAGGAGCTGAAGGATGAATGGGAGTGATTATGATACCATGGTGCGCTGTGTGACGCCTGATTGCCGCAGTATTCTTTAATCACTGGGGGGTGAACTGCCTGTCTGTTTCTTATAAAAGCAGAATAGTGATATACATTGGCTTGTAAGAAGCAATTACAATTCATCATAGTAAAAGAAGATAACATTTATATCCTGAGGGAACTAGTACCATGAGAATAGAGATATACTAGTGTGGGGGGGGGGGGGGGGGGGGTTTCCAAA
>JAODJU010000001.1:33356293-33369295 GCA_026776725.1 Gnathonemus echidnorhynchus
TGGGTTTGCATACATCACCTGAAACTTCCTTACTTTTAGGGACATTTTTCTGGTCCCCATTTGGATAACCTCAGTTTTATAAAAAAAAAAAAAAATCTGTGAATGCAATCAAAAAACTAAGAATGCTAAAAGTCTTGTATTTTGTTTGGTTACTTATGGCTAAGGTTAGGGCTGGGTAGGGTTAGGGTTAAGGGCGTGGTGAATGGGATTAGGGTTTTTCCAATAGAACTGAATGGAAGGTCTCCATTTAGACAGGTATGCCAACGTGTGTGTGTATGTGCGCGTGTGTGTTGCCTAGGTAGGTTCATGACTCTGTAATTTATATGATGCTTTTAATGAATAAGTGTAGTTAAGGTAACATGAGCATGTCACATTCTGCTTTTTGTTTGTCAAGAATCGACTTTAATAATTCGCAGGCTGTAGCTCAGGTTAATAAAATGTTGCGCGAGAAATATATACTATGTCCGAGGTACTACAAGTCGTGAGTATATAAGGAAGAGTGAATTTGTGCACGTTCATAAAAAATATTTAAGACACTTGGAATATTTCACATGAAGCATGCACGTGCAGTTTAAAGAGCATGTGAATTATAAGAGAAAAAAACTAAATAAGTGGCTGACAAAGTTCAGGAAAGAAAAAATAGACAAAAAGTGAAATACAAAAGGTAAAAAAAAACAATAGTATTTTATTTTGTCGAAAGAAGTTTCATCAGAGAAACTTTTCAATCATGGCCAGAGAGTCCACGATGCGATGTTAATACGTTACAGATAATGGCCGCGGTAATTTGTCGCTTCTTGCTCTGGGAAACATACGGTGCTATTGTTGGCATCCTTTTGTTGTGGTTAAAAGAGGGAAAAATAAGATGCAATTTACAGACTTTTAAGAGTGATCTTTCGTCAATCATAGAGAAATTACTGTTCTGGGAAGCCTATAATTAAATCCAAAGTGCTTCTTAGCGGCGTATAAGCGAACTAAAATTAACTGGGCTTTATTAATGTTGTGTACTGCAGCTCCGAGCTGAGCTCTAATCACAGAGGCGGTCGCTACCTGCGCGGATAAACGCTCCTTTCTGGGTTGCACAACATGACTGCTACATGCACAAATGACTAAAGAGGGGTATAAAAATGTCTTGGTTGGTTATGGCTCACCGTTAGGCTAGGAGGAATCGGTCGTTATCATCGCTGTTTAACCTGTCCTTTTTGCTACTCTGCACGACTTTTTAAGACTGTAAGAAGTGTAAAGTGTCAGGATAACTTTGCTTCTGGACGATGGAGGCAGACAACAATGGTCCAGTTCGATGGGATCATGGGAGTTTTCAGTGACTGGTATTCCAGTGTGTGTTACGCTACATACAGCAGGTAAAATAAGTATTGAACACGTCACCATTTTCTCAGTAAATATATTTGTAAAGGTGCATGCTACTGACATGAAATCTTCACCAGATGTCGGTAACAACCCATGCAAAGAAATCAAACCTTAGCTGTCCATAAATTAAGTTATGTGTAATAAAATGGAATGACACAGGGAAGAAATGGAGGTGCAAAAAGGCACCAAAAGCCAAGACACCAGCTGAAATCTATCAGTAATCAGAAAGCAATCCTGCCCCTTTTCAGTGCAAATTAATATCAGCTGGTTCAGTCCCAACTGGTGAAACATTTCATGATGGGTAAAAGCAAAGAACTCTCTCAAGACCTTCAGAACCTTATTGTTGCGAAACATACTGATGGCATTGGTTACAGAAGGATTCTTCTAAACTTCTGAGTGTTCCAGTGAGCACTGTTGGGGCCATAATCCGGAAGTGGAAACAACATAATTTCACCATAAACCAGCCACGGCCAGGTGCCCCTCGCAAGATTTCTGACAGAGGACTCAAAAGAATTATCAGAAGAGTCATCCAAGAGCCAAGGACCACTTGTGGAGAGCTTCAGAAAGACCTGGAATTAGCAGGTACAATTGTTTCAAAGAAAACAATAAGTAACGCACTCAGCAGCCATGGCCTGTATGCACGCTCACCACGCAAGACTCCATTGCTGACGAAAAAACATGTTGAAGCTCGTTTAAAGTTTGCTGCACAACATTTAGACAAGCCTGTGAAATACTGAGAGAATATAGTCTGGTCAGATGAGACCAAAATTGAACTCTTTGGTTGCCATAATACTCACCATGTTTGGAGGTCAAATGGCACAGCGCATCACCCCAAAATCACCTGGCTGCTCGAATGGCCCAGCCAATCACCTGGCTGCTCGAATGGCCCAGCCAATCACCTGGCTGCTCGAATGACCAAGCCAAGCACCTGACTTGGATCCAATAGAAAATCTATGGAAAGAACTAAAGGTTAAAGTTCATAGAAGAGGCCCACGGAACCTTCAAGATTTGAAGACTGTTTGTGTGGAAGAATGGGCCAAAATCACACCTGAGCAATGCATGCAACTAGTTTCTCCATACAGGAGGCGTCTTGAAGCTGCCATTACCAACAAAGGCTTTTGTACGAAGTATTAAATAAATTTAAGTGTGTTCAATACTTGTTCCCTGTGTCATTCCATTTTATTACACATAACTTAATTTTTGGACATCTAAGGTTTGATTTCTTTGCATGGGTTGTTACCGACATCTGGTGAAAATTTCATGTCAGTAGCACCTTTAGAAATATATTTACTGAGAAAAATGGTGACGTGTTCAATACTTATTTTACCCCCTGTATATATAGCTTGTTGTGGAAGAGTACCTTACTGTAAGACAGCACAATGTGGCTGATGTCCCCTTAGATCTCTTGTGGTCCCTGCTACACGCAAGGGGCAGAAAGCCGTGCTCTGATGCAAAGCAGCAGCCAGATGTTCTCCTGCATTAGGAGCTGCCTGGCTGTCATGTCGCTCCCTAGGTTACTGCAGTCCGCTGTCTCCTCCATCTGCTGCCAGGCCCTGGAGACTTGCTGCCCCAAGCAAGTCACGTGACTGTAGGTCAGAAATGATGAGGAGCTCTGCACTGCCAGTGAGAGATAGGGAGCCCAAAACCATCATCTCCACAGCAGGTCACCAGTGCCAGCTTTACACTGAGAAAATTAAGGAGTTAACCCTATGGAGCTCACTACAGGGGCCCACTGCATGGGGCCATTTCTTCCCTCTTTGGAATAATTACCTTATAACTTCAGATATAAAAGTCACAGACCACTTCACACTGAAGAAGTGCAAAGATCAAAGAGAAAGTGACTTTTCACTTCTATGTATAGGGGAGACCGGGTATGGTTGTAACATGGGGAGAGTTGTAACAGCACCAATCCCACCAATTAAGGATATGATGAGTCATGTGATCATATCAGTGTTTACCCACTTCCACCTTAAACCCACATGGTGGATATCAAGACAGGTACATGCAGATTCTATTAATAAAAAACAGATTTTGTGGTAAGAAAGTAATTTTTTGACCAACACTATATTTTGTTTAGTATTTATACTATTGCAGACAAATCAAATAAGATTAAATTGTAGTTTTTCAGGTGAACTGTGATGTATTTATCCCCTGCTAATTTCAAACCATTATCCTACTATAGCTAGTTAAACAATAGCCAAGAGGGGTGGGCTGGGTTGTGACACATCTTTAAAAAATGTTACAACCATCCTCTTACATACAACTAAGGACACAGAAAACCAAGGAAAACAACTGGCAGGATCAGGAAGAAGAGGCAGTCTGAAAAACTGACTGATACACCAGTGAAGCAAGCATTGGTGGAAGAACAGAAAAGAGCACTTTTGTGTCATCTGTATGGAGCCCATTGGCAACTCAAAGGCAAATGAAGTATGTGTAAAATGTGCTCTATGCAGTCTCTGGGACCACTAGGCCTGTACTGCAGGGTTACCAAGATTCATTTGTCAGCATTGTGATTCTGGTGTCCAATGTTTTTGCTTCTTTTGTCTGACTGTTGTAACTTACCCCAGCATGTATTACAACCTATCCCGGTAGTGGGGTAGGTTGTCACAAAAGAACACCATGTATTTGTCATGAACTCACGAGGTCTGTGATACTCTTGCAGAGGTTTCACTAATTGGTGCAGTTTGTAGCAAACAAATATGGGTACTTTATATAAAAGTTAAAAAAACCTCTAGCTGAAAAATTTAGTGAATGAGTTATAGGTGGTAAAGCAAGAAGTGTTACAACCATACCCGAGATGCGTTTCCCGAAACCATCGTTAACTACATTAGAACTATGTAAGTACGACGCAGGTGTTTCCCGAAACCATAGTTCGAACTACAGAGGTAACGATACTGCGGACTTACGTAGTACGATGCATCGTTAATGATAACTTCCGTCGTTGTTCGGGAAACGCACCCCCGGTCTCCCGTTATAGCAGGTTGATAAATATTTACGTTATGCATGACACATGTTATCACACATGCATATTAATATGTATTCAAATAGGGAATTGAATAAATTGATACTTTACGCTCAGTCCGTTTTGAATTCACAAAAATTTGCATGATATGTTTAATTTTTATTTCCTGCTTTTCATCATTTTTCACCTTTTTATTGAGAATTCATTGTAGTTATAAACAAAAAGGTAGGAATGTTTTTTAAATTTAATTTTATATATACTTTGAATCTGAAATACACATTTTATTATTTTCAAACGACAATTTAATTGAAAAATAATAATATATTTTTTGACATTGCGGAATTAATCGTAGAACGTGATACTGCTGTAATCTCTGTATGTGTTACGCTACTCTGCAACCGAAAACCCCACAAAAAACAACGGCGGTGTGTGCGCGCGCGCGGGTGTGGATCAGATATACATTACATTGTGAGGACCAAGTATCCCATAATGTGATAAAAATTGTTATTTTGACGTTGTGGGGACCATTTTTTCTAGCCTCACAAGCGGAAATTCAATTTTATAAAAACCTGTCACTGCAATCAAAAAACTAAAAATGCCCAAACACTTGTGTTTCGTTTGATTTCATATGGTTAAGGTTGTCATTGTTGAGATTAGGGTTTTGCTCTTAAAATGAATGGACGGTCCCCACAAAGATATGGGTACAGGCCCGTGTGTGTGTGTGTGTGTGTGTGTGTGTGTGTGTGTGTGTGTGTGTTAAAGGACATTCGGGGTTGGTTCTGGTTGCAGTCACCTCGACGTAATGTGGAGATAGAGCCGCATCGTTATTCGTCACCAAAGTCAATGCAGTAGAACCAACACAAACGAAAACATAAAATACTGCTTAAAAAGACTCGCTTATAACGGAATACCGTCTATATAATGGACGAGGTCCGCTGGTCCCGGCCGTGCGCCTTTTATGAACATGCAGAGAAAGCAAACAGTTTGGTCCGCAGGGCCGCTTTTAGCTGTAGTTTTGTTCGTCTATAACGGACATGCAGGCTCCGCCTGGCGTTCCGGTGATATCCAGCGCAGATATGTAGTCGGGATTATTAATAGTCAGTTGCATCTGCTCAGGTAAAGTTGGATTGTACCATGTACAATATAATAATCTATACCACAAGTGTGTCTGCTGGGGTGTGGCATGAGTAAATGGTGTCCTGTAGTTGTGTTCTGGGCATACAGCAACTCTGGATATGACGGACTGTTTTGTCAGGTCCCTTGAAGTCCGTTATAACTGGATTTTACTGTACAAAACATCCTCATGGAATCTACTATCACGTCATTCAGTCGCCACATGCTTCATCTGGACTTTTTTCTTTCGGAAATATTTGGGAAAATATTGTAATAATTTGGATAAACAGATATAAATTCAAAATGCACACACAAGGATAGAATTATATATGAGTGCCATATACACACACAAAAGTATTACAAAATCCATTTTCCGGTTTCATATTTATAATGGTCATTCTCTTTGGAATATTCTGGCAAATTTTAATAATTATGACATTATAGTATATAACATGGCCAGTAATACGCAGGGTTATTCAAGGAGCATGGATACCCCGACAGAGTCAGGGGCCCAGCACTTGACAAAGGCCTTGTATAGGCCTACGTTAAATTATACGTAAAATTTGGCGGGGGGTGGGGCTGGTGACATTTTACCAGGGGCCCCGGGATTTCCAGGCACGTCCCTGATAATATACAACATATAAAATATATTTTTGAATTTTTTGTAGTATAAAAGAACTTGTTTCGATGATGGCACCGGAGAACACAAACAATATTTAAATAAAGCCAGTTAATTTACCGTGATTTTGTTTATTTATTCGAATGAAAATTGTAAAATAATGACAAAAAATATAACATAACTTATTAATAATAAATGCTACACATAAGCCGACAATTCATAATAAAACGAAATTAGTTAGATTATTGATCGTTAAGGCGGTTCGTATTTTTAAATTATCCTTAAATGTCATTTCCCCCACAAAATAGCGTTTTTTGGTTAAAGCGCATTAAGAGACGCAGTACGTCCTTAAGCCGCTGTCTTATGAAACAGCATCGCCTGCTGGTTGTTTGAAGTGCTACTCCTTCGACATAATGTTAAAGATAAACGTGCTTTCTGCAGCGCAACAAAAATCTATTTAGATTGAATTAATTCGACAGCTATTTAAACATGCATCGTTAATGCTGTTTTATGCCTGTCTTCGCATTTTCCATTTCAAAGTGTTCCAACCACCCCTCCAACTTCTAAAGGAGTTCAATAGAAATAGCATCCATTAACCAGAGAGACAAGAAACCACACAGATTCCGGGTAAAAGATAACTCTTTTTAATCCAGGACACAACTGTTACGTTCGTTAATCAAATAGAATACAAACTGGCTTTTGAAAATAAAAGCAAATGTTACTGCATTTTCTAAAACATTGCTATCATTTTCAATAAATAAGCTACTTTTTACAATGACATTACAAGAGAGTAAAATTAAATAATCAAAAAACAAGTCAGAAAAACAAGAAAATAATCGATGGATGTTCATATTTAAAAGCAGAATACACACAAAGGAAAAAAAAGTTTTATTGAGACTTGTGGACTAATAATAGTATCCAATCACATTCAATATTCAAATATAACACTAGTGAACGCTGTTGACTGACAGTAAGAGCTTGTTCATATATTAGCTTCTGTTTAAAGTGCACAACTAAGGACTGTCTGCAAATATTTAGTGCCTATAGCAGAAGGTAGGCAGCATAATTTGTATGATTGACACCTTCGTAAACAACTTCACCAGCCATTTTTATTAGTTAATCTCGTTAATTTATAATTGTTTCATCTAGGATACATAAGGAATACTGCATTCACAAAAAATCTGTCTTAAATGTGTGAAAGTAAGGTAATCCGTGGCTTAACATCATTAGGGCCGGATAATCTACTTATCCTTTTTCCAAGAGGTTTTCTGTTTTATTTTATCTCGAACGACTTATTGAGGGCTCTGTTGTGATCTTAGCATTGTGGATTCAAACATCCATACATTCAATCATTGCCTAGGCTATGCAAGACAGCATGTGAGGCAGTGCCAATTAAGCTCTCCCTGTATGTGCGTCTGTAACACATACTCACTAAGAACCATAAGATACATAATGACAGAAACAGGAAAATCCTGTTATATTCAAGTCAGGGCAGAGCTGCACACAAATTCAGTGAACTGGAGAGACAGGAGAGATACACAAAGCTGGAAAACTGTGACAAGACAAAGAAAGACAGACAGACAGGAACGTTAAGGTGTGCAGCCATGGAAACACGGGTTAAATGGTAATAGCAGCAGTCAGTGAGACAGTTATTAGTTATAGATTTAGTTTGGCTTTGTTTTAATTGTTGTTTTACTATATCTTACATTTGGTTCAATATGTGTGATTGTTGCTGTAGATGCATCAAGTCTTTGAGGCCATATTACTTTCAGGATTTCAACTTGATTAACATGGGAGCCAAACCAAGACCACTGCATGTTAGTGAACACTCAGACTGACAGCCGAACATCCCTGTAACAGATAAAGTATGAAAATAACAGCAAAAATATATGTGACACCCAGTGATCAACAGATCCGATTAAAAGGGGACATTTTTACAACTTTAGGACCACTACAATTTCAGAAATACACATCTGCATACAACACTGCTGTGGTTTATTTTACCTCAAAATTTAAAACTGCTCTAAATCTCCTTTACATGATAATTAATGTTATAGTGTATTGTTGTAGCAAAGAAATATTCCATTGTCATAAAGTTTATGAACTGAAGTAAGATTTAATTATATGCTACAAAGATCTTTTTCTAGTTGGAGAACTTGAAGTATTGACTTGGTGGCAGACAGCCTCTGTCCTGGTGGATCAAACTGTTATGGATTATCATGTGTTATATGCGTCATCCTCTCTCCATCCACCCACTCATCCTCTATAACTATGTATCCAGCACACAGTGAACATGTATCTTATCCCAGGAAGCACAGTGAACAAGGCAGTGAACCCTAGAGCAGTGTTTCTCGGGGACCCCTAGACGGCCCACATTTTTTGATCCCTCCCAGCTCCCTGCCAGATAGTTCACATTTTTGCAAGGAGGGAGCAAGAATATGGACTGTCTGGGGGTCCCTGAGGATCAGGTTGAGAAACAGAATGACAGTCCACCCAAGACACACACTTATACTATGGGCGACTGAGAAAATTCATCTAAACTGCATGTCTTTGAATAAGAAACAAGAGCATCCTGGGGAAATCCACAGAACAAGGAGAGAACAAGCAAACTGCACACACAATTTGCCAGACACCGGAATCAAATCCACAGCCCTGTATGAGGCTACAGTCTACCCACTAAGTCCCCCGTATTTCTGCCTCTAGCCTGAAATTCTGTAGTACTCACTCAGTCATCAAATCAGATCACCTTTCATTTTGCCCAAGCAATTAGACAACCAATAATATAACACAGTACTGACATTGTGTTGCTCCAATTCTGCTTAGATACATTGTATATAGGCAGCTCAGATGGCAAGCATTGATTAAGCAGCACTGAGCATTGCTGTAATTCATAAAAATATACATTCAAAATCAGTCTACATCCAGAAATCCTTCACCTTGAGATTTAAGATGCTTGACAGAACATCCGAATTTAACCACAAACCTGTACCTCTCCAGGTGGAATCTGGTTACTTAATTGGCTACTGCAAACACTGAGATACAAGTGAGGTAAAGAACATGTCAGGCTGGTGTCCCTTCTGGTCAATGAACACAGAGATATAACACACTCTATATTACACACAGAAAGACAAAACATCATTTGGAACCTTCATGTGTATAAGGGAGTCAAGCAAATTCTCTTGAATTCTGTTCATCGGGGCAAAGTAGCAGTTTTATAGCCAAGAATGTATACAACTGACCCATCATGACTCAGCACAGAAAGTTGGTTCTAGCTGGAAAATGACACGACTGGGAGTCCAATCTCTCACGTCGCATTCAAATGTGATACCTTTGGAGAGTAACAGAATCCTGGAATGTGACATCAGTGTTGACAGAACATAATGTGCTCGCTGGGATCAGAATCAACCAACACACACGAAAACTGACACGTACGTGACTGTCACCTACATGTGGGTCGCCTTTATGTGTTCAGGTTAAACAACAGCCCCTGCTGGAATTTGCTTAAAAAAACACCATTGGACCACAAGTTTCATCGGATACGTTTTAACAGAAATGCCGTAGCATTGAAGCACTGTCAGCCTTCTCCAAGTTCCCTTTGTAATGCCTGTTTTCGTTCAGGTTACCCTGGGCGCTGCCCCAGTGGGGCTCAGATACGCCCGTTACCCTGGGTGCTGCCCCGGCGGGGGTTAGCATGGTTGTTGGCGAGCTGGTTTGAGCCGGACTGTAGCTTAGAGGTGGCCGCCAGTCCACAGGCCTCGCAGGCCAACGCCAGCTGCCTCAGGGCATCCAGGGCGTCCGTCTTGGCACTGCGCAGCAGGTCGCACTGGCCCTGCAGAGGTAGGCATGTCCCAGTGGTTACAGCACCATCACCATGCGGTCAGAGCAGACTGTGCGCAATTTTACACCATTTCATTAAGAAGGATTCCTGTCCCCATCCACCCAGGAAAGGAAATACCCAGGATAAAAACATAAGACTTGCATTACATTACAATTAAACAGTAGTTAAACAATGTTTTTTTATACCCTAAAAGTCATCACTTGAACTCCCAACCACAGAATATATGTGACTATTATCACTGATAGGAGATGCTATTAACACAAAAAAAATAGTATAAGAGTTTTCCAGTATATTCCCCATGACTGAGGCAGGACAGCCACACAACATGCTGAGGGTTTCATATATGGGCTCGAGAGGCTAAAAGCATTTATTTGTTCATCTCTCTCAAAATGTCTCAGCACCCTGAGAAAAACCAAATATTTTCATGGCTGCATAAAAAGGTGTAGAAGCTAAAGAAATTATTACTAATAAGCACGGGGATTTGAGAAGATCTGGCTGCCTCCATCGTGAGCTCACACCTTCAGCACGGTGATGTTCCAGGCGAAGCTCTCCACCGCTTTGCTCTGCTTGCGCCCCTTCAGCCCCTCCTTCTCCCCCAGCCTGGGCAGGTCCTCATGAAACTCCATCCCTGATAGGGTGAGAGAGGGCCAGCATCATCACCTTGTGACTGGTGATTGGTCAGTTTATCTGTCTGCAGTCCTGTATACAGCCCAGTCAATCTCAGGTATGGCGGTGTGACCTTGGAGCAGATGTGCATACCCCCCCCCCCGACCTACATCTGCCAAGTCTAAATGTAACAGCAATCAGTCAAGGCTACTTTCAGCAGTGATTAGTGGCTAAGTCCCCTGCTAAATATTTACTTGCTGATTTCTCTCAAAAATGCTCTCGCGAAAGAATATGACCTTCAATTCTAATAACAAAACTTGTGGGTTAAAAGTCAAAAATTTCTACACTGAATATAGCAAGGCCAAACAATATTTTGGCCAATGCTAAGGCCAAAAATATTCTTAATGCAGTAGCAGTAATGATATATGAAACCAAAGAAGAAATAATAATTTGGACCATGACATATCTATATTCTCCCAAAACTGAACAGTTAAGTATGTTGCTTAGTCATAACTAATAGATTTGTAATCGAGGATCATTTATGTTTTTTCTCCAGAAGTATCTCTTTCTGTCACAGCTCCCCCTCCTTTTTCAAGGCTGGGTGTCTGTCACTTATCTATCTTTTATTCCCCCCCCAACCCCCACCATGGGTACCCAGCATTCCACACACAACTCCAGCTAGACGTGCTGCATCACTGTGTCCACCAGAGGGAGCTCATCAGCCACTACAGAACACAGTATTAACTGCTGGAGAGATGTTGCCATTAAAAATATATGCTAAATCAGTTGTTTGTTTATATAAACAAACAGCTGTATAAACACATATTTTCAGCTAATCTGGATAAAACTGTGAGGCCCATACTCACCTTCCTTCTGCACCTGGGCAATCCTTTCCTGAATGGAGTCTGCATTCTCAATCACTTGCCTGTGTGCCAGCACCATCTGAGAGGGACAGACATTCGCATGCATGTGAGCCTGGCAAACCGCGCCCATCCGGCTCACAGAAGGAGCGATGCAGATGCCCCATGAGTGACAGATACGCGGGCACATGCCCATCTGCCGATGGGTATAAACATGCAAATGACTATTCATCACATGTGTCCTTCAGGGGAAGCCTTGGAGAAGGCATCTGGGCTGGGCCCTTGCGGGCGGATTCCAGCTCAGAATCCACCGTACATAACGGATTACCTATCTGCAGACCCTGCAGATGGGGAACATTCCAGAAACATGCCACTGTGTGCTTTGCATAGGCCAAAGGCGAAACCCCAGTTGACAGGCCTTGCCTCATGATTCCCACAATCCAGATATTTTTAACACTGCTGCCCAACAAGGCTGCCAAGCCAAAGTGCATGGAAAACCTTGAGGTCCCCAGTGCCCCAGCTATGAAAGACGTGCTCGTACAAGACAGAGTAGCATGCAGTGCGTCTGTCACGGAGAGCAGCTGTGAGTCCACCAGAGCCCTACTGCTCAAGCTCGCCTGCACGCACACTCCTTCTGTTACACGCGCCATCCAGCACGCCTGCCCGACGGCGCCCACTCTTTCACTCATACATGAACACCAATTCAAATTAAAACTCAAAAATTACTTATAAGGTGCAGTACAGTGTTTGCTTTGTAGAAGTATCCCTAAAATAATTTAGCTGGTGTCATCTTTCTGGGGACAATCTGTCAGCGCAAAGAGAAAAAAGTCAAACACATACTACTTTAGCATGTACTTTGTAATATGTGTTCACCGGATTGCACATGTGCCGCCTTAAACACGTTAATGCAAGAAATGATTCCTGCTCCCATGCAAAATGAAACTCAAAAAGAAACAACAGACAAAACCAGACCTATTCATTACTTTCTTTTAAAAAGTATTAAATATGAAGCATTTATTTTGTGGTTATAATAGATGAGCAGTTGAAAGGTAAAAAGATTTTCAGTCTGGATGATACAGAGGTTTCTGGTTGTAATTGATGTGCTATATTTTTTACTAATATTACCCTGTGACTGACATTCTGAATGCATGTGTCATGTGTACATCTACCTATTTCACAAATCATGTGGAAAAAATAAACAAAAAACACATGAAGGCCAGACATGAAGCTAAATGAAGCAAATTGAATATTTACAGTTATAAGAAAAAATAAATGAATACAGTAATATTATAAATGAGAATAATAGAAAACACCATTTGTTACTACAGTTCCATGGTTGGTTGGGCTTGTGAATCGTGGCCCGTGTCAAAATATATGATATATAGGCAGGCACACAGCTGGGTAGCTAAAACGTGAGTGTGGGGTCATTGTATTTATAAATCTGTGCCCATTTATATACCCCCCCACACCAACGTCTGCGTGTCTGCATGTACGTGAGTGACCCTGAATGCACACAAGCTGTTCATAGAAGCCTATAAGCCACACAGGTGGGTGAATGGGCTCATTGTGGCATCGCAGTTGAACGACAGTGATGTTTGGTTCGTGAAGGAATTGCGCTATCGAAGCGATTCTTTTCAGT
>JAODJU010000001.1:33380650-33393933 GCA_026776725.1 Gnathonemus echidnorhynchus
GGGCAGCACTGCTGGAAGAACAGAGCGCATGTCACCACCTCTCGTTTTAAATGTAAAAAAGCAGAACAGACCTTTTTCCCTTCCCCCACTCCGTGTGCAGTTTGCATGTTCCCTCCATGCTGCTCCGGCGTTCTCCTGGTACTCCAGTTTCTCGCCCATTGTGAGTGAGTGTGTGCCCGCCAATGGCCTGGCATCCTGACTGGGGCACCCCCCCTTGTGCCCAGTGCTTCCCTACACAGCCTGCAGGCTGACCCCATGACCCTGCTCTAGCTAAGAGGAAGGAAGATGAGTAATGTGTGTTTTTATTTTCAATAGCTTCTGAACAGAAGATGCAGGTGCAGGTATTCAGTACACGGATATGTGAGCAGACAGATACGTCATGCTATAATCTCCACACTCAGGGGGCCAAGACTTCATCATACTACAACCCTGCCTTACATTGCCTTTTACAAGCAGCACAAGTCAGCTCGTTGGCTTGGTCTTCACTATGATTTACCATCCTGTTGTGTCATTACCAAGTACAAATGCTCCTAATGCCTTCCCTCAAAACTGATTGCTAGACTCCACTTCAATCATATGCCTGATTCCATCCAGACATTTGAACTATATTAATGTAATCTATCCATCTGTAGGGCTGCTGCAGTAACAAATGGCTCGCCTAATACACCCTGTGCCCTCCCCACATTGCGAGTTTGTATGTCTGAATGCCTACTTTGAGTACCATGCTTTTCTCCCTGGCACGCTCGTTAGGCAAACTGGCACATCTGAATTGCCAGTCATGTGTGACTACATGTGTGATTACATATGTGACTACATGTGTGACTACATGTGTGATTACATGTGTGAGTGTTTATGTGCCCTGTGAGGGACTGACACCCCATCCAGGATCTTCCCCAATATTGTTCTCTCTGCTTACTGGAACAGGCTCAGGGTTCCCCAAGACCCAGCACTGGATAAGTGCCTAAAAGATAGATGGATGGATGGATGTATGGATGGAATGATGGATGGGTGAATGAATGGATGGGCTATATAATAATCTCAATTTTAAAAAATGAATTTACTTTATTCCTAAGCAGCATCATAGAGAATATATGTGTCAATGCTTTTCCTTTCAACAAGCACTCGTCAGGAACATTTTAATGACTCCCATGATGGTCACCCTACCATCCACAAACACACAGCCATTTACATCAATGTATCACAAGATTCTTAATGGCCTGGGCAGTGTTTCTTTAATAATCACACACATCACGCTCTTGGCCCCATAGCGCCACATGAACGTTTATTGCCAAGGTCTCATCAATTTCACAGCAGCAGATTTACAACAGCGAGACCAGGCAACACTGAAATTCATCTACACCCCAGCTGTACTGACAAAGAGCTCAATATTACTATCTAAGGTTATTCTCTCTTTATTAAGTCTAAAGAGACAGACATCTTCCATGTTACGGCATCCATCCATATTCATGCTGATACACCATTGAAAGTTTAGAATTCTTTCCCGCCTCATCTGTCCTATTTAATTGAGCTATTGAAGATACAATGCCCATTGGAGGGCAGCCAGCTAAACTGGGAGCTTGTGAATCACAAGTATCTGCCATCATATCCAGCAATCCCAGATTAACATGAACAAGCCTGTTTGTACTTCATCAGCAGCTGGAGCTGCTCTCTCCAGAGAGTCTCAGTCCCTTTCGCTCACAGAACAAACAGAGCCATGATCTCTCACCCTGATCCAGAATCAGTTTCAGAATGTTTTTTTGACTTAAATTGTTCACTTTTCCCTGTGGGACATCTGGGTCTTTTGGCGTGATGGCAGCTCCTGACAGGGGCTAACCTCCGTGCAGCTGGGGCCTTCAGTAGGGCCTTTGGGGGACTTATGAGCCTCAGGTCATGCTACCCTCTTTACTCACAAACCCGCCATGACACTTGGCAGAGGCAAGAAAGTATTTAAAATCCCCTCTGCCTGTAGCTTCTCAGTAGAAGCGCATCTGTATTTGGGAAGCTTGCTCCTCAACTCTACGACCCCATGTGGCTAGACATGGGGTCGCTCTGAACCCTGCTGATCGCCACTCGACCAATCAGTCTAATATGGTCGATTTTATGAACCAATCAAGTAGTTTACCAACTAACATTACTTAGTGGTGGCCAATATGGTGATATTTTATTGTACCCAGTTGCAATTGTATCCACAGAGCATATTTCAGAGGTAACGTACGAATTGTTATGAGAAATTAACATTTACAGACAATATTGTCCATAGCAACGTACAAGTTAAGCAAATAGCACATTATAGACTTAAGTGCTGTCGAGAAGTTGACTAGGCATAAGTGCAGCTAAGCTGAGCTCCCAATGAATGCCCAGTTACAAGTGCGCTACTTAACACTATTATTATAACGACAGAACAGACCAGCATCTATCACGCGATTCCTGCATGATCAAAGGCTGCAGCAGTACTACAACAAAAACAGACCAATCTGAAACAAAGCAGTTTCAGCCTGCATAAGAACTGCGCTATGATTAATTAATATTACTGTATACGTAAAAAACTGATCTATATTGTGGATCATGATTATAATCAAAGGCAAAATTGCCCACTACCCCACTCAGTTTACAGCCACGGTCATGTCCACTGCCCCTCATCTTCTCTCCCCCCACTAGTGTCATAATGTTCACAATGCCCTAGCTCATCGCTATACTGAACATATCCACCAATCCATCCATCCATCTCCTATAACTGCTTGCTCTGGTCAAGGCTGCTGGGGAAAGGGGGAGGAGTGGAGCCTAGCATACCCTGAACGGGATGACAAGTAAGCGTCTGAACACGTGAAATGAAAACTACTGCCATTCTTGGGAGAACAAGGAATTTGTGCATTTAATTTTCCATTTTGGTAGTAGATATTTAAACAGTTGCACTGGCACAAATGGAACCTTCAAAATCAAAAGGTGGTGGAAATTAGGTGGTTTGATTTTGACTACAGTACAAAGTTAGATCTTTATATATATTACACAATAACACAATTTATATTCGAGTCAGGGAGCCACATGAAACAGCCACACAGTCCTTATTCCATTACAGATATCACAAGTTCCCCAACACATGCAGATGGTCGAGGTCAGACCATCTGACTTAATCTCCCTAGAGTGGTTTCACAGGGCATTAATTAGCCTGAGCTATGTTGCTATGTTAGTAACATCAGTGGTCTCAACTCGCTTAAAAGACTTAAATCATGTGACCACTCATTTACAAACTGCGAAAGCCTTAGACAATCTCCCACCTTTGGAAACCTGAATCCCTGCATCTGAGGATGACTGATGGTTCAGTCACCACAGAGGGCTGCAGCTGCTGCCCCAAACATTCGTGGACAAGTCATGGCTTCTTCAATATGCGTTCATGCTAAAAGGACAGTATCTGCGACATGAGTGACAGAAAAAGGTGACACCTGGCAAAATGTGAAACCAGCTGGAGAGTGATGATGTGCTTGAGACAAGCCTCACAGAAGCCTGAACAACAGATGACTGATACAGCCTGGGTGGGCAATTGCACAGCCACTCTGGAGATAAGCGGCTCTACCTCCTTCACTCACAAGTTCATCAGAGGCAGCTGGAAGCAGATTCATCCTTCTCTACTTCTGCCTCCTCTTTGAGCGTCACCTTCCAATAACAGAGTGGAAATGGGAATCATTTCTGCTGTGTGTTGTAATAATATGTGTCTTAATCACAGAAGAGAACCCCAGTCATCTGAGGGGCTCGTGATTGCCCGTCTACAAAATGGCTTTGCAGCAGCCCATCTGCATTGTGGCGGATTCACACAGAGCAGCGTTTCCCAATTCAGTCCTCGGGGACTCCATTCAGTCAGTCCATGATTCTGCTCCTCCAAACTCCCTGCCAGTCAGTCCAGATTTTTGTTCTGTTCCAGCTCCCAGGAGCTGAGAGGGTGCAAAAATGTGGAACTGTCTGTGGGTCCCCGAGGACTGGATTGGGAAACACTGACAGAGAGGGACGCAAGCTGACATGATGAAACATTATAGTCTATCTGTTCCAGCGCTGTGAGTCCGTGTCCCTCTCCTACATCCTTCCTGTCCTCTTCGATTCCTCTTCCTTCCTTTGAGCTTGTGCCCTTTAAAAATCTCTAAATCTCTCTCATTCTCAGAATTCTCCAGTCTCAATAAACATTGTAACACAGTGCCAGAGAGAGAGATACGCAGTTCTTAGGGCGCACGCTGCCAGCTGGCTTTTCCCATGCAGACCAGCACCCATCTGACACATTCCTAACTCATTAACTATCCATCTCAATTCTCACTACCTAACTTCAACTACAGCCAACCTTCAACCACACTTCAACATGTAATAATTTAAGGACAATTTAATGCTTATGTCATTATCTACATTCAATCATATTCACTGTCAGGTCAAAAAGATTTAAATGATAACGTTCAGATTCTGGCTGAATAACAGGACTGTGCTACCTGGTTTCGCCCAACCCCCCTCCTGTCTTGGAACGGATGCTCTAACGGAACTCAATCCCCAGCTCTGTGAGGACCACATGCCCACAGCTTACAGTGCAGCTCTGCAGTGCTGACAGGGAGCCCAACAAGTGCATGGACATCGACAAGCCGCTCGCAGCTGCTTTTTATTCACAGTACATCCTGCAGTAAAAACATGCTGTGAATTCATATTCATGTGTCTCTAGCTATTTGTCTCCAGATGATGATGATTACTGTTGTTATTATTATAATAACAATAACTGTAGCCAGTAACTATACAGCTTGAAGACTGATTTCTATTAAATTTGCAATGGAGTAGAGAAATCTCCAAGAAGCCAGCATTTGTGTGACTGATCAGGCCAGCATATTTAGTTGCTGTTGTGATCATCGATGCTCTGACCTTCAATACAAACATGGGTTTCTAATCTAAGATGCAGCTGGTACTTACTGGACATGACATACTACATCATACAGTATATATTTACAGGATATGTAACATCTGCAAGATCATAAATCAGCAGAGGTTGGTAGCAGGGAAATAGCGAAGCTAATCAGCCCACTGGGTAGCAGGGAGCCCCATGGAATGCAGCTCCTATCTCTGTGAGCCTGATGCTGGCAGAGACTCCTGGGGGAGGGCAGAGGAGGAGCTACAGGAGTCTACAGGCAGTTCGCTGGGGCCTGGGGGGAGGGGCTGTCTGATCTGGGCTGGACACTGCACACCTGTGACACACAGAGTGGGGGTATTACCGCAACAAGGCTTTGAAAGAATTGAACGGAATCGGTGCTGGGGGCTTTGAGGAGGGGGGCCTCTAAGGGCCTTCCTATACTGGCAGGATAGCAGGTACTTCAACAGTTAAGGCACTGAGATTGTGAACAATGCTTCCATGTCAAATTCTGTGAGAGCAAAAGATGCAGAAAACTGCTTTTTAGATCAAACTGGGCGTGCTATGAGATTTTCAACCATTATTTCTCCAAAAAATAAAATAAAACCAATTTTCACAGGCAGCAAAGTGTTGTCTGACGCCTCCAGGGTTATTGGTTTGAATTGCAGCCCCGCACAGTGTGTGTGGAGCTGGCATGTTCCTCTGAGTCATGTGAGTGTCCTCGGGGGGGGGGTCCAGCTTCCCCCCAAAGATATGCAGCAAGGCAAAGTAGTGTCTCTAAACTGCCAATAGTCTATGTGTTTATGTGCCCCGTGATGGACTGGCATCCCATCCAAGGTAGGTGTTGCCTGTGCTACCTGGGATGGACTCCAGCCCCCAGCAACCCTAACTAGGAAAGACAGTTAGAAGATAAGTCAGACAAACATGCAAGCAAAGTATGTTACCGCTTTATTTGGTAGTGATTTTCATGTAGGATCTGGCAGGAACACATAGGATCTTACGCTGAAGGCTCAGCGGGCACAGTTCCCAATGTGGCACAATGAGTTTGGAAAGACGAGCAACAGGGGAAAGCAAGAGGAACCTGGCAGCCATTAAGGATTAAGGGACAGAGAAGCGAATATAACCACGAAGGCAAAGAGTCAGACAGCCAAAGAAAAAAAATGATTAGTGACGGTATTAACAATGTGACAAGCACAAAACTGCAGGGTGATTGCAGAGTATTCAATAACAGTGTGTGTTACCTGAATTTGATCATCTTTTCTTCTGAATGAAAGCAACTGATTGCAGAGGTGCATGAAAGCAGATAGCAGAAGAGTTATAGTGATGGATAAGATATACAGGTTGCTAACCACAGCTACTACTGCTCCCTCAGGTGTGTATGCAGGTGTGTGTGTGTGTGTGTGTGTGTGTGTGTGTGTGTGTGTGTGCATTATAGGAAGAATACAGAGAGCAAGTGGTTTGTTTTCCCACCATGCAAAAGGCTTTACATAACAATATAAGCTGCTTATGTAATGTATAGGACATGAAGCCACCTCCCTAATTTCTCCTCTGTCTTCACTCTTGAGAGATGATGTGCACTGATAACACCACCTGCTCCCACACACAAGCCCGCACACACACCCAAACACAACAGATGATGCAAAAATACGAACATGAAATCATATACATGCCATTCTCACATATCATAACCATCCACAGAGGCTCAGCCCTTATTCTTTAGCCATTCTGACACACTGATTCAAGTGTGTTTCAAGCACACAGATGCACACACGCACGCACACATGCATGCACACACGTATGCACGCACACACATATGCACACACGCGTGCACACATTCATGCACACACGTATGCACACGCACACACAGCCTCTGGAATATTGTTCCCCCAGCTGGTGTCTGGCCCGGATGTGAGGCCCTGTCTGTCTGTGTGAATCGGGGAAGGATACCGAGGGAACGACGTGGGAACAGATCTGAGCAAGACATGCTGTTTACATTCCCACAGTCTGACTGTCTCACACAGGCAGCCCCTAGCACAGCTCAGCTCACACTACACTGCACACAACATGGAACATGCGCTCAACACACTAACGACACGTCTCTGAAAATCACCACATAGCAACTGTGCTTCCAAGCTCACGCCCATAACCATTAGACACTATTTATATGAAAAATTACATGCAGTCACAATACACAGTCATGCAGTGACCTACAATGCTTAAGCAGCTAACTCTCATCACAACAAAGCACAATAAGCCATAATAAGTCACACAAATGTTTGGGAACAAAAATTCACTACGTCCCACACAGCACAGAAACACACAAATTAAGCAACAACAGCTACTTGATCCATATCACAGTTATCCATCACAAAACCACCATACCACCGATCGAGCAGGTGTGGACCTTAAGGCCAGAAATAAGAGCCAAAATGCCAAGTCAATATCAGTGGGAAAACAGGAAATAACAGCAATGAAAGTAGAGACCTCATAAATGGGAGACACCGGCCAGCGTGTCACCGCTGCAAATCACACACCTCTGTAGGGGAAATCAATGACAGCCTTCAAGAAGCAGGAATGAGACAGAGCAAAGCACCCTGTGGCTGGGGGCTGTACAGTCCAAACCAACCAAATGACTAGCAATATCATTAGCTCCCATCATTATCATTATCATTACTATTATGATTATTAAATAGACCATCACTCTGACACACTACCGAATGTTATTACATATCTGCAGGTATAGCACACACTTACAAAGACACAGCACTAAACTATACCCTTTGAGACAATAATTTAAAGCAATACGGATTGGTCAAGTGCATAACCTTAGTCTTTATAGAAAGGTTTTTCCGTTTACTGCTACAATGGACTTACACATGTGGAAATATATCGCATTATTCAGATGTGTTATAAGCCAACTCATACCAAGGTTGACATTCTGCCTTCTGGCCTGTAATGTCTGGGACAGGCTCCAGGCCTCCCTGACAATGATAAGTGGCTGGAAGATGGATGGATAAGCCTACTTATCATGTACTTCCTGTACATTAAATTAGCTTTTACAAGATGGGGTGCTGACCAGATTTAATGGCGCAAAAGTCTTTTGAGTTCTGACTGACCCTGACCAAGTTCCCAGTACAGGTGCACTTCCACAGATACTCAGCATTAATAATTCCTGCGATGGATTTGTTTACAAGGCTGCTTGTAAAGGCCTATCAGATAACGTGAGATACAATCTGCACAACAAACTGCATAGTGTACTTATTATAAATCAGGGCCTAAAACACTTTCACTCTTCCAGGGTGAGTAACAAGGGTTCTCATATACAGTAAGTCCTACAAAAACATCCCAGGCAGCTCAATTTAACATCAAAAAAGCCTTGACAAGATCAAGATCAATTCAAAGATCTTTTAAAACTTGTTTTAAAAGCATGCATCAGGTTTGTTAAAATGTACATTTTGGATTCATGTTGGTTTCATATCAGTTGAAATGAAACATTTTTAACAAAAGTTAAGACTGAATGCACCTGAAAATGTCAAATGGTGTAACCACAAAAAAATAATATTACCTATTTTATCCACCCAGAGTCCATGTAAGTGTACTCATAAAAACAATTACATTTTAAAATATCACATTAAAATTGATTTTTATTAAGATTATCTTTAAATTTAAATTTTATGTGTTGCTACAATGTTGAGCAGGAGATATGCTGACATCTATACTTTTGTAAAAATTGTTAAGAAACATGTTATTACACTGCAGTAAAGGATTATAATTTATTCCTTATGAATGTTCCTGTATATTGTCATATTTTATATTGGTTACACCAATTGACACAAACCAGTTACACCACCTGACCATGTTGCGTCTACAGTCCATTACTTGTTGAAGAAACTGACACAGAAAATCAAGCATGACAGTCAACAAGGTCAGCTGAAATTAGTGTTTATTTTACTTCAATGTAGAAAAAAAGATCTAACAATAAAACTTGTGAATTTTCTACTGTGGATTCATCCACCCATCGATCCATTTTCTACCGCTTATCCAGAGCCAGGACAGGGGGGCAGTAGTCTAAGCGGAGATGCCCAAACCTGCCTCTCCACAGTCACCTCCTCCAGTTCCTTCAAATGTATATCAAGGCATTCCTAGGCCAGCCGAGAGGTATAATCTCTCCAGCATGACCTGGCTCTGCCCCGGGCTCTCCTCCTGATTGGACATGTCCAAAGCACTTCCCCAGGGAAGCATCCAGGAGGCATCCTACATAGATGGCAGAACCATTGAACAATGATGTATCGTTGTTTAGTGTGACTGATTCCCAAAACTGAAGTACTTTGTTGGTACCACAGCAGTTTGAACCATGTTGGTTTGAACCATGTTGGGTTGAACCACTGTAGCTCAAACTACAACAGTCCCAGAGGTGTTTGGTCACTTTCACAGCGGGAAGCATGTAATATTATTCCTAAATATCACATTTGTGAGGATATCACCTTATTAATTTATTATTTCAATCTGTCATATAACAAAAATAACATTAACAATTCAAAAATAACAGTAGAGTCACAATAAGAATACGATAAGCTTCTTGCAGAGCAAAAAATAGTAGAACTATTAGGTATCGCAATGCATTTAGTGAAATATACTGAATCTGTAATTACACTTACTTTATTTTGTTTATATTAATCATACTATAAACACTTATAAATTCCTGATCCGTCACTGTCCCTACAATGTATTAGTGGCTCAGAGGAATAGACAGGTGTGCATAACACCAAGCCATACATGGCATTTTTGGTTTACGCTGCCAGGGGCTCTCAAGCGGTGATGCATTTTTTCATACGTCAACGAAAGCTCTCAATGATTAAGAATTGTTTCATTATTTTTAGCCATTTATTTGCCTGTGTTCTTTTTTTTTTTGCTTTCCCCATGTTAAGAAAAATATGTTGCAACCACAAATCAGGGTGTCCATGTGTCTGTGTGTTTCTGCTTGTATCTCTATTTGTGTTTCTGTCTGTCTGTGTGTCTGTTTGTATGTTTGGTAACTGGCCCTTTTAGCAGGATCGGCATTCGTTTGTGCTTTGTAATGAGCCACTTTTTCTTGCTTGAAAGTAGCATCTATTAGGGGGAAAGAGGCTCATTATATTTTATTAATTACGAAACAGCAGAAATTTCATAAATTGTACTGTGTATATTGTATGATGACCCTGACCCCAGCCCCCCCATGATGACCCTGACCAGAATAAGAGGTTGGAAGATGAAAGGATGGATGGACAGATGGAAGAACAAGAACTGGGACAAATCTCTAATCTCTTACTTGTCACATTAATGATGATGATACTTTATTTGCCATTGTTCATTGTACATGTTATTCACTTTTGCATATCCCATGCTACTCTATTATGAGACACATAGACACACAGGTACAAAAGCAAAGCCTGAAATCAGAGCACAGGGTCAGCTATTTTCCCTGAGGCCCCATGTTTTTAGGGTTAATGAACTTGCTCCAGGGCTCAGCAGAGACATCATTACTCGGCCAACCACAGTCTCAAACCAGTGACCTTCCAGACATAATTAAAATAATTTCCATATTTTACTTTAGCTTCAGGAAATTATTTTCAGTTCGGATATGAATACCAATTGAACTGTCCCTTAAATTTAGGGAATCACTGTATAGCATGTTCTTGCTGTTCTAGATCAAATTGAATTAAATTTAAACATAAACACACACACAGACACACAGACACACACACACACACATATTATATATATATATATATATATTTCTATGTGGTACAGCTGGGCAGTATGACCAAAAACTTACATCACGGTATTTTTCACGGTATACGACGGTATGACTGGGCGTTTACCACATTTTACAGGATTTTACAGGACACATTTTTGTTTTACATTTTTGCATTGTTCCCGCATTAACTATATTGTTTTATTATTAGCAATTGCGCCTATCCGCTACCTTAATGATAACATACGGCTAACGTGTTTGTTGGCTAACTGCTTATAGATAAACAGCTAATGTTAAGGTGTGTGCCAGGCAAGTTAACATTTTTGATAAGTGTTTAATAGTTCAGTGTTGCTGGAACGCAAGCTTTACTGACCTTGCGAAATTTCTCATAAAGACCACACGCCTGCGCTGTACTGGTGCTGTGTGGCGAATGAGGGGAAAACCGCACTGTTGGTATCAATAATGGTGAAAATGAGTATCTAATCAGGTACAAATTTTTTGTATCGATTAGAATCTGAGAATCGATTTTTGACAACCCCAGTGTCTGGGGTTAAATCAAAGGGATTAAATCAAAGATTTTATGACAATCAATGATGTTTTGAACTCCTTGGCCAAGTATCTCTGCCACATTTTCTCCCATCTAACTCTTCTCCTCTCCTGACATTTGACCTCCTCTCCATAGACCCGGTGTCCTCTCCCAGTTAGCGAATGGCACACACTGTGCAGTAATGAGAGCACGCAGTGATGCTGGCATGAAACACACTTTTATCTATGTGGCACTAGAACTGCATAATAGTTACCATGGTAATAACTGCCACCACGGAGTCACACAGATGCCAAAGTTGGCCTGAACATACATGGCTGAGAAGCCTGGAGAGGCCTCCATCATAAACCTGGCCTCCATTTTCATAAAAAATCAGTTTCACACTTGTGGTGAATATTCTTTCCTCAAGCACTGTCATTTAAATTTAAGCCAACCCATCAGAAATAAGAATACTCTACAATGTGTAATTGCCAACAGAAATAAAATAAATCGACTTTTTATTTAATAGGTTGATTTCTTAACATCAGTGCCTAAATATTTACTCCTACCCTAGAGAAAGACACGCCTACCTGTGTTTGTGTTTAAATACAGAACTCTGTTTTGGAAACTAAAAAGAAATTGATAAATACCAGTATTCAAATGCTTAACATATTATTCGCACTGCAGAGGTATTATCAAGTCAAGGAGGCCAGACTCGTCCCTGATGATGCCCTGGACAGGAACAAGTGGCAATCAACGTTTCGAAAAGCCGAACCTGCGCCAACGTGGGACACACACTAAGAAGAGGAGGTATTATCAAGCTTATAGCCCATTCTTGCTCTGCGCATGACAGCAGAAATCCACCAGAGTCTCCATGCTTCTGCGAGGAGAAGACTTGAGTAGACATGCAAGCGATCTGTGTCATAAACAGAAGAATAGCAGGAGGAGGCTGGAATGCCATAAGCACTCGGCGTCTAGTCGCTTTCTGTCTGAGTCGCACTGCTCTGCTTTTAGGGGCCAGACCACTGTGCAGGGCAGTGCTTTCAGAACGCTACAATATCAGCACGCAGCTGCGCCGCCTTTGCTGTATGCGACTCAGCAGGGGTTGAAATGGACATGAAGATACACACTCTACATTCCCAGGAACCCACTCTGTATACATACTGGCACAAGGGAGAAAGAGAATGGCCAGTAGATTAGAGGGAGGAAAAGGACATAGCTGAGAGAAACAATACACTCCTGAAAGTGACACAGAAATACACAATCAGTCAGAGGGCACAGAAAAAGTAAGTCGCATTGCACATTTTTGTGTTATTTCTCACTCCTACCACACAGCAGTGTTGCGAAAAAAAAGTTTTATATATTGGCTACAGATAGAGAAAAAAGGACGGCAAGTGGGAGTGAGTGAGAAGACAAGCGAAAACGGAGAGAAGGAGAGAAAGGCAGACTCTGAAGAGATGAAGAAAGGGAGGTGTGTATGGCGAGGGGGAATGACAGAGATGGGAAAGCCAGATTACCACACTGGCTGCTTCTCCGAATAAATCAGGCCACCCTGCAGTGAGGCATGACAGAAGCGTTTATGATATTTGCTATAATGAAGGACATGACCAAGAGGATTAGGAAAGGAACTAGCAATGCAGCTATGTTAGAATTCAACAGGGGAAGAGGACAGAGAAATGCATGGAGGGGAAGGACATGTGTGCGTACAGTCGCCAGTGACTCTTCAGATTAATCAGCCCCCTCTCATCACACTGTAGCCCATCAAAGCAATCGGCTTAACGGTCTGCCAAAGAGTCTCCAATTCCCCAGGAACAGGTTGGCATTAATGAATTAATGAAGAGCTGGGATGCCACATTTTGTCTGCATGATAGCTAAACAGATTCATTATGCCTACTAACTGAGAAGCATAAATGGAAAATCTATGTTATTTACATAAAATGCTTGATGTACTTAATTTACATTAAAAAATATATTTCGGTACAACACCCCTTTACAAAAAGACACCTATCTGTCAGGTTTTAGGTTTCCTTGCACAAATATGATGGTGTGAAATGCATAGCAGAAATAAATGGACTAAAGCAGGGGGTCTCCAACTCCGGTCCTGGAGAGCTACCGTCCAGTAGGTTTTCTATCCTACCTGGCTTCTGATGAGCCACACC
>JAODJU010000001.1:33399805-33439007 GCA_026776725.1 Gnathonemus echidnorhynchus
TTATAAGGCGCACTGTTATTTTTTAAGAAAATCAAAGGCTTTTTAGTGCGCCTTATAGTGCGGAAAATACGGTATTTTGATCTGAATGTTTTCATTTTGAGAATCGATTTTAATGTAAAACCAATGCTTTTTGTTAAATTGAATGTTTATATTACTAAGGAGCAGGACATGAACTACTACCAGGCAAGGCCATCCATAAGGAGAGAGAAAGAGGAAGAAGGGAAACACAGAATAAGCGTTCAACAGCCCCCACCCCGCCACCCTGAGCACTATATATTACAGTAGTATGGGGACTGATATTGGCAATACCAACCTGTCGTATCGCCGATTCCCCTTTAGACTTTGTTACTTTGTTACTAATTTCCTGTCAAAATCACCTTAAATGCCGCAAGGAGACTAACTTACAGAGGCTGTTCCTGCCTGCTCCAGTCGTACACACACTTCGATGATGTCTTCCCGATGAGTTAGCGTGTTGGATGCGGTTCCAGCGCTCTCGCTTTGCCAGTATGACTGACTGCAACCAACTGCAGCCATAACCAACTCTGCTTGTGACCCATGTCAAAAACTGTATTGATGTGTTTCATTGTGCATTCCGAACCGAAAATGGTGCAGCCAAATGGCAGACAATAAATAAGTGTCCTGTTACGGGCCTAGTAGGGAGGCATATAAGGAAAGGCACCTCAAGCAGTCATTGTGTTTGTCAAGGTCAAGGTGTTATGAGGTCCGTGCCATTTTCTGCCCCAGAGATGGTCAGAGGGAATGCCTGTTTACGCAGGTGAATGAAAGAAGGAAAGACCAATGAAAATGTGGGGATAGAGTGAGAAAAATGGAGAGAATGGGAGAAAAAAAGGAGCCAAACATTACAAGGCAGAACATGCCTCATTTAAAGCTAGGAGCTGCTATCCTACAATGTGCTGCCAAACACTGGGGGGGTGCCAGTGGTTTTCTCTGTGATAGTGCGATATGCTGCATTCTCTGATTCGCAGACCTGTAAAGTTTCAGTGTGTGTGAGAGGGCTGCCTCCGGGTGTTTAGATGTGGGGTGGGGGCAGGAGGAAATGACATAAGCCTTCATCAGATTACAGTCCTAAATGAGGGACATTTAGGTTACATGCTTCTGCAACACAGTGACCAAACTGGCCCCATTTTCGAAACTGGTCACCTCCATCTCCTCCTGGCTGACTCCTCCGTTCACACAGTGCCTCCTTCCAAAACACTCCCTGACTCCAAGGCACACTGAAGAGCTCACTCTGCTACACACTCAAAGTCACGCTCTGGATTTGGGGGGGAGGGTTGGGGTTACTTTTGTCTGCACGCCAAAATGTATTCTGACAGAGAGAAACAACCCGACTAGGATATTCCACCCGCTACTGTCAACTTTCTCCTTTCTCTCCCTCTATCCCCCACCAAAGCAGACGCTCTGTCCCACTACCCCCCCCTCCCTTATCCTCACACCTGAGGGGGCCCCATGTGCCCAAGGGGGTGGCATAATGCAGATCAGGAAACAGAAATGTGATTTGGCCACATAATCTGGTGACAAGGACTTTAACTTATAAGGTGTTCTTTGGATATTTTCTAAGCTTGCTACTGGTCAAGTCAAAGGAAATTTCCACCCAATACTGCAAGGCTGCAGAGAATGCCCCCCCCCTCCCCCCGAAGACTCAACAGGCAGTGTGGTGCGTGTCACCTTATCGTCTCAGCCTGCCTCCCTGGTAGCACTTAACATCAGAACCCTGCTTCGGTGCTGCCAACATGAACAATGTGAAATGCTCACCTTGCACCTCTAAATGCAGGGTGCGTGGATAGGATGTTCAGTACCATATCCTTCAACACAGCCACTTACAATGCATGTGTACTCCCCTGCTTCATATACATTGTAGCATTTTTATTGCAGAAAATTATGCAAACAAATGAGCATAAACAGCCATGTGTTTGCTCCATGTATGTGTGTGTGTCATCGACAGTGTTGAGGCATGTTGGAAAGCATTCTGAATGGACAGCACGGCTTTTATTGGTTGCCCAGACATCTGGTGCTGACTTCAGCTTCTCAGGGAAGAAAAATACAAGAACATCCCATGTGACCCACTAACCAGCCCCTCCCGAAATGACCCACTGAGCAAATACTGAGTCCTTCCATATGCCCTATGATACCTGCCCCACTATGTGTCACCCCCACATGGGACAGCAGTGACGCACTCTGGTGATGAGTCTGTACTCTCTTGTTACCTCCAGTTCCCTCTGCTGTCGGCTGAGTTGCTCCTCACAACTATCTGGCTGCAAACACTGTGTGATTTAACATGCCAAACACATAAAAATTCCTGAACTCGTACATCTACACACAATGGACTGCACAGAAGAAAGGAGCGCATTATATTTAAATGAATAATTCTGGACACCCCCTGCTCTTTCTCAGAAACACTTGGAGTAGAAAGTAGGGTAAAAAAATAAAGAATCAAAGGAGGACCGAAGCAGGAAGGAGGGAGAATTAATGGCTGGAGCAGAGAGAGCAGAATGTGAAGGGAAGTTGTGTTAACATGAAGATAATCAAAAAAATGTGGAGGAAAAGAAAAGCAAAGGACTGTGTAAGAGAGTAATGGCTGAGCTGCTGAGTGCAGAGCAAGCCTCCCCCTGGAGAGCAGAGTAAGAAGTACAAAGCATGAAGTCAGATCCGGCTCTGGCCTAGGGTTCACCTTCCTGAGGCCACCACCTTCTCAGCCCTAAGTGGACCACTGGTGCCTTCACTTTTGGGGATGACACGCCAGCCCCCGTTAAACTTACCTGGTGCTCTCGAGACCATCGGCCAAATCATACACGTTTACCTTGTGCTGAATAGCGTGCAATGCCAAGCTCCTCTGAGTTTCACCTTATATAAGAGCATGGCAGAGAAACACAGCACTGTGGGCTATGGCTCTCACTAGAACATGGCTTGTTCTCCTCCTGTAATTGTCTCAAATTCTTTTCTTTCTCTTCTCCCTGTTTCCACAGGAACAGACTGTCCACGGTTCTATCAGGTGACTAATAGCAACTGACATTTCAGCAAGTAAACAAGGCGGCAGTAAACCAAACATTCATTGCAACATCTGCAATCAGAGGGCGCCAAAACAGGAAGCTGCACGCCGAAATGCTGGCCCTCTCCTCCCAGAAGGCAGACGCTCCTCCCTCCCTGTCTTCAAGACGCACTGCCTTCCACAACCTGCACCCGCAGACGCAAAGCTAACATAAGAAGGATTAGCATATTACCACAACCCACCACACCTAGAATCTTGGCCACTTACTCACTTGCTCACACAATGGGGCCTCTACGTTAAGATCTATGGGCCCAGCCTACACCTTTGTGCACGCTCTACCACACATTCATAAAGATTGCGATTCCACACACCTGACACTCTAACACGCGCATCAGCTGCCAGCCGTTCAGCAAACGCAGTCAAACAAAATACTGGGAGCCAGAGGGGGGAAATCCAGCAGCTTTTAGGAATTAAACAAATCAGTACAGTGCGCTTCAAGTATAATGCACAAACACAGCGGTACAGAGACACATAAAGAGAAACACACAGCGCTGTGACGGTCCTCCGGTGGGATGAATCAGAGTTTTGGAGCAAGTTCCCAGTGCACTGTGGTACCAGCAGCAGCGTGGCACTGGGGACACTGAGGGAACGGTGTCAATACTCAACCCCACCGCTGCTGAATAACACATCTAAGCACATTCATTCATCGGGCAGACACTTTGTCATTATTCTTGGCCTCCAAACAGCCCCACAAATCACATGTCAGAAGGGCAGAAAACTTGAGAAAAATGCTGAGAGAAGAGCGAGAAGGGCAGAAAGGAGAAGAAGAGAAGAAGAGCTGGTTTACAGGCCCTCTGTAACACAGCCAGTTACACCCTTTTAAAGAAGCATTTTGTGCTAACATAAATTGCAAGCAGACTGTTTGGAAGGATACTGTAGTTGCATGGGAAGGATTCCATTGGAATAAAAGCAAAACCAAGGCGAGCTTCAGCTGTCTTACTTAAGAGTTGATCACGCAACTGGTTTAGTACCATGGTGGGCAGGTATTTCAGAAAGCTGTAAGTATATTAAAATAATAAATAATAAACAATATCTGTTACAGAGCAGAAGGTTGGGATACCCGTCCATCGCAGTGAACATACTCAATCACACACTACACCCTAATTTAGATTTGCCAGTTAGCCTAAGTATTTTTCTTTGACAATACGAGGAGAACATGCAAACTTCACACAAGCAGAAAGGAGGCGGGAATCGAATCACCATGCCGCCCTTCAAATAATAACAACATTCAATAAAGCACTGCTTCACAAAGAGCTTTACTACAAATGTGTACATCAGTAGATATAGCACATTAGGTACTTAACACAGTTCAAACAGGAAGCAAGAGCAATTGTTCAGACACTGCTTTACAAAGTTTTTTTTTTCTGAAGAAACGGCAAATATTTAAGTCAGTTGTGATTTAGTCTACATGATGTTATCCACGTTATCCACTTACATTTTTAGAAAGCTTGCACTCATTGCTATATAAGCAACTCACCATAAAAAGAAAAGGCACATCTACCAATTATTCAAAGTTATCTCCAACACACAGGGTTAGAATAACATGAAACTAAACATGACCCAATATTCTTCACAGTTGTGATAAAAAGTAAACAAAGTTATAGGGGCAGAACAGGAAACACAAAAGCATTAGACTCAACAAATACAACACATACAATCAATTCAAAAAGGCTAACACAATCCTGAGATAAAACTAAAACAATGGTGGATTGTTTAAGAGAAGACATTCTACATCTACGATGCCATAATAATATATGGAATATCTAAATACAGGGGGGTGTTCCACAAAGCAGGATTTCTTGCTTAGCTGGACAACTTGTCAGAATTAAGGTAGTCAGGGCTTAATGTAAGTGAATGATGATGAAGACCATTTAGCCCACTCTACCTTAAATCCAACAAGTTATCCAGCTAAGCAAGAACTCCTGTTTCGTGGAACGCCCCCCAGGTCACGGTTCTGAAACATTACGTTTTTGTTTTGAATATAAAGTACTCTACTCAGTGAAAAATGGAGAAGAGGAAGGACCTCAAACTCAAGCATGAACAATGAGGCCTACAGCATAATATTCACCATAACCATGCACAAGGCAGGGGCTGATACTTCAAGACATGTATTCTCTGAATGTCAAGGAGATCAAATCAACATCTGCTCCTCTGTTTCATTACAACAGGTACTTTCTTGATTGGTTCCCTGGGAACACAACAAAATTATTGCTCATGAAGGAGATGGCAATTAAGCTTCCTTCCATATTGCTGTGCAACACGTAGCTCAGCTCACAACTTGAACACAATGGCGTTACTGTCATTGACATAACCTTTTGCCATATATTAATCATCCTCCACCACCTTCTACTGAAATACCTATCTGGCCCACTCTGTAATGTGCAGGACCACTGAGATGTCAGGCAGGGTATTAACCTCAAATTGCCCCTCGGGGACAAATAAAGTTTTTTGATTTGATTTGATTTGATTTGATTGATTTGTTACGGCTGGAATAAAGGGAGATTCCAACTACTATTTGACTGTTGTTATTTACCTAGAGCATAGTGTTCTCCTAATGCAAATGACTACATAATAATTCCACTAATGAATATAAAGAAATGTGTTTTATTAAAATAAACATTCATCCCATCTCATTGCTACAGCATTTAGTAATGTTATTGAAGCAGTCAGCAAAATAGGCCTACAGTGCTCACAGAACGTCTCAGGATGCCTGCTTAATTCTGTAAACACTTTGCCAATTTATTTGTTTCATAACAAGTCAATTGACATGCAACATTCGAGATATCTGCACTTCTCTTCCACACAGACATTTTCTTTTTAATAAGTGTTATCATTTTTTGACTGAGTTCTTTTGGGTTCTTTTTACTTTAGTTCTGTTCATGCCATTTTGCTATTAATTGCATTTGTAGTCACTGGCTCCTAAATGGATACTAAACACTAATGTTTGGTGTTTAATGCTACTGCAGGTGTTACTAATTAAATATAAAACCAAAACATTTGGAATATCTTCATTGAATTAAGCAAATGTCCCAAGACTTTCTGTGAGCAGTGTTTGTCTGGTGTAAAAAAATATAGATTTTCTTCTGATGTAAAATATTTACAGAGAAAAACCAAAGCGAAATTTAATTGTTTTACAGTGCAAAACTGTTCATTTTCATAGTACTATACAGTTATACATCCAAAAATGTGCAGAATAAATGATGGAGACATGGATGGGTGTACTACACCCCAGGATGGGAAGAAGTCACTCCATGGCGAGTCCAATTCAAGTCTCAAATCAAACAGTGCAAGTCTGAGTAAAGTCTCAAGTCATGTGCCGTTAAGTCCCAATTGAGTCCAAGTCTTTCCATCATTTTTGCTGCTGAGTAACAAGTCATCAAATTTGTGACTCAAGTCGAAGTCGAGTTGTGAGTTATACAATTTAATTTCCTACTTATGTCCGTTTTGTACCTTTAGTGATTAAAACTATTTGCAGCTAAAAACCTGCCACAATACATTGTACGTTAAGTCCTTTTTTGGCAGAGATAAGTTGAAAAGACAGTCTCCACCCCATCACGGTTGTCCTCACAGTTTTTACGTTTGTGTAAATGCAGGGCGTGATGCATCTTTCCAACTATCTCAGGATACCTTGCATTCAGCCAAATGAAACTGAAGACAGCAGAGAATTAATATACACCGAAATTATAAAATAATCATTTTGGTATTCAGGTCAGGCTATAACCTCAAGACGTCATAGGGTCCAAGTCTGGTCTGGTCCAAGTCTCGAGTCATTTGCCCTCAAGTCCAAGTCGAGTCCAAGTCTTTCCATCAGATTTGCCGAATCAAGTCATGAGTCATCAAATTTGTGACTTGAGTCAAAGTCAAGTTGCGAGTCAGTAACTAAAGCCCCCACTTCTGACTACACCCACTATTACACAGAAGCTGTATAACTGTGGGATGTAAAAATAACTTGTAATAATCGAAATCAAATTTATTATAGGATTGGATGTTACATTAGTTTACAATTAATGGCCTGAATAGAATGTTTTCCGTTGCCTTATGGTACCGATCAGGCGCTGTGTTTCTCACCCGTGCTGCAATTCATCCTTTACAGTGTGTCTCCTTTATCTCGGTATTTCACAAAGAAATGAAAGAATCTGCCAGCCGAATGATTGAGCGTGCTTCGTGCGGCGTGTATCGAGCAATGTGCGTACTAGCACATACTGATTTTACGAGGTTTTCCATACGCTACTTTGCATTAGTTTTGCATTTGCGTTACTTGGCTACATATGAATACGGTAGCAACCGAAAGCACCGTATACTGTGGCACAAAATCACGCATTTCTGTTGTCCAGAAAAGGTAAGATTATTGTCCCGGTCACCCCACAGCCGCTGGAGATCAGAGTAAACTGAAATTTATTGCTGTTGAGGATTTATTCTATGTTGAGGATTCCCTTTTCTCGCTTCTGATATCAAGTATTCACTTATTGTTATTGTACATCCAGTTGGCAATGGATACAGGACTATTCGAATCAAGTATACTTGCAAGCAGTTTAAGAGCAGAAAATAATGTTCTGGACCTCATTTAACTTTATGATTTCCAAGTCCAGGGACAAATTTATAAGCACTATGCCGTATATTTATTATTAACAGTCGAGTTGCGGGCGTGTTATCAAGAATGTTTGTAAACTATGTGCAAAATATTCGCAAAAGGACATATACTTCGCATCACAAAATGGTATTCATTTGGCAGCATTCGTGGATGAAACACACCACATTTAATAATTTTCAGATGAGATGGGGACTTTTGGGTTTTTTGCTTATTTGCGTGTGAAACAGTACTGTATATGGTAATAAATAAGCAGCTATATTTAAAAATAATTACTGTAAACCCAAATAAACTGAATCGCGTTTATTTCTCCATTATAACAAAGGTACACACCCAACCAGAGTCCTAAGAAAGACAACAAAAGCTCGTACCTTTATGATGCTGCTTCTACGGGGAGCCGCCTTCGCCGCCTCCATAAGAGCCGTCTCGGCGTCCTGAGCGACGGGGCTGGCGCGCTCCGCCATCGGCAGGGTGACTCCGCTGCGTCTGCCCGCCCTGGTCGCTCTCCCGGGGGGGAATTCAACAACTCCTTCCCCGCACAACTCGTCACCGTAGCACTCTCGCTCCGACATCGTATGCAGAGCTATTAAAAACTATGTATATCTTTCTTTTAGAGGATTGCTTTAATGAGACATTCACCATTAGTTTGCGGTAGCTTCATTTTTAGTTTCCATCAGTAATAAGTAGAGCTATCAACAATTTCACATTTCAGGTACAGGTATCTGTCTGAATATGTCGGTCTACGCATGTAGTAGTAGATATTCCATTTTAAGTCTTTCGTTAGTCACTATAAACCCTTCAACTGCAAAAAGTCAGATATTCGCACTTATTATTGCTGTTTCCAACTTAAAGATCTTCTTAAAATCAAATAACATTGTGAGATTTATATAGATTTTCCAACGTCAGATTACAGGTATATTTTAAATATTACTTAAATCCTAAATATTACAACAATGATGCGATTTGAGCGTAACAAGTCATTCCCTTAATTTTTCCAGAGTAAGCTGTGAACACCTCCGCGGTCTTAACGGAAAACGGCAGTAACAGAAACTTTAAATTACTATTAGGCTTGGCCGTTTTGTACCAAAACAAATTACTTTACTTATCTATGCGTGAGTCATCAGATATATAACACCTTTTTAAAGGTACAAATGCCTTCTCCGAAAAGAGTTTTTTTTCCTTTGCTCTGCTCCAAATTTCGCCAATATTTCCCAGCGCGAGTTGCCTGCTCTTTAAAAACGCGCACCGCGGACGAAGCCGCGTTTGACAAGAATGAGGAACACATTGACAGCAGCGCCTCCTCCTGATTCTCCTACTAAATCCCCTCTTCTGCACACGCCCACAATGAGGACTGACGTTACCAAAGACCAATCAATAGGAGAACCTATTCTCCAAAACATATAACCGGCAAACCAAATTCAAGGAGGGCGGAGCCACAATGCTTTTACTCCGAGGCGTTCTGCGTGTAGTAGCTGCCCAGATGTTCATGAAGGCGAGAGAGATAGATGGAAAATAATAGGCCACTAAAATAATTGAGACTTTTCAGTTTAAGCACAGTCTGACAAAAGAGCTTATGAGCTTAGACAGCTTATGTCTAGGTAAACAGTTTATTTAGAAATTCATTGAACGTTCTTAGAACATTGGGACAAAGTCCGCCCTTTTTGAGTTATTTGAAAGAGAGCTCTTAGCAACAGTAAAAATGTGTTCTGTGTTTACTCTGATCGCCGGGGAGAATGTTTCAAGTAAGGACATCCAAAATGTTTTGAAATACCAATATTGCAGTGTAGTCGAAACAAAATAACCGATATCCACTGAACAATACAAAACGGTTTTACTCGAGTATTTATTGTTTAACTGATATATAAATATTGGCGTATTGTGTTATATATTTATTGTGTTCCCGAACGGTTCAGAGCAGCGTTCAGCCTTATTACAACTGCGAGGGTGTCCTGGTGCATTTCTGTGCATTCTGTGGAACGTAGTTAGTTTTAATGGCTTCGCACAAGTTCTTTAAAATGTAAAGTAGGATGAAGTGAGTAAGAACAGAGGAAGGTATTCTGCACAGGCATTGTTCCAGATAGTTTATCTACGAATTTATAACTGGCGGTGTATCCGTCAGGACAAACAAAGGACCAGTTGTTTTATAACACTGTAGACTGCTGGCAAAGGTCCTACGTACTTCCTATATCTTTTTGAATACAATTCAAAACGGCTTTCAAGATGAAATACAACTGATGCAATGTAAAACATTTGGGTTTATACAAATGCTGCAACATCACTATAACGTTTGCTTTAACACGTTTAGAATGGTCTCGTTTTCACTGGGTCTGTATAGTATGAAGTGAGTGTAAATTGCTTTCCCAGCTCATTTCTCTAAAATATTTCTAAAGGTGATGTTGCACGTTCGTTACTGAATGTAGACGGGCTCTGTGAATCATTTGCACTGGCGTCCTATATCTTTCACCTAGCTGCGGCAGTTGACTTTACCACGGAAAAACAAGGAGTCCCCAGGAATAAAAACAGCTCATTTTGCTTGCAGCCTAAGGTGTCTAATTTGAGGTGCTTTAGGTTGGGAGATTATGCAGTGTTTAAAGTGAAAAAGTGAACTCTACCTTATTGAATGCTCAAAAATGCACCTTGCAAATACAGACAACTGCAATAAATAATAATAATAAAAAAAACATTTCCCCCATATATTCACTAATGAGTGTTTGTTTGGGGAATGTCATAAAGCACTTAGAAATAGAGTATTCAACTAATTAGGAGTCTTCATTTCTCAGAAATGTAGTAGGCCTACATATTCTGGTATTGTATAAAATCCTGTTGTTGGCCATTTTAATTTACTATGACACACATGACTACCTGCATCATTTGGATTTAAAGTCAAACTTTCCCGCATACAATGTGTCTATTTCCGGTCTAGAAACCACTGAAAGAATGAAGTGAGCCAGTGTTTAAGATGCACAAATAAAGTGCTTCCCATTCACATGTTGTTTATCGTTAATCATTATATAGACTACAAATTGTATACTGTGATGCCGGTGTTGGTGATATCCTGTGAAGTGAGCTTTGTACTATCATAGTCAGGTGGGAGAAAGAGAACGTCATGTATTTTGTAGAGTCAGTGCCATGTTTAAAGTTTGTGCAGAGCCGACTGGTAAGCATACAGTATAAATTGTTCTGCTGCCTTTCTCTGTGACCCTCGAAAAGTCTCAGTGCTGTGCCAGTGTGCATCTGGTCCTGAAAACATACTTTTACTAACACACACACACACACACATCACTTGCCCCCTTACACTAAGTTTTTGTTACTAAACAAACAACATAAAACAAATTCAGATAATTTGATATCCATTTACAACAGACATTAAATTGATGATGAGTCTTCATGTTTTTCTTTTACAGTCTTATTTAAATCTGGATAAAACGATATACTTGTAAGAAAAAAATGATTAGCTGCATCCCCATATATTATGTGTTTTTATATAACATTCAATGTCATCAAGTTTTTTTTATCTATGTATCCATTTTCCATACTGCTTATCCAGTACAGGGATACATTACATCTGATGCATGGGGCACAAGGCAGAGGACGCTGAAGAAGACACCAGTCAGTCACAGGACACACTCACACTTAAAGGCAATTTGGAGACACCAAACTGAGAAAAAAAAACTGAAAAGTGTTTCTGGACTGTAGGGCGATAGCCACACAAATATAGGAAGAACCAAAAAACTCACACTCAAAGTACTGGGGGCAGGAAATGAATCCACAAAACCCAACAGGCTGTCAAAGGAATCATTTAACATCACTGACAGGTTTGAAATCCAAAATGTATGCTTCACATATAAAACGGAAATATTGACAGGAGAACAATTACAGTGATTTTATAGTACCCACCTACATAATCTGTATTAAGTAAATAAATACATGGATGTTACTACATGTTGGTAGTTATGAGATTTGGCTGCTTCTGTCACTTGCCAATGTGTCTGTAATCCTGTTGGATAAGGTAGCATCCATTCACACAGTGAAATGCAAACCAGCGATGATAAAACACTGCTGGTCCACAACTAACAAAACAATCCTACAGAAATGTGATTAGGATAACTGGAGTTTAAGCTTGGTGATGCCATAAATATCAAATCTTATATATGTTTCTTTAAAAGATGTAGCTACTTGAGTTCCCTGCATTTGGGTAGCAAATTATGAAAGAAAATAGGTGAAGAATGTGGATACTCAGGGATCTTATGTATGAATAAAGGCATGCTAACAACAGTCAGGCAGCAAGAGACATGATGTTGTCCAGAACCAAAATGAAGAAAATGTTGGGGAAACAGTGATACAAATCCAGTGTATGAAATGTATGACAGAAGAGGGAGAGAGGAGAAGAGCGAGTGAGGGAGAAAGAGAAGGGTCAGTTCAGCGTTAGCTGACACCGTTCTGGAATGTAAGCTGTGATTTTGAAAGCCAAGAGAGAGAGTTCCTCTCTCCTTCTATATATCTCCTGCTTCCAGAACCATGGACCTTTACCTACTCCTCTCTTCTGATTAAAACCCATTTAGGAATTTTCCAGAACAACACACCACTCTTCATTCCTGCCTTTCTCATCCTCGTCTTCCCAATGGTGATTCAGGTAAGTGGAAATCAGTGGCACAATGAATAAATGACACACTGTTGTGAAACAGCATGACACAGCATGGTTCAGCAAAGCAGTGCACCTCTTCCCCTTTGCATTACCGTTCCCTGTATGTAATTGTGTGTTCCCAAAAATTAACTTGCTCCCTATTGTTAAAAATGAAAATTAAAATGGCTATCAGGCATGAACAACCATGACACAAAAAAAATAAAAATCACAGAGTAATAACCAACTACTCCACATGAAAATACTGTACAAAGACATTTTAGCTGCACCACTGACTTTGCTGCATTGTTAAAATGGTCTCTTAAATAATACAGCATTCAGTGTTCTGGAATTTGTAATTTAGAGTTTGGATGGAATTAAAGCACAAAAAGGAACAAGATCTAGTTTACTCCGGACATCTCTGAAAAACCATGGTCGCTATTTCCTACCTGATATGAATGTTGGTACATTTGGCACAATAGTGTTAATATGGGTTACGTTTGCTTTTTTGTTCAGTGCTGATATTCAAAGACTACTGTTGAGTGATGTTTTTAACAAACTGAAAATATCTGAAATTGCAGAACGTTTATAATGTGTATTAAATTTAAATGATACGTAAATGGCTAAACGTGACTTGGAAAGTAACTTGGTTGAGCATGTTTTGTCTGAGCCTCCACTGAAGTACATAACAAGACAGCCTTCCTGTTCCTGTCTCTCTGCAACAGATGCGATAGGAAGCAGGCGAATGCAAGACAGCAACAGGTGCTGTACGCATTGACACCTCCCTGTGCCAGCGCAAGGTCTTAAAGTGCCCTCAGTCTACAAACACATTCGGTGTGCGTCGGAGTGACACCGTTAAGTATACGTTCAGCAGCGTATTGCATAGAAAGAACTAAAAATCACCATAGTTTAATTGTATACAGATTCAGTCATGGCAGTCAAACTCAAAATGTAACACCAAAAAAAAAATCTTGTGATAACATTAAGTGCAGTTGTGTGTAATTGTCACACTGCATTTCCCCCTTCCTACAAGTCAAAGCTTTATCCAAGAGTATTACAGCGGCTACATTATTAACCAATTTAAACCTAAATCCGAGTGGTTCTGCTATTATTTGGCGTCTCACCATTTAACACGTTAACAGGTTAATGGTAGCAACAAAATTTAACAATCAGTTAACTTACTAAAGGTTGTACCAATTCTGTGACGGGTCTCCCAGACAGAGAAGACGGACGTTTAATGTAACTTTTTATCAACAACGTCGACGACAGAAACCGGACGCTACCCGCTTATTCTCCCCAAAACAATGAAACAGGGCACCTCGGCTCCACACCAATAAATCAGAAACGTGAACATTGTATATATGTGCGTGTATGTGCATGCAGGTAAGTGTACAGTATGTCTGTGTGTTGGGGGAGGTGAAGTGCATTTGTCACATTGTAGGGATCAAATGTCATCACAATCTGATAAATCGTAACCCTGTCACTTTTCGGTTTCCCACAAATCGAAACCTTATAAAAATCTGCTAATGCAATCAAAAACCTTAATTAGCGAAAAGTCTTGTATTTTCTGTGTTTAGTTATGATTACGGCTACGGCTGGGTAAGGGTCATGAGGTTATCCCTGTAGAAATGAATGGAGCGTCCTCACAATGATAGGAATATGTCGACCTGTGTGTGTGTACGTGGTACAGTATATTTACTTCGCTGCCTAAGCATTCACAGGGTTGCCAACTTACGCATCTGGCGTAGCAATACCGCTTTCAGACTCTCACGCAAAAAAATCTTACGGCTAATCTATATTGTTACACTACAAGCCTAAAATGAGCTACACCAAAAGCGATGGGGTAGTATGCAAACCCCACAGACGATTTACAAAGTAATAAAACTAGTACATACATATAAATGCGTGTGCAGACTAGTCTTTAATTAAAAACCTCACTCCAGCCAGCTGACCAAAGTTGACAACCCTGCTGATTCACTTGAATGAAAACTACACACGTTCGATGCCGGTATCGCTCTATAAAAGCTTGCGTGCCTAAAAATGGCGTTTCCCGCCAAATGCGTGCCATCGGCAGTCAGACTGCAGCGGACACGACGTCGTTCAGAACCAAAAAGAAGAAAATGTGGGGGAACAATGACATACAGATTCATATTGATTATGAGCCCTGTATGTTTTAGCAATTAAACAAAAATGCTAATTAAAATGCGAATAGGCGTTATAATAATCGAACATATTTAAACAGTAATTTCTGGCGGCGTCGTAGTTCGTCGTTGCTAAGTTGGTCGTCGCCCTCCGGTAGCGCAGCGGGGTTACGCGGCTCCGTCTCTTTCTCCGCCAGGGAGGGCTGTAGCTGGCGGCTAGAGCGGTGAGAGCGATCCAGCGGGGATCGACAATCCTATCAGAATCCCACAGTTTTATTTCACTAATAAATACACTGCATTTCTTTTTCTTTTTGCTTTTTTTGCCAAAGACTGAAACGCAATCAAGCAAATGCCAATGATGGAAAACGAAACAACAGTAAGTAGCCGACAGGCCGGGACAAAGCCGGGGTGCCTTACAAGCACCTCGGGAAACATCATCTTTTGCCAGTTTGTGTATCTGTTCCTTAATATTACATGTCTTTTTATTTAGTTTTATTTTTTACAGTCTTAACACATGTACGTACCCAATAGCAAACGAAATGAACCTTCTATCTTGCCGTGAAATTTACTAGTTTTGGTACGTGTTGATTTAGCTGAAATGTAAAAATTGTTAAAAATGTTAAAATACCTAACTTTCCACTAAAATAGTACTGGTTATAACAGGATGATAACTAGGATCATCAGTCACACTGCAGTTAGTAGGTAGTTTAAAGTAGGTTAGATTATATTCCGTTGTCGGATCCTGCTGGAAATGAATCCCATTCTAATTATGTGTCGAATGGGACACGTCTTTTATACATGGCTACATAATATAGTAAATACAATACTTTTACGTAAAAATGGGTTTCTGATTAGATTTAGCGTTTGTCAATGTACGTACTGATTACTACTAGCCGCGACGACTCCTTGATAAAGTTTCTTTTAACAGTTTTACTTTGAGAAATGGAGCTAGCTCTCTCTTGCTGGAGAAAATGGTGGGGAGCCGTATGCTTCATTCATTGTAACTTACCACTGCTAGGCATTAAGAGTTGAGTCCTGACAGAATGCGTGTGCGATCATATATTATATGGTAAGAGGTATAGCTATCACATATATATTGAAGGCCAAGGGAAATGTTTTTACTTTTTATGCGCAGCCGTTTGACATACAAGAAGCAAAGCATCTACGTTCAATCTACAAAGAAGAAGAAAATGAGGGAAGACTATTCCTTACATTTAATTTACAAACTGAGCGACAAACAGGCACTAAAAGTGAAAATGATACGTTCAGACAGGCATCGAAGCATATTATTTTTGGCCCTCTACCCAAACCAATCCGATTTTGTTGAATTTAGGCCCCTGACGGGCCCTTGGAATCTTCCTCCCCCCCCCCCACACACACACACACACACACACACACACTTTATAGCACACACACGTCCAGGAGCGGCGGACTAACACAACCAAGTATACAAGTGACCAAAATCCAGTTGGGGCTAGGCCAGCTCACGGTCGTTAATGATAGGGATAAAATAGGAATGCAAGTTTTGTAGTGTACCATGCAAAAACTTCATGGGCAAAATTTTCCTATTGGTCAGGCCTTAGTATATATAGGTAAAAATATATATAGTATTAATAATATTATGTCTGTCAAGGTGTGTTATCTTAGCCATTTCAAAACCTCTTTCAGAGTCACCCCAGTATTTGCAGCAACCATTCTATACATCCATGTATTTATTGACTTAACCACTAGCACAGTTATTATGCCTGATCAATATCTCATTGATTTTTAACTAATTAAATTAATTACTTAACAAATACATGGAATGGATGAGGTGTCCCTAAGGAGAGGATTGAATCTGAAAGATATCAGTAATTTTGTGGAGAACAAACAAAATTCTTGTTGGTTTTTATTGTGTTGTTCTTAATTAAGGTACATTGTTCTTAAATGTGTTGTAATGTTAGGGGTTTATTTCTGAACAAATATACACTTGCTGCCCAGATAAATATCTTTAAATATTTTCTTTGACTGCCTAAGGCTTTTGCACAGTGCTTTGTATTTATGCACAGTATAAACAAAGAGATTGGTAATGTTTTTGTTTTGCAGTTCAACAGGGCATGCAACACTACTCAAGCTAGTAAGTGCATGGGAGACTGACAGGTTTGAAAATTAAATGTATGTAAACAGCCAGTACCTGGTTTTTAGAAAGTTTGGCTAGCTGGGTTTATATTTATACATGTACTTAAACTACTTTACAAAGGTCTACCCATACTTTTTTGTGCACCACCATTTTCATCCTCTGGTCCAAAATGGTTTTAGAGTTCAGGTAATGAATGGTCTGTCGCTAAAAGGATTTCTCTGCATTACGCTGCTGCCATTTATTATGCAGTTTATTAAATAATAATAGCTTGAATTATAATTAAGTGTATGTGGAACTGAACTTGGCTGTGTGCCCTCATTTCATTCTTGATTTGAAAATATAGTTATCAGTATTAAAGATGAGCTTCACCTGCAGACATTATAGAGCCCTCGTGATTACGCGATTAAACTCAATTTCTTTATTTTAAAATGGCGTTGATTCACATTTGACTTTTTTGAATACTCGACAATATGACGGAAGGAATACAGCATAGTAGTTGAAGTCCAAATAAAGAGCAAAAGCCTCTGTTGTGTGGCAGCTCTTCACATTAAAAGTGAAAGAAAATGCAGACTTTCAGAAGACTTTCAGGTAGGGTTGTCACTATCAATTATATCAATAGTTGAGTAATTTGCTGATTAATCTCACGTTTCATCAAATAATTGTTTATGTGTAATATATACATTGAAATTGACACAAGGCAGGAACCAACCAGCGATTTCAGGGTGACATGAGTCGTGTCAGCAGAAACAAAACAGTGCAGACAAATCACTTGCTTTTTCTCAGTATCTTTTCTATCTGAATCCAAAGTTATTTCCATACAGCAGAAGATGAATGTCTTTTGGTGACCAGTTATTTTTCGCTTTTCTCCTCATTCATTTTGTTAAATTTCTCACAAATGTGCCACACTGCCTATGAGTGAGTCAAATAGGTAGGACGAGAATGATTATGATGGGCTTAGAGAACATGTAGAGCTCATGCAAAAGGAGCAGTAAATTTTAGACTTTTTAAAAACATATACTGAACAATGTTGCAATGGAACAATCATTACAATTGCAAAGCTTGCTAAGTTTTGTTTCCTATGACAAAGTAAAAATATTTTAGCATTTACTGGTCTCAAACCAGCTGACTGTTGTGGTCCTTGTGATGTGAAAATTGCATGTACATAACACGCAATATCGAGATCATCATCAGACATCATGCAGGCGTAGTGTCGAGGATGGCACGGTGGTGTATTGGGTAGCGCTGTCCCCGTACAATGCCACTTTATGTGTGCTGAGTTTGCATGTTCTCTCCATGTGTGCGTGGGTTTTACACTGGATCAAGGTCCAGTTTCCTTCAACAGTCTAAAAAAATGCTACTTAAGTGAAATTGGCGTGTCTAAATTCACCATATGTGTGAGTGAGTGAGCACCCTGTACAGGATTGGTTCTTGTCTCTCACCAGTTGCAATATATAATGTATAAATATTATATTAGACAATGAAACACCTGGTTGTAGACCACAATAATTCATTAGTATGGTGTTCGGCCTTCTTTTGTGGCCAATACAGCATTATTTTGTTTTGGGAATGACAGGTACAAGTCCTGCACCGTGCCCAGTGGGATTTTGAGTCATTGCTGTTGCAGAACAGCAGCAAATTTTCCTGACTCGCTCTTCCAAAACACTGCAAAGCGGCTCGATAATATTCAGATCTGGTGACTATGCAGGGCATGGGAGATGTTCAGCTTCACTTTCACGTTCATCAAACCACTGTATCGCCAGTCTTGCTGTGTATTGGTGCATTATCTTCCTGATACACGGCACCACCTTCAGGGTACGATGTTTGAACCATTGGGTGAACGTGTTCTTCCAGTATGGTTTGGAAGTCCTTGGCAGTAACGCGCCTATCTACAACAAATAGTGGGCCTAGGGAATGCCATTATATTGCAGCCCAAACCATCACTGATCCACCCCCGTGCTGCACTCTGGTTATGCAGCAGTAAGTGGTAAGCCTCTTTGGGGCGTCTCCACACCATAACTCTCCCAGATTTGGGACAGATAGTGAAGGTAGACTCATCAGATATAGTATATGTTTTACATTGTCCACAGCCCAAGATTTGCACTGCTAGCACTATTGAAACTGAGGTTTGGCACAAGCATGAGTGATCAAAGATTTGGCTATAGCAGCCCGACCATGAATATTGATGCTGTGGAACTCCCAATAAACAGCTTTGGTGTAAACAGGAGGGTCAAGGTGCACAGTTAATTTTGCAACATGTTGGGCAGCTGTGGTTTCTTGTTTTTTGTGTCCAGTCCAGGTTAGTACCTGGACATCCTTTTCAGACAGCTTCCTCTTTCATCCACAGTTAATCTTGTTGCAAGTGGTCTGTCCTTCATGGTGGTATACCGATATTACTTTGGATATTATGGCTGAGCCAGTGAGATGCACACCAACAATTTGTATCCTCACCTGAACTCTGATGTCTCCCACTATGTTGTTTGGATTGCAGTATTTTATGTTGAGCTGTGCCGTTGTTCTGCTAATTCAGCCTTCGCACTCTGCTGTTGTTAATGGTATATCCAGTTGGTGAAAAATTGCTGCCAGGCCATGCAAATATAGGCGTGAAACCTCAAATAGTGTTGATCTGATGTTTCAGTGTCATTGTCCAGCCCCTGTATATGTTATACATAAACGATTATTAATCGGCAAATAAATCAATAGATTACTTGATTATCAATATGATTAATAATCATAATTAATTGTGCATAATTAATTGTAATTGAATCCTGATTGTAATGTTACAGTAGTCGTAGTATAGTGCTGGTGTACTATATAGAATTATTTGTAATTTGTTGTGTCTCATCACTCCTTGTTCTCTTCACAGCTCAGCTGCAACCAGACTCAAACCAGCACCCCTTCGCCTGGTCCTGTGTCCCCATGTCCCAGTGCCCCACCCCATCATGCCCCCCGCTATGGCACTGTCATCCCCAATCGAATTTTTGTGGGGGGAATAGATTTCAAGGTGAGTAATTCTCCCTAATGTCCTTCCCTGCATACATTTCACTGAAAGCTGCTTTAAGCTTAGGTGATGCCAGTGACTCACACTGGAAAGATCTCATTTAATGGTAAATCTCCTCCATGTTGACAGAAGCCTACTGACATTCAGACCGGGGGACATTCTATACTGAAAGCATTGTCGTGTTTGTATGTGTCTCTAGACAAACGAGAATGATCTGCGACGATTCTTCTCCCAGCATGGATCAGTGAAGGAGGTGAAAATTGTTATTGACCGTGCTGGGATTTCCAAAGGGTAAGACAGCAGTATGTCAAATGAGAAGACTTTGAATTCCTGAAATGTCTTTGAGTATACAAAATTCAGATTCATTTTGCAATTTTACGAACTGTACACTTGTTGAAACACACAGTTGTAAATCCTAGACTCCTAGAAAAAGACGTTTTCAGCACACAATGATATAAATTACGACAAATAATATAGTCAGTATAAATTCTACAACTGTGACCCATTAGCCTTAGAGCAGTGTAAGCACCGGATATGCCATTTTTAAGTGATATCATCCATATAGCTTGATTTTGAGTAACATATTAAAATTCATAGTTCTCATTTTTTCTGATAATCTAACAGGTATGGGTTTGTGACGTTCGAGACACAGGAGGATGCTGAGAAAATACTTCATGATGTGAGTATCAGCCAAGTTGCCATGTTAAATACTTAAAATACTGTTTAAGCCATTTGAGATTTTGTTAGTACAGACGCTCCTCTACTTACGAACTTTCGACTTACGAACTTTCAGACATACGAACGAAGAGGACTATAAGTCCAAATTGTGTTCACTGGGCTCCCGTTTCCTGTCCGCAACATCGTTTTTTTTTTCTGTGCACCAATTCCGCCTAGTACGACTTCTGGCCGCTACTCCTGCGTACTCCTATAATACAAACTGGCTTACAAGGACAAGGTCAGCAACTTAGCCCAAGTCTGACACATTTTGCAGGGAAAATCTCTCCTCCAGACACACAGGCATGAGTGCTAGGGCAGAGACAATTGCATATGTGTAAGAGCAGCATTTGCAGCTTCACTGAAAAATTAAACAGGAGTATGTAACAAGACACAGCACAATTTATTATACCGTAGTATACTGGCCTAACTTAGCAGGCAGGTTCAGCTAGAAACTACCTTCACTATCTGACTGTGCTTCATGATGCTTATTTGTTACTGGCAACAACCCCATATACAAAATACCAGCCGAGCACTAACTGTAGGTCTGTGTGTCCAGGAGCTTTGTGTGTGGGCTGAAGGGGTTTTTTGTGTCTTCCCTAGGCTGACAGGCTTTGCTTCAGGGACAAGAGGCTCAACATTGGCCAGGCCATTCGCAAGCAGCAAGTGGGAGTACATAGTAAGCTCTCTCAGTGTCATCAGTGCATCTTACATTAAACTCATTCCTAAAGGGACTCTTTTATTTTCCATTTGAGAATAGGTGAAATGATTCTGTCTGTTTCCTGTTTTTTGTTAAAATAAGTAAAATTGGTCGAAGAATGTTATGGAAGAATTTATTCAGAGTATTATATAGGGCTTGAATTTGCTGTTTACTTAGTGTCTTTCTGAAAGTCCTGCCTGTGTGTCTATATACTATTTATAGCCATATTTAGTTTCTGTCAGTCTGTAATCACAATAGTTAAGTAACTTAGAGGAGTAAACAAATCCTGAGATTATGTTATAGTCTCATAGGCTTGTTCTAGGCATCTGTCCTCCAGGGATCACAAACAAATAATATTGCTTCTAAGTTTGGTCTAAATCTGCTTTAGTCATGTGATGTCTTATACTGTTCAAATCCTGTAACTATGATGTGGAAGAAACAAACTCCATGTGGTAGAGATATTCTTAGTACTTACTATCTATAGCTGATGAGGGTACACAGTCCTGTTGCATTGGATAGTTTAATACTAGATAAAAAGCCACATTTTATACTGTATATATGTTGGCAGACGTTTTTGATAGAGGTGTGTATTTTATACTTATATACATAGAGAGTGTACAAGAATAACTGATTATACAAAAAAGTACAGAAGAATCTGATGCTTTCTGTTGACAGGAAACTGTTATAGTATAACTCAGGGATCTAGATCTGAACTTTCTCAGTTTCATGGTGGGCTGATATTGCCATCTTAAGTCGAGGAAAAGGGGGTAGTGTGTAGCTTGTCAGGTTAAAGATCTTCACCTCTACCCAGGAGGTTGTGGGTTCAAATGGTGCAGCCAGCTGAGTAGTCATATCACCACAACTGCCTCATCCCCAACTGAGGCCCCAAGTTTTCCTCATTTACATGTCACCTTGCACAAAAGCGCCTGCTGCATAAACAAATGAATGTATCTCTGAATTAAACCTCAGGTGGCATGTGTGGAAATTTTACCATGAATAAGGTGTTAGTTGTTTACCCCTACTGGCATAGTACATGCCAAAAACTGTTGTCACATAGTGATTTGAGACTTTTTTTTAATATGTGTATTTATAGTAAGAAAATGTTTACATATACATACAAACCAAATGGTGCTTAAAGTTCCTCTGCTTATGTGTGTAGGAACAGGTCAGTTCCTCCAGTACGTGCAGCTCTGTGAGCTCCATCTGCTTGTTCTCTTTGTGGGGTATTATGGTGTTTTTAAGCTCTTGTACCAGGACAATACCAGATATTACAGAATGCTACAACACATTGTGATCCAGTATGATTTTATGCATCATTCTGCTGTACAGTAGTAAAATTCCTCCTTTGCTAGGTGCCAGGATTTCACAGCATTGATTTAAAGGGGACACGATACACGAGATGTGCAGTAGTTAGCATAATTTACGCCATCTTGTCCTAGCACAGGATGTGATGTCATGACGTTGGTTGGCTTGGAATTTGTACATTAGGTCACATTAACTTGCAGCCACCTTTTGTAAAACAAAGTCTGTAATATTATGCCACCCTTAAACTGAAGCTCTCTTGTCTTATACTAAGTAATCTAGTATCAAATATGAGTTGTTCAAAGTAGAAATTTCACCAGCGTTATATTATTTTATTAGCCCTGGTGCGTGACTCCACCGTCTAACAAACTTGCTATGTCATGAGCTTGCTAAGTATCTAGCAGACCTGCTAGCTTCGAAAGTGATGGAAGCTACTGCCAGACAGCGACTGCTAAATTAATGTGAACTCAAATTAACGATTTTGCGAAAGTAGACTCTTTCATTCATGCTGACATTGCAAACATTGTAATTTCATATTTTGGAGCTTACAGAAAAAAATGAGTGACATTTTCACCTTGCTGTATGAGTGTAGCCTACAACAGCTGAAGGATGTGACTTCCCACACGTCTTCAGCGAGTTATGAAATTACACAAGGTTCTGAGGCATCTGCATCTATTCTCTTGCACCTGTGTAATTCCATTTTAGATTATTGTTTTAATGCTTTCTTTAAGAATTTTAATAATTTCCAGTTGCTTATTAGAACCCAGCATACATAATGGTCCCATAGCATATCTTCTTTTTTCAATTGAGTACTGGTGTTCTCCAGTTGGCAGACATGGTTTTATTCTGTGTTTGACTTGCACTGTAACCCCTAAATAAATTTTAAAAATGTTTTTTGCCTTTAATGCTTTACATTTTATCAAAGTAATTAATTACATGATCATTTAAAAGTTACTCTGTACATTGATGCATTTGTGTCAATGCAGTATAGGATTCATATATATTTTATTTAAACCCCCATGGTAAAGATATGGTTTTATATATTGCAGCATTCCTGTCAGCTGTGTAACGAAAAATCTTCTTTTATCCTCTTACGATCCCTGGTAGATTTCTTTAGCAAGGTCCTTTAAACAAAGGTGTTGATTTTATGGGCTATAGCTTTTAATTAACTGGCGGACATTTCATCATTCTGACCCATTTACCCTCATTCCTTATGGTCAGATATGAATTATATCTTGACGCATAGCTAAAGCAGGGAAGGTCATGATAACGATATTCCAAACCATGCTTCAGGTCAGACCTCAATTTTGAACCATGGTTTAGTTTTTCTTTTTCTTTCTTTCTTTCTTTCTTTCTTTCTGGTGGGGGGGGGGGGGTGAATAAGAAAACATGGGGAAAATATTCTGGGTTTCATTAATCTTTCGTGCACCGCTGAGATCAATATGTTTTCCAAGGTGCACTTGCATATTTGAAGCGCCGGCTGTGGACGTTTTTCTGAAACACCTACAGCCCTCCATGATGATCTGTGGCATTTTGTCCACACATTCGATTCCATCGGTTTGATGTTGTTTCCCTTTTTCTAATTCTCACCAGCAGCAGCCAGCTTCCCAGTGCCCAGCCCAAGCCCAAACATGGCCTTTCCCGCCCCGGGGGGAACCATGTACCTCACCACCTCCACTGGATACCCCTACACATACCACAATGGCGTGGCCTACTTTCACAGCCCCGAGATGAGTCCTCCAGCTCACCACTGGCCTGTGAGTTGCCACAGCACATGCAGCATTGTAATAACACTTAACCCTTCAAGGCTTCCCTCAGAGATCACATTAACTTTGAGTCTGTAGCAAAGCAAAACAAAGTTGTTTATTCTGGTGTGGTCGGCAAACACGATAATTTGACTTAATATAACCATGGCAGTGCACTGCTCCAAATTCCCCTTATTACAGAAACAATAAACAAACGTGGCTCACTCATCGACCTATTTAAATATCTAATCTTGAAGACCACCATGTCTGTAAAGCACTGAGGAAGCTATAGCCTTGCTTAATAATAATATTAACTTGTATGGTTGTTGTCCGAATGATAAATGTGGGTCACGCCACATTGTCTTAGAAATATTGTAATGTTGTCTGGCAGAGATTGATTACATTTCCATTTTAACATAGAAGCAGCTGATGTTAGAGCTTTGCCCAAGGCTCTGGCTGTATTTTTTATCTTGGAATACTAACAGCAGGATGCCTTTATGTCATTCCAGGTTCTCTTTTCCAAACGAATTCTGTTTTTGCTTGTATGTTATGCTTTCTTGAAATTAAATGACATTTTAAAACTGAATTGTAGGATGGAAGTCTGCCACATAAGTTGGACAGACACAGCACAGCAGGGTTCAAACAAGGGATTTTGTGAAAAGGCAGAAATATAATAATAAAAATATATATATTGTAAGCATGTGCCTTGTGCTTCCTGGGATAAGCTCCAATCTCTGCACTTCCCTGTACTGGATTTGTGGTTAGAAGATGGAGGATAAATAACTCAAAGAAATACGGCAAAAAATATTTCCTAACCCAACAAATCCATGTACTTAACATAATCTCTGAATCCTCCAGGCTGACCCTCTTTAAAGCCTCACAAGGTGCCTAGATCAAAGTGAACACGAGAATCATCCAGATCTGCTGCTCTTAAAAATGCAGCATCTCATTTTACTGTGATGACATGCATAATCATAGGGTTCAGGTGGATTTTTACTTTCGTAATGATGTATTACTACTATAATATTTAGCATGTTAATTCTTTAGGTACAATGACAGTTACTTCTGTGCAGTTTTAAGTCTGAAATACTGTGGTCAGAACCTCATTTTTTAACCTGTGTTTCCATCAGCAGTATGCAGGTGTTTCATTCTGTTGAAGTGCATCTCATGTTAATATGGATGTGTGTCTCCCAGCCCCGGTCAGTTTCTGGGTCTCCAGTCATGGTGACCCACCCCCCGACGGCAGTCTATCCCCCCCCGCCCGCCTTCCATCCCTACCAGGTTTGCAGTTTGCCAGCTTCCGCCATGTTACTAATTACACTAGTCAGTGTAAGGCATGTTTTGTCTCCTTTTGAGCCAGAAAAGAAGTGAATTATTTGGCTTATTTTTAATATATACACTTCTGTAATGCTTTTCTAATTATTTGCTGGGACAAAAACTTTAATCAAAGCCTTATGACAGTGTTTGGTCCTGCCTGTTGTCCATTTTAGCTTCATTAGAACAATTACGGTTGGTACGTTCCTCAAGGGTATCATCAAAGGGTTTTTTGGATTGTGCACCCATCCTGTGTGTGGCAGCCTAAACACTGAGCTTCCTTTTGTGCCTGTCCTCCAGGCACCAGCCCATTGTGTTACCGGACCAGTGCAGTGGAATATATCCCAAGTAAGAGAACCCTGTGTGTTTTATCCAGCTTGACTAAAGGGTGAAACTGCAAGCCTGCCGTGACACATGACAGAATACCGATTTCTTGCGTGTTTGTGTGTGTTACAGTGTCCAGTCCCCAGCAGCCCCCTGCTCTATGTCCAGCCTTCGGAGCTGCTGTACCAGCCAGTTGAGCTTGCATCTGATGGGGGTTGTGTTCTTCCTTCACTGTCCCTGCTGGAGGCGACCACTGCTGAGGTACTTCAGAGGCTTTGCAATAGAAGGACTATTACCTTAGGTTATAATGCAATAATACATCCACATAGAAAAAATAAAGGGTTTTTCAGGTTGTTAAAAAAGATGTTTCCAGTCTCTGATTAAATTTGCATATATAAAATGTTACTCAAATTATTCAAATCTCCCTGAAACAATTTTTCTCCTCTATGTATTACATGTAGTAGATGTTCATTATTATTTCTTCTAAATAGTATAGGCTTGTTGGTATATCAGTTCAATGCATTTTGTGTAAAATATTGATTAACTTTGTTGCATTAGGATGGTAGGTATCAAGACTACATTAAGTTCTATGCTTTAGACTTGGTTGTCTTGTCTTGCTTTTCTGCTCCTTGGCAACATGTTTGGTTAATTGCTTGTCCTCTAACTGCATTGTCATGGCAGCCGTATGTTGATCACATGGTGCAACCAGCCTATCACCAGGTGTATGCCCAGAGCCCTGGGGGAGTAGCACCGCCCGTCATTCAGCAGGAGACAGCAAAGGTCAGAATTCATCTTTGTTTCCAAACCTTACCTGTTATTTGTGCATATTATCATGGAAGTATAGTGTTGTTGGCAACGCTGTATAGTAAGTCTCTCAAATGGTTACAGATGCTCCCTGGGTTAAGATGGGGTATATTCTGATAAGCCTGTCATAAGGCAAAAATATCATACTGTTTTAATGCAGTACACCATACGTAAGAAATATGATAGCTTAGCCTAGCCTACCTTAACATGCTTAGAACAAGTACATTAGCCTACAGTTGGGCAAAATCATTACCACAAAGCCTATTTTATAATAAAGCGTTGAACATCCCGAACGTAATTTACTGAATGATTTACTGAAAGTGAAAAAAAGGGTGGAACTGGAATGTCCACCGTAAAAGCAAAATACCATAACGCTGTATCCCCAGGGAGAGTCTGTGCTGTTTGTTTATTTCTTTTCCTGGTATTAAACTGGAGAAATAGCTTGAACTGAGCATATATGAAAGCTGCACGTGCTAAGTAACCACACGTTTACTGGTCTCCAGGAGCAGCGCTTTCACTCCATTAGGCGAGGGTTCCCCCATTCGCCGGTCAGCCTGAAGACACGCCACAGCCGCAGCCCCCACTACACCTACCCTCACAAGGAGTATCGCACGGATATTACTGCCCTGTCTCCCCAGCCCAGTACGGAGCCCCTCAAGTAGAGCAGACAGGTCTGGTTTGGTTGTGGGCCATGGGCCCGATCTCCTGGGGGAGCCATGCTCTGTAGACGGCAGGCAAGCCCACTGCGTAAAACACAACCTGCTCCCCTGCCTGATATCTACCAGAAAGCACATCATCATACTTCCTGCTTTTATTCACTCAGATCCGCTCTGGGTTACACCGTCACACCCCATTAAATGTAATGCAGCAGATGCCAGTTAATTAATTGCACACCCAGGTGGTGCACTCTGGACTGGTATCAGAGTTCATGCTGCATCTGTTTGCCATCTGATATTAATACTAATTACTACACATACATGTTTATTTTAAGATCACATTTTTAAAAAGCATTGTGGAAATTTGAGGAAACAAAGAAACAAGGAGGCCGGAGGTCAGTATTCATGAACAGTGCTTTGCTCACGATGACCAGATTTCTCATGAATGCTTCACCCATCTGTAGAAGTGGCACAATTGCAAAAAAGTCACAAAAACTCCTTTTACCACTAAAGTGCTAAGAGATAAATAAACTGTCTACATAAACTGCATTTGGTGCATTACTTTAAGGAACAAATTCCAGAATTTTAGACCCTGCACCCTGAACTTGAAACATACAGTGACAGAGAAACTAATAAAAAACCACATCAGAGAATAATGAATGAGTGAGCAGATTCTGTTTATTGTTGTTATGTTGAGACAGACCTGAACTCGAAATAGGAAAATGCTTCAGAGCTGTCTCCGGTATACTGACCCCTCAGTGCTTGAACCTAAAACACCATGTTTTTTACTACGGTGTCATGTTGGGTTTCAGATAAGAACACACCTACTCTAGCAGACTTTTTTCACTGTTTTTTTTTTGTTTGTTTGTTTTAAAGTGATACAAATGTATCCTTATAAAGTAATTAACTGAGAATTGCTAGCTGTATTGAAACGTACAATCAGATATCTTTGTTTACGTGCTACCATAGCAGTCTTTGTCAAAATGCCAAATAATTTGCATTTTCTTTTATAGGTCCAACTGTTTTGTAGTATACTACTGTGCTTAAGCAGAGCAAAAGCTTTACATTTTTTTCTAGCATTTTTTTAAATCTAAAACTAAAACTGTTCACTGCTGTTCATTTTTTTTCTGAGAATGAAAAACAGAAATTTAAAGGTTTTGAAACGTGCCAAAAAGTCAAGGATGTCCCTTGAATCATTTAAAAAATGGCATTGAAGTTCCATTGCAAGGCAGAAAGATCCTTTCATCAGTTCACATATTTGACACCAGGGGGCAGTCCCACATTGGTCTTTACTTAAAAGTGAAGACATTGCAACTGAATAACACCACTATAAGCCTGTTGGGGGGGTTTCATGGTCCTGCCTATATATCTAGCATATGTGGACAGAGTTTGTGCCAGAGAGGACCGGCTTGCTATGAGATCTGGCTTCATGAGGTCCACATCTGCACTTCATTTCTGCTGCTGCCTTTGAGTAGAACCTGGCAGCCCAGTTTCCACAGAGGTCGAGACAGCATAACCTTCTGAATGCTGTAGTCTGTCGTGTACCGTTACCTCCTGTATGTAGAGTGTGACTAACATATTAATTTGCTGGCACGGCACAAGCTATATCCTATTTATCCCTGTCTCTGACATTTCCTCGGCCAATATAATAAGTTATCATCACAAAATGTGAAAATTGTTATTTTTGTTATTATAGAGTGAGTAGGAGCCAAGAAAGTCAGGATTTGGGGCACAGTCCGGTCAGTCAAGGCATTCCTGCTATCTCATATACCAGTTCTTATTGTTCCTCATTTCTATTGTTCTGTTCCTGTCTTGCCACCCTAAAACATGTTTGTTTCAGGATACAAACTGTACATTTCATTTGCTGGACCTTTTGTAGCATGGAATAATGTAAATACAAGATGGTGAGGAAAACTGATTTTTTGCTGGGTCTTTGCAGGAGAAAAAATTCTCTTGCATCAGGATTTCTCAGATGCATAAATATTTTTGTATTGTGTCTTTGCATCTTAGGAATGTGTTTTCTCCATTACAAAAAAGTAGAATGAAGTTTGCAAAGGAAAGAACAAGTTTGGATGTTTCAGTTTATTAAAACAAATTTTACTTTGTATTTTTCTGAAAGAGTAGTTTACTTGATGTTTACACTGACGTGTACTGAATCCCAGTGGATTTGTCAGAGATAGACATTTGCCAGATTTTTATGCAAGACATCCAAATTTATCCTTTGTTTTTTCGTAAGCAAACATTGTATATAGTGTTTGTCCTGTTCAAGAGATACCACTGTTTTTCTTGGTTAGTTTTACAGCTTTTCTCAGCAGGACAAATTATTTTTCACTTATTGTTTGAAGTTCTTTTTATACAGTAATGATGACTATTTACTTTGAACGCAGAAAGAGCAGACATAAAGAGCAGCAGGGTGATAACTGTCAGTGGTTATTGTCTGGACAGTTTCTTCTCTTTTGTTTGCTTTTACCCTGGCAGTGTGCCTTGCCAGCTGGGCAGTTTGGCTGCTCCTTTACTGTATGTCGGCTGAGTACAATTGCATGTATTTAATTCTTGAACCTCACTTTGAAAACTTATTTTTCATATGGTAAAACATGATGCATTTAAAATACTGTATTGGCAGAAAATGGTGAGATTCTTTCAGGAACATTCATAGAGCATTTCCCTTGGGACTGTTGAGTGAATACATTGCTGTTTCTATTATTTTTATTAATCATTACATGGTATTAGTGTAAAATAGCTCTCATAGAGTTCGGCACTGAAATTTTCTCCGGTATTTTATTGCTGTTATTTTTTGCGTGCAATTTATTTATTTTTTATTATTCAAAAAAATATTTACCGTGGTGTCATTCAATTCACAAAAAAATAATTTAGTTTCATTTATGATTTAAGTTACAATATCAGTAGCACTGTTAACATAGTCCTGGTCTCTGCATACATTTTTGAAAAAAAACTCAAGTACATCAAAAAGTCAACAGGTTAGATGTTAAATTGGTTCAGATCGTTTTATTAATTAAAACAATGGCTGTTGTAGGTTTATTGATGCACTTGAAGTTGCAGAAGTTCTTTTAGGATCGATTTTAGTTGGTTTTGTTTGTGTAATACTGATAGAAGTTGTGTTTTAAGCGCCTGGGTAGTTGCACACACGCTGCAGGAGATAAGTGTATTTAAACATTTTGTATTGAATTGTCATTTTTTTTCTTGATCTCCCTTAAATTGTACCATGTGTCATTTTAGTGCATCACTTGTAATGAGAGTGTTTTATGTTGGCTAAATGTACTATTAAGGACAATTAAGGACCCTAATTTGAAAATTCATCACCCACCCACTCTAATGCATGCATGAAGTGTTATATTTTCTGTCTACAGCTTAATGCACATCATAACCGAATGTGATTCTGATTACTCATATGTGGGTGTGACCTGTGCCTGTGCTTCTGCCCTTGACCCAGTCTCTAGCTCTTTGAGCTGATGGTCAGCAGTGACCACACATTCAGTCAGAGCTGCTTGTGTGCTGCTTGCTCATAAATAACCAAAAAAGTAGGCTGCTTTGTATATAGTTTTATATTCATGGGAAACTTTTACATTTTGTATATCTATTTCTATTCTGAACTTTATATTTTTACTGCTTTACAAATTGTTCTTGTTTAATTTGAATTCTTTGTAATCTCTGTATTGCTTTTTGTGCAGGTAGATGTTCAAGATGGGGGGGTTGATATACCAGAAAATAAAAGTGTTGCAGCTTTACAGTATTTGTATTTTATTTATTATTATTTTGGAAATTGTTAAGCAGAGTTTAGTCGGTGTACTTTTATATGTACAGTTAGGTGAATCTGTGTCTCTAAATTGCCCTTAGTGTGTGATTGCGTGTGAGTGTGTGACAGACAGGCATCCCATTCTGAGTGTCCCTGGCCTTGTGTCCTGGGCTCTCTGGGACAGGCTCCAGGCACATTCTGTCCCTGCACTGGATAAGAAGGTATGGAAGATGGGTGGATGAATGTATTTAATAGGATGATTGTTATTCCTAAATTTCAGGATATGCACTGAGTGCTTGTTGAGCAATGCAAGGGGGATACTGTTTGGTGGGTTGACATCATGGGTGCAGATGTACATAAATGCCCTTGGATCTTGTGTTCCATTGCTGATGATGAAGAACAGTCAAGCTATCCAAAAGTTCATGGGATTAAAACAAGGCATGTTATCTGACAGGATGGTAACATTTGTTACATGTCATAACAGCTGATTCTGGTGGAGCTAAGTTCTCCCACGTCTCTCCTACTGTCCTTGTGTGGTCTCTGCAATTATGAACGATGTATTACTGCATCAGACATGAATAACACTGGTGGGAATAGCTGGTTATTGTTATAGACTGTGAAACAGTGAGTTAGCCATGCGTTAACTTTAGATCGACTGTCAAATAGAAGAATACATTTTTATCCTCCGTGTATCTCGTTTCCATAACCTCATTACCGCCAAATTAAATCCCACCATAGTCCTGACAGTTTTTTTTTTTAAAGGTCCTGAAAAAATAATATAGTATTTCAAAGTTAATTTATAATAAATACTGTGTGTTTTGTTATTATTGTTATAACGTTCGTACTTCATTTCACTGTATTTACACAATTTGGAAGCTTTAATGGTGATATTACATGATGGAAAATATAAACGGCTGTCACATTTCCACCTTACGCATTTGTAAATGCTAAATCATTTTGTCAGAGCTTTGAGTTCATCAGCTTAACTTAGACTCATTCATGAGAGTGAACTAGCATCTCAGATCTTTGTTTTCCTATGTTAGAGTAACGACTTCGCATTGAATACGCAACTTTTTTGTTAAGCTTAACAAAGCGTTTAATTAAATACAAAGTTACTACTGCGAAACATAATAATGCAAAGTTTCAAGTTATTATTGGGAAGAACTCCAATTGCTCGCCATCGGCCCCTCGGCGACATACTAAATCGTTGCCTTGGTTGGCTTCATCACCATCATTCCCACCCCCTTAAAAGGGTATGAGGTATTGCGCCTTTTTTCTTCCTTTTACGAAGCCTAGGCAAAATAAAGAAGTGTGCATTGCCTAAGCTGATCATCCCCCTTCTTCATTCCTACCTTTCAAAGTCTATCAGAGACTTTGGAGCGCTGGATTTATTTTTAGCAGATGTGTGGGAAGTGTGCGTTGTGGGATTTTTTCCATCGTGGGCAGACCTTGAAAACAGCATATCTACGATGGTAGTTCTTTTCTTTTTTAATTTGCTTTGTCTTTTCTGCGTACTTTAAATTATAACGTTTTGTCTGGAAGTGTTTTTACTACTGGAGTTGTACGTTTTAGGGAAAGTCGACATCAAGATTTTCATTAAAATATCTTGCAAAAAAACATGGTATAGCGCCCCTCACAGTGTCCGAAAGCGGTGGGCGCGCGTCATTCTCTGTTTGGGGATCCCGTGGGTTATGCCGGCCGAGTCGGGGAGGTGGAGGGGGAGGTTATCCCGGTAGCCCCGAAGACGGAGCGGACCTCCTGCGTCTGCGTGGCACAGAGGAGCCCCCCTGGGCGCGGCCTCTGCCCGCTGGAGCTCCCAGCACGATGGGGTGCGGGCTGAGCAAATTGGAAGACCGGGAGGACAGCAGCCCGGGGAAGATTTATTCTACTTTAAAAAGGCCCCAGGTGGAGACCAAGTGCGACGTTGTACATGAGTATGTGCTACTGGACTTCAGCTTAGAAGGTAGACGCCACGTATTTTTCAGAGAACGCATTTAAAGCTTTGGTTAAGTGCCTATTTTTGTGTGCGTAAAGTTCAGTAACAAAAAAGTTAAGTTGATTATATCAAACAACGTTAGTATGTATTTATAAAATATAATCGGTTGTATATTGTGCATTTGTGCTAATGGTGATTCATGCTTTTTAGTTTATTATTATATGTTTTTCGTAGTATTTTTCGTTTAACAGAAAAGTGTCGATTTGCTATCAAAACACATACTACTTCATCAGTATTTCTGAGAACGTGAACCCACATTTGGAACAGTTTATGGGTTGAGTTATTGAGAAAATGATGGCTCATTAAGTCTCGTAGCAACGGAACCATCGTGTCCCCGAATAAAAAATAGGTCAGTGTGTGTGTGTGCGTGTGCGTGCGTGTGTGTGTGGACCAAATGTCCCCCACAATGTAATAAAAACCTGTTTTTGACCTTGTGGGGACTATTTTTCAGGTCCCTGCAAAGATCTGTGAATGCAATCAAAAAAGTAAAAATGTCAAAAGACTTTTTTTTTTTTTTTGTTACTTATGGTTAAGGTTAGGGCTGGGTTGGGGTTAAGGGCGCCATGATTGAGATTAGGGTTCTGCCTGTATAAATGTATGAAAGGTCCCCATTTAGATAGGTATGCCAACGTGTGTGTGTGCGCACGCGTGTGTGTGTATTCAGGCGATTCAAAAACGTGAGTTCCTTTGCCCTGCTGAATAGACTGATCTTGTACAAGTAGTTGTATCTGTCCACACTTTCAAAACATGTGATTTCTATCTTAACAAGATATAGTATTAAAGTAAGCCAGATAATTCACTCGTGTATATTAAATTTTGTCTTTAAAAAACAATGTATTGTCTCACGTGCAGTATGTTTTGATTTAATCTTCAGCATTTGTATGGGTTATCATTTTAACTTGCATGACCCATTTTCAGGACAAATGGTGAGACTGAGGTCACCATTTTCATAACACTCAGTTTCCCACATTGTGTGACCGCTTAATCCTTCGAGCATCTGGACATTGTCATAAAAAGACATTGTGGTATGCTTGTCTGTCCTAACTCATGCAAAGCTTTCACTACTGGGATCTCATGTCCTATGCAATTAAAATTAATATATGGTTAAAGTTAAATCTGTCTGATTTCATTTAAAAATACAATTAAAGAATTATTTAGGCAGGTAGTGGACTTTGCATCTCTCTGTGGGCTTTAGTCTATTTTCCTGGAATCTATTGTTACTCCTTGTGATAATGTCTACAGACTTGTCACTGCTCTGATGACTCTGGCTCAAGATTAAAGTTCATATATCACTACCTAGAGTCACATGACACAGAGGGTGGAATCTGACAGATTGCACAGCTGGAGATAGGTTCCGTGGGTGACCCAATTATTTAGCTATTTCTGCCTCTAGAAGCAGGATTTTAAAACATCCTCATCTAACACTGATACTCAAATCACTTTACCTTCCTCAACCAGCCTTGATATTAAAGTGTTAATGAAAAATTCCCATGTTATATGGCCTTATTTCAGTTCTTTTACAAAATGTTAGCAGAGATGATGATATAAATGACCTGAAAATCTATTCCAGTCTTTCCTATTCAACACTCTTTAGATAATAATGTACAGATGTATATTTCTCCATGAGATTCTAAGGCCTATTAGTGATGTAAGTCACATGATGCTCATCAGTGGGCCTAAAGCAGCTTGAACATAAATAAAATGATTTGGAGTTGACCTTTATTTGAATTTTAATGTCTAAATGTTATTTGCTTTCACTATTACATTGCACGCCTGTTGTGTATTATTTATTTGTAATATACTATACTATCACACTATTATAATATTAGTTTTTATTTGTACTGGGTATGGCTGAACAAGTAAGCTTTCCAATACTCTTCTTACACATGACCAATAGAAGATCTTGGAACTTCAATCTCAAGGCAGAAAAAAACAAGATTGTCTTTATATATCAAGAAAACATCAGCATTTTTGCAGAGACAGTCTGTCACAGAAAATCACCAATATTGCTACTTTGGCATATAATCAGAAACAGCTAAATATGAAAAATGTGCATATTAATCAACCTGAAGGAGGATTAGTTGTTATTTAGTGGAGAGTTGTGTGTCATATTCACATTGTAAAATATTTCCCTACTCTGTAGCTTGGCCATAAAGAGACAAATGCAGCATCAGTGAATCTAGGTCTGTCTTTAAAAGGTCCTGATAATCCTGAAACAGGAGTGACTGACAGGGACTGGAGTCGAAGTTTAAGGTAGCTAATACACAGATGGGGTTACGTTCTGGTAAACCTATTGTATGGCAAAAATATCTTAAGGTGAAATCGTATTTTAAAAGTACACCTAACTTAACAAACATCATAGCCTAACCTAGCCCACCTTAATCATGCTTAGAACACTTACATTAGCCTACACTCGGGCAAAATCATTAACACAAAGCTTATTTTATAATAAAGTGTTGAATATCTCCTGTAATTCATTGAATAATCATACCAATTGTAAAATCGAAATATTGTAATGCAGAGCATTGTAACCTGGAAAGCGTCTGTATAACGATCTGATTACAGATTCAATGTTGGGAAAGTGGAGTAATATAGGAGCAGTTTAAGGGTAATAGGAGAGGGGAAAAGGAGTCTGGGGACCTCAGGACAGATGTGCTTTCTCAGGACCTTCAGACACCCACTAAAATAGTTTTTTTTTTTAATTCCGAAAACAGTTGAAGAAGCTGTTTGCTTTATCTTTGGGTCTTGTCCAGGAGCAGCATAGGTAGAATCACTGGGCGAAGTCCAGTTGTCCCAGTTATGTGTCCATCCAGCCTTGTGCCCTGTGCTACCCTTATTTTGGTGCCCGCTGAACCAATATGCCACCACAGCTGGAAGCGTATAAGAATGCATAAAAATCACATGTGAGTCTCCTGCCCCTTGTTACCAGGGGAAGCTGATTGGCTGGCTGTGCTTTTAACCTCCACTAGGGCACCTTTTGTTTCCATTAGCTTCTTTTTTCACTTCTTCTTTCCATATGTTTTTCTTTTCGGTGATATTTATGTCTTTCCCTTTCCCCCGGGAGGGCTTTACTCTGGCTCTCTGCTGTAGCAGCTCAGTAGCAGAATGCAGTGGTCAGTGCACTTGGCCTTAGGGGCTTGGCCTGGTTTCCTGTCGGAGCCCATGGGAGGGGAACCTCAGGCTGAAGCTCCCTCTTTCTCTTTAGAGCCGCCCTTCTGACAGCGCTGTGTCTCCCCTTTGTTTCTCTTCACTTCCCCCCAGGCAGCCGTGCCACCGTGCAGGGTCTGGCATCCTGGTGCGACTTACCCAAAGCCCTGGAACCATACTACACTGAGGGCTACACACTGGCCGCACTGCACCCCATCGTCCTGTCTGTGAGACGGTCTGGTGCCCTGCCTTGCAGCCTGCAGTACCGGGCCATTCTGACTCGCCCTCGGACCAGGTGACCCAACGGCGCCACCTAGGGATGAGTGTGATGCCTTTGGACCTGCCCTCATAACGTGTGAACCAGTGAATTATTGAGCCACAATTAACCAGGGACTGCAGCATAGGAACACAGGAAAATCAATATCTCCTCTCATGTCTGAGTTGTTTCTGATGCTAACAGATGTTTCAAATACAAATAAATATGCTGTGGTCTCATACACAGTTATAAGACTAAATCTGCATCGATACAGGACTGATGATTCTTTCCAGTAGACATAGCTGCCTTGGACTTTGTTTCCTGTGGAAATTTTTCACTGTCTGGCCTGTAAACGTCAGAGAGTATTCCCACAGAGAGGCCCACTGCCAGACATGACCTGTCTAGACATCTCCACTACATACTAGGCATGATAGTCTTGCTGTAGCTGCGATAACATCTGTCTCCGTTCTGTCCATTTGGTTCATCTAACCTCACACGCCTCTCAGTGTTTATCCATAGTGCCCCCCGCTGCCCTAACTCCAGAACTGTACTCCCTTAAGTCAGCTCAGTCTTCATTCCTCTCAACCCCCAGAGTTACATGGGGGTGCAGTAGAGCTGAGTGACTCTCCTGCTCCCCCCCCCCCCCCTGTCTGACTCAGTAAGGATATGGTGCCAGTGTGCCAGAGTGCCCCTGTGCTGAGGGTGGAGGAGTGGCCCCTCCCTGGAGATTCCTTGACCGCTGACGTAGTACAAGCTCTTATTGACAGGGTAAGCCCATCTGACCAAGCCTGTGAAGTCCATGTAGTCTAATGCAGTATCTCCCAACCTGGTCCTCGGAGCTGGGAGGGAGTAAAAACATGGACCGTCTGGGGATCCCCGAGGACCGGGCTGGGAAACACTGCTCTAACGGTCTTACTGCCTCCGTGTCTCCCACAGTTTTCTCTTTCTCGTTGAGTATCAGGTCTTAAGTCTGTCGAATGTCTGTTTCTCTGCTCAGTTTTTCTACTATCTATCAAGCTAGTTCATTCATTTTTCTGCCCTTCTGTCCTTATCTCACCATCAGCCACTGGTAGGTGCTTTTATTATCGAAGCTGCAGCTTCCCTGAATCTCTCCGCCCCTCCCAGGTGGACAGATGTGCGCGTGGCGGCTTGAGGTTCGTGGGCTCACTGCTGCAGCAGGCAGGAGGATGGTCACTGGGCTGCAATGGGCGGAGCTGCGTATCCCCTGCCCAGTCACCCAGCGAAGGCCCCGGCCTGGAGGAGTCCAGAAGCACCAGTCCTGGTGAGAAGACCATCCAGATGCCCAGTAAAATCTGTTCTATTGTTGGATCTTGTGTTTCACCATTAAAATTAAAAGTTTATGCTGCCTACTTGCTCTTGAGGGACAGTGTGTGTCATGCAGGGATGCATTACAAATTTCCTCAGGTTTCCACAGTCACTGGTTAAAGGAACTGTTACAGGTGGGCAGAGGTTACAGCCTTTGAGTCACCATAATTACCCTCTATTGCCCTAGTCAAAATACACAACGACATCACAAGTCGTGTTCATCTACAGTAGATAGATGTCTACACACCCCTGTTAAAATGGTAGGGATTTGTGATCAAAAAAAATGAAACCGAGATAAATCATGTTAGAACTTTTTTGTGCCTTTAATGTGAAACTGCAAGCTATACAATAAGGTGGAAAGAAATCAGAAATCTTTTGGGGGGGGGGGGGGTAAATAAGCTAGTTGCATAAGTGTTTATACCTATGAACTAATACTTTGTTGATGCATCTTTTTATTTCATTACAACAATCAGTCTTTTGGGTAAGAGTGTATGACCATGGCACGTCTTGACTTGGCAAAAATGTTCTAGATTCATCAAACTGTGAGGGCATCTCCTGTGCACTGCTCCCTTCGTGTCTGGGCTCTGGCTGGGCAATTCCTAAACATCAATCTTCTTTTAGTGAAGCCATTTATTTGTTAATTTGTATTCATGCTTTGGGTCACCATCATGCTGAAAGGTGATATTTCTCTACATTTTAAGCTTTTGAGCAGACGTGAAGGTTTTGTGCCATTGTACCCTGTGTCTGTGACCATGACCAGGATAAACATTTGGAAGATAAATAGATTTTATATGATATTATAAGTTATGTGGTTATGTACCACACTGGACATGCTGAACTAATTTAAACAAGATCCACCGTTAGCGCCATGGCCTAGACAGTGAGTCATGGAATCAGTGAGTTGTTAGTAAATATTGTTCGTAATTTCCTAAGGCAGTTTTTTTTTTGCCCAGATCTAAATCTGTTGGTCCTGTTCCATTCTTGGGATTCATGCTGTGTCCCCTTGGACCCTGTGACATACTGCTACCACCAAGGGGCTTTGTCTGTGCGAGTCTCTCGAAAGGGCCATGTTATCAGCTCACTAGAAGCTGATTGGCTGGAGCTGACTGCCACATATTACCAGAGGGGCTGGTCATTGGTTGACTCCTTTGTGTACTGGGACCCACCTAAAGGTAGTAAAGCTTTCTTACTAGAATTACTTCTTGACTGAGGCACTGCAGCAAACTTGATTTGTTACTTATTTTTTTTAGTTGCTGCCCTGAGTACCTTACTAAAATGTGCCTCTCGCCAAAAAAAAAAAATTATATATATTAGGGCTGTCAAAATTAATGGGTTAATGCGGATTAATCCATCATCATGATTAATCTGATTAAAATTTTTAACGCAATTAACTCATCTGCAGCGCAGAATGACTCACAATCCCTGAAATGTCTCTGTCAACCCATTTTGGGCAGTTTTGGTGCGTTCCATTTACCCTCGGAACTCGTATTCCGAGTCGGATTCCGGAGTTTTGAAGCCGGAAGTGACAACTTGCGCACTCCCGTTTACTTGAAGAAATATCTTGGAGCAGCACAGAGGATCCCGAGTTCAGAATCCAAGATGGCTGCGCCCTTTATCAACAGAAGGGAAA
>JAODJU010000001.1:33443071-33454259 GCA_026776725.1 Gnathonemus echidnorhynchus
CAGTTAAAGACCTATGAGGTGTCCGTTTCTCAGACTACACACTCTAATATATTTATCCTCTCCCTCACTTGTGCTCCGGGGCCTCCCTCTCCTCTTTCTGTTGTGGTTAGAGCCAGTTTGCGCTGCTCTGTGAAGGCGGTAGTACACAGCATCATACCAGATCTTCAGTTTCCTGGCAATTTGTCACATGGAATGGCCTTCATTTCTCAGAACAAGAATAGACTGACGAGTTTCAGAAGAAAGTTCTTTGTTTCTGACCATTCTGAGGTTGTAGTCGAACCCACAATTGCTGATGCTCCAGATATTCAACTAGTCCAAAGGCCAGTTTTATTGTTTCTTTATTGCTTCTCTAATGATAAATTAACCTTTTAAAATGATAAACTTACATTAGCAAACACAACATTCCACTGGAACACAGGACTAATTGTTGCTGATAATGGGCCTCTGTACACCTATGTAGATATTCCATTTAAAAACAGCAGTTTCTAGCTATGATAGTCATTTACGACATCATCAATGTCTACACAGTATGTCTGATCAATGTGATGTTAATGGACAAAAAAACTCGTCTTTTTTTTTTCTTTCAAAAGCAAGGAAATTTCTAAGTGACCCCAAATTTTTGAACAGTAGTGTATTTATGTACTTTATGGCCTGTCAATGTTTTCATTGCAAATTTGGTATCAAACCGCGCTTCTTTTTTTAATACAATGCAAGTACTTAACAAGACTGATTCTAAGAGGATCAGTCCACATTAGCAGTAAACTATGCTATAGAGCTTTTATGGTACAAAAGATACTTGTCTGCTGGATGACAGACTTTACAAACTCTTGAGTACATAAATCTTTTAGAGCTAGAATTTCAAACCCTTTAACTGAATATGCAGGGAAACAGCCTTTTCATTTTCTTGTTGCAAATTACAGCAATAATTCAAACTGGTTTAAATCCGGTCTGTTCCATTATAACTGGGATGAACATGCTACAGTATTCTATTTGATTTAGCAAGATGTATGTCTATATCCTTTGTAAGTGCTAATGTAATTTTAATTAAAGTTCATTATTTGTATTCTTTGATATTTCAAAATTTTTAATATTTGCATACATGTATAGGAATAAAATTAAACGCTGGTAACGATCGAAACATTTCACCAATCACAGTTGAGATAATCTAAAAATCATCAAACCCATATAGTGTAGAATGTAAAAAAGTAAAAATATAAAGCATAAGATGAATGAATTTAAATGGTGGACAAAAACACCCAAGAGACAATCTGTGGGTAACATTTAGTTTTTATTTTATTATTACATATACGGAAAATAACAATAATAAAACTTTAGTTCATTAAAAAAAAAAGAAAGAAAAAAAATCACATGACAGACAGGCTGTTGCAACCCACACAATAATTTAAAAATGGCAGACAGGTGAAGAGGCAGCATGCCTGCCTAGGTAGGGCAGGAAAGCAGGACAGAAGTCAGACCAAGTCCAGAAGAAGCAGCTATCAACAGGACATCTTTTTTCCTTCCCAGAGGGGGAGGCAGTATATACAAGTTTTTTATTTTTATTTTAATCAGAACGTTAACCCTCATATGTATAACCCACAGACACACAACATTCTCGTGTTTTGTAACACCGAAATATTCCCAGTTTCCAAGGCTATAGCAATGGCCTCAGCATCACGTTAGCTGAAAAGGCTTTTTTTGTGCCACGGATTTCTCGTGAGACTGTTATGGTTTAGGTGTGTTACGCCGGTGTGTGCATGTCGTAGTGTACAGCTGGCAAGTGGCGAGCCACAGCTCAAGCCTCACTCTCCCCCGCGGCTGCGTTCTGCACCTCCTCTTCCAAGATGGGAACGATCAGGTTATCCTTGGACATGAGATTGTACTTCATCACGAAGCGTGTGAACCGGTGACAGAGGAAAGTCTCATTCTGCATGGAGTGAGAAATGAATGAGACATGCATCCAGCAGGAGACATGCCTCCTCAGAGGGATATCACATTCAATGGCTGCTCCATATCTTCATTGCGTTACATAAGCGCCCAGAACCTTCTGATGATCTACTTCTCAAAGGACACTTAGATTGTTAAAAAGGGAGACCCAGCTCCCAGTATGTGTGACTCACCTCATACTTGTCGAATATTTGCCTGTGGTGGAAATAGGCGTGGGAGAATATCCGGTAGATACGTCGGCACACTGAGCCCAGCTTAGCGACCGACGACTCCTTAATGCTGACTCTGTGTGCGTGGGGGTACAGTGATTTACTACCAAAAAGACACGGACTGTCCAGGTAATGTGTATGAAACGAGACGTCTGAGTGTGGTGGATGCTGTGTGAGAACAAGTAACGGGGAATACATGCAAACATGTGACAGGAAGAGGTCGTGCTCCAGAACCCACCGGCTAGGAAAATACTTGTTGCTGTTGAGAAGGCAGGCAGCTCCATCTAGGGTGTGCCTGGTGTAATCAATTGCGGGACACTGCAGACACAAGCACATAGCAAGTGGGAATGAGTCATGGCCGGAACAGCAGTGGAAGCTATGGAAACACTCCCCTTAAGCAACGAAATTATAATGTAAAAAATATAACCGACGGACGATCGCATGAGATCTCACCTCTTTGGGAGTCTTGTGAGCAGCACACAGGAAGATCCACTGCTCTGTAGCCGTCATCTGGGTGCAGGTGTCTGGGTGACACTCGCTCTGTGGGGATACAGGCACATCAAACGCCTTCATTAAAGCAAGAGCAAAGGCAGATTTCTGGCAGCATTTAGAACCAGCGTGCTTACACTGCAAAAATAAAATGCTGCACTGCGCCTCGCACACAACAACAAAGTGTTATTAGGAGTGAGGTAGTCAAATGAGCAAAGCAATACCTGCAGTTTCACAGCCAGGCCATTCAGCTCCAGACAGAACTGTCTGTAACGCAGAAAGAATGTCAACACATATCGACAGTGAAGTATAAACTGAAATAGTAAGTGGCTGGAATAAAAAAAAAACTTTGGTCAGAAGGTGATGCAATACCTGAGGTGCTCATACTTCCAGACACCTTCATCTTGTCCCTCAGGGGGGTCTAGGATCTTGTCAATGTTGGAACAGTCTGATCGAATGTTCTGCTGTATGTACTGCAAGCATTCAAACCGTCATATGACTTAACATCCAGCATGAAACAACCAGTAATGACATATTAGTTCATTAAATCTATGCATCTCTTTAGTTTTAACATATATAATTGATAATAATGAAGTGATCGTCTAAATGAAATCCAGGACAAGCACTAAGTTTTTGCCTCCCTAACTCCAGACTGTTAATACGCCACCTGTTGAACAGCCAGGGTGCTGTCCATTTCCTCGAAAGACTCATCTGGCCAGTTGTAGAAATCCTGCAATTGGACAGATAATCTCGACGTTAGGTAGGGTGGGGGACCACCGCATACCACGCAGCGCTGACGCGATCGCAGCTGTCACGCATTCGTAAGGCAACTGGGGAAGCGAGCGGTCAACAAGCTATACAAGCCCGTGCTAGTTAGGGGCCGTGGAAAAGAATAAACGAAAGCAATTATTCCTCTGTTGTCCACCGATCTTCAGACCGCAATTTCCCCAGAATAAAATTAACAGGTATCATGCATCTTGCAGGTTATGAGTCACCCAGATACGAAGAAATTACGTATGTATAGCTTGTTGTAACAGAAAATCATGATACTTGTGATAAATGGTGCAGAATGCATATTAAGAAAACAACCTATCAAGAAATGTTTAACATGAAACGTCGTAAGCTGAATACTATTGAAAAAACAGGCCAGTTCCAGGACAGATCTAACTACCTTAACCAATGTCAAATAGCGCGAAACTCCAGAACCGGCAGACCATATGAAAAGTTTAACATTTGTCAAACACCAGATTTAACAGTAAACGGACACTATCTGAGACAGTACTGTACTATACTCCAGCTCAATCAAATGAGCGGCTACACGTCCATTTTACGGACAATTTCGCTGTATACAGAGCAGAGAATGCTATCATTTCTGTAAAGTCACAGCGTCAAGCTCGGCCTCGTAGCAAAGCAGCCCTTTCCTCATCATTAATACTTTAACTAAATCTTAGCTCATACCAATCTGGACCTTTCTTACTATTCGTTAGATTAGTAAGATAGCAATAACTCCGCACCAAAGAGTACACAGCAAGGCCCGACCCTTCCTGTATTTGTAGACACTCCCTTACCCCAGAATTGCAGACAGGATGCCAATACGCATACACCCAAATCGATTAATCGGCTTTCAAGCGATAACTTCGACGGCCAACTATTACTTGGCGTGCTCTTCACAAAGTTCCGAGGCTAACAGTCATACCTGGGCTTTTGTTCCCGGACGATTCCTCCTGAGAACTGCAGTACCCTCCGCCATGACCATCTCGCCAAAATACCCCGGATGTTAAGCGTCGCCGTGCTGTAGTATGCCTGTACATCAGCAGGGGCGCTGTACAGCAAGTACCCGGAGTTCTCTATGCGTTTCCATCTCATGAATATATTGTATTATGAATTCTGCGTTACCCATCCATCCACCCATCCATCTTCAGATCGAATCTACTAGTAAGAGTCACACAATAATAGCAATAATAATAATAATAATAATAATAATATAAAAGTTAATAATAATAAATAAGTTGTCATTATTATTGTTGTTGTTGTTACCGTTATTATTATTATTATTATGACTGCACGAAGAATGCTTGTTCCAGGTTTAAAGGTTCATTTGTCACGTGCACAAACATATATTGTACATGTGTATAGTGAAATGCTATAAACTGACTTGTCCAGCCCCAAGCTGAAAGCCAGGACATCCAACCACCAAGCCACGTGGTTCTTAACTGTAAGATTAGCCTTGAAACATTCCTGCTTATTTAGGAAATAAGAATAGATTGAGTTTAGCTCCATGTAGGTGTAAGGTAGGAAGTCTGTCTGGGCAATAAATAGATGCCTGAGGATGTAGAAATTCCCACTCACTGTCTGCTTTTTGCAATGACATTTTCATAAAATTGCATATTTGTGATGTATGTGAAGACTGCAATCTTTTTTTCTGTACTTAACATCTTTCATTTACCTGAATTCAGATAAATATTGTATCTGTTTCTTCTAAAATTATCTTATATCTTAACTTTTTTCTTACTGATGTATTTATCCTTTGACCAAAAAATCAAACTGATAATTCAAATGAAAAATCAAATTTTATTCAGCAAAACACACTTAACATGCATGGACAAAAATGTAGGCCCACAGGAATGTTACACCTACAGGAGCTTTTATGATAATTAATAGACATCAATATGGAGTTGGTCCCCCCTTTGCAGCTGTAACAGCTGCCACTCTTCTGGGAAGGCTTTCCACAAGTGTGTCTGTGAGGATTTTTGCCCATTCATCCAGAAGAGCATTTGTGAGGTCAGGCACAGATGTTGGATGTTAAAGTCTGGCTCATAATCTCAGTTCTAGTTCATCCCAAAGATGCCAGATGTGGTTGAGGTCAGGGTTCTGTTTTTCCACACCAGACTCACCCAACCATGTCTTTATGGACCTTGCTTTATGCACTGGGGCACAGTCATGCTGGAACAGAAAAGAGCCTTCCCCAAACTGTTCCCACAAAAGTTGGAAACATAGAATTGTCCAAAATGTCTTAGTAGACGGAAGCATTAAGAATTCCCTTCACTGGAACTAAGGAGCCTAGCCCAACCCCTGAAAAACAACCTCATACCATTATCCATTCTCTATCAAACTTTGCAGTTGGCATAATACAGTCAGGCAGGTAATGTTCTCCTGGCATCTGCCAAACCTAGACTTATCCATCAGACTGCCACATCACTCCACGGAACACGTTTCTACTGCTCCAGAATCCAGTGGTGGCATGCGCTACACCACCTCATCCAACACTTGGCATTGCACTTGTATGCAGCTGCTCGGTCTTGGAGGCCCATTCCATGAAGCTCCCGGTGCAGTTTTTGTGCTGGAGTTAATGCCAGAGGAAGTTTGGAACTCTGCAGTTATTGAGTCAATAGAGCACTGGCAACTTTTACGGATTATGTGCCTCAGCACTCGGGGACCCTGCTCTATTACTTTATGTGGTCTGCCACTTTGTGACTGAGTTCCTGTTGTTCATAAAAGCTTCCACTTTGTAATAATACCACCTACAGCTGACAGTGGAATATCTAGTGGGGAAGACATTCATGACTTACTGCAAAGATGGCATCCTATGACAGTGCCATGCTTGAATCTACTGAGCTCTTCAGAATGACCCATTCTTTAACATTTGTAAACTTGACTGCAAGGCTAGGTGCTTCATTTTATACACTTGTGGCAATGGGTCAGTGATAAAGAGGTGTGTCCCAATACCTTTGTCCATATGGTATAAATCAAAAGCCCTGTGAAGCTGAGTTTCCAGTGGGATTTAATTACAAACATTTACTACGATGGGATTCTGGCAATGTGTGTTCACACTATCTCACAACTGTTCTGCTTTTTACTGCAACTTCATATTAATCATGCTGATGCCTTAAGTTCAATCAAATAAAATAACCTCATACTATTTATAAAATAGTAACTAGTAACAATCCTAGGCTCCTTAAAACACATTTGAGCTCATTACTGAATATGCAAATGTAATTTTCCCCCAAAACCAATCTAAGATTTTTCAATACTCTTGACACCAACTTCCATCATATAGGAATGCTTTCAATAATGACTGTGTAACTCAGTTCTACAGATGTATATTATAGGATTCAAGTAACAATATTATTAGTATTCAATAATTTAAATAATTTTTTCAGCTAAAGCATGACAACTACTAATTATGAGTTTTTTTGATCCACCCCCCCCCCCCCCACTTCCTACAGCAGTACTTCTACTTCAGTCCTACTTAAGTTTTTAGATTTTCATTTGCATTCTCGACTTCTCTCGCAACTTTTCTTCTTCATTTCTGTTTATGCAGACAGCACAGCAGTTTCATGCCCTTTTATGGGGATTTGTGGGGATGTGTGGGTACCTACGCTAATTAGGAGTAACTTGGTGAATGAGCCCCATTGATAAAATCACAATTAAAACATTAACGTTTTCAATGGTGTTTTATGCTTTTATGATTCATCAGCTACAAATCCAAAAGCTGAATTCCAGCTGGTTTAAACTACTTTATTTCTGATGTGTCCATAAAGATTAGCTGTGTTAGCGAAAGAAAAAAAAAAAAAGATATTACACCAAGTCACAGCAGTGAGATTATGAATCTAGCCAGCATCATCTTAAGATGATTTCTAATTCAACAATGAAACCAACTTTAAATAATCTGTAGAAAGGGATACACATTTTGTTTATTACTGTAACAAAACTGCTTATTTACAACAGAATTATATATAAATGAATTACACAGACATATTCTTCTTTCACATGGATAATGAGGTCCAGGCACATAAACCATCAATCAACATATTTTCCAAGGATGTCGCCATCACGAAACAGAAAATACTCCTGAAAAATAAAATATTATTACTTAAAATCTACAGTTAGAACACAATTTTAAAAACTGGTATACAAGCTAACTTCTCAAAAGCAATGACATTCTTTTACATAGAACTTTATAAATACCTTATCATCAAGACTGACTTTAGTTCCTCCATACTCAGGTAACAGGACTTTTTCTCCCACTTTCACACTAACTGGGACCACCTTACCATCCTATTAAAGAACAGAGAGAAAGCCTGGGTAAACTTAACTCCAGTGCGTTTTTATAAAGTGACTGGGAAGTACAGGTATGTATTGCAGGTCACCTTGTTGGTGCTCCCAGGACCGGTGGCCACCACTGTGGCCTGCAGCACCTTGCCCTGGGACTTCTCCGGAAGCATGATGCCTCCTTTTGTTACAGTCTCCGCTGCCAGCCGCTCCACCAGCACACGGTCAAACATGGGGAGGAATTTCCTAAATGCCTGAAGAAAAAGAGGGATCCGAACAACATTGATATTTCTGATTATAAAGTTAACACATTCATTTTTACCGCGTTATTTTCTGATTCTCTATGGCAAATGGGGTACAGGAGCTTTCAGCCAATGATTAGAGATGAGGGCTGACAGATGGCGTCGATTCTGATTCTGAACAATGGCCTCTGAGCCAGGCTGTTAACCCAAAATGCTTCAGGTAAAACATTGACCCATTCCAAGTAAAAATAAAGGTCACTTTAAATAAAAAAGCAACTAAAATGTGAGTAGTTTTGAAATAAAGGATTAGATTCACTTTTGAGTATATTATTTCAAGAACATTTATTTCTAAAGCCACCACCCCTACTTAAGATTGAAAAGTGACCCCACGCATACTCATAATCCTTAACCCTTTATTGCATGCCAGCAACAATTATCAAGACTGCTTGATTATATGTAAAATGTTTATAAATGCCCACCTTACTAGGAGGGGCTATAGTCTGCTTTTCTAGAATTGATAGTTTTTCTGCAGCTGTGCACATGGTATGTGTGTCTGACCTTGAATGAAGGTTGTTTCTAAACGAGGGGAGGGACAAAACCTTGATTCCTGACTTTTTTGGGGGTGGGGGGTGGTACTTTCACTGATAACACAAGAACCCCGTAAAATGTACACCGATTAATAATTGTGACAAGTTTTGCAGAATTAAAGAACAAAAAAGGTTTAGTTAAACTGGTTGTGATGAGTCGACATTACTGGACCTACTTTTTTTTTTTTTAACTATTATACGGTACTCCATTAAGATTCAGACGCCGATAATAAACGATACTTTGAATAGCAGCGCCCTTGCCGTTCTACAGCGCGGTAACCCCGGATATGATTAGGCTCATGCTTAGTGCACTTTGCTTAACGGTAAGAATCATCGGCAGGACGCTCTGGTATTCTGACCAACTGGTTAATGGATTATTAATAAAAGCACGAAGAGGTTGCAGTTAGACATTACTTTATCTTGCAAAGTGTGAATCAATCTACCAAACTGATGTCTGGCGTCATTGCTTTTTGGGCGCCCTGCATTAAGCGATTACATGTTACTTTTATTTAGGGAGTTGGGCAATTAATAAGGTTCTTCACTGTACTATCGTTTAAAGCAGCATCATAATGTACTGTAACGGCATTAGATACCTTAAAATGCAACGAATGTTAGTCCCAAACTGCTAAAACATCTCATTTCCAAAACAAAAGAAAACAGAAAAGAAAAAAAAGAGTTAATCCCCTTTTCCTCATGTGGATACTCTTCAGACCATTTACTAAATGTGTCTAGACACACCAGTTGTATCATTTGTATTTTGAAGCTGAGTATGTAGAGGTATCGCCGAACATTCGGGGTAAAGATTAAATTTGAGGACACATGTTCTGATCGCATGCTAATGGTAAATTACAGTACATAAGATGAAACATCTGATACACGTGAATTTCCGTTTGTTATTATTCTTAAGCACATAACGCTAGTTCCACAATGACATATTACGTATAAGTGACTTACCATTTTTATGTTTGCTGACTCTTTGCGCGGAGGCTGTGTGATACTGTGCGCGAATATCAGCCTAAGGACTGATTTCCACGTGAAGAAATAGCCAGAATCCCGAGGCGCATGCGCGACCTTCACACGCGTTCTTGCCTGCTTCGTTCCAGTAATCTAGAATATTCCACGTTTTTACTTTAACAATAGTACACGATTTTCAAAATAATTCCGTTTACACCTACTTGATGGTTGTTTGTCCAAAAAGTACAACTTCATTTAAATAATGTATATAAATTTCTATGTGAAAGGATCAAGTTTTGGATATAATTTAATAAATATTGCTCAAGTTCAACCTTTGACACCTCCAACTTTTTTTCATCCAATGGACTCTAAGAAAATTCTGGAAATCAAACCCTGGAACGAGCATAGTTTAATAAGCATACATTGTAATTTTCCATATTCGAGGAATTTATTATATTACGTCAACATAACTTTATGTAAATAGTAATGTAAGTAAAGTTATTCTTTGTATTATATCAGTAATTGCTGTTATATTTACGGTCAATGCAAGAAATATTTGACCGCCACTATTATGCATGTTACAGGGCCAGTAAAACTATTACCCGGATGGAAAAAACCATGTGTACCGCAGTGCTCTCAGCCGACGTGCACTCGGGTTCACACTTGTTCGTAGTAGCGGTCCGTCTGCTAGTCGAGCTGAGGGCACGAACAAACCATCTTCTTCGACTTTATCTACACAATTTACAGTAAGTTATGCTGTACTACACTGTACTGCGCTATGCACAATTATAGGAAGTCTGTTTTTTGTTGAGTATACAACAAATTAGTACGTTATGGCAAGCAATGTAGAATGCACTCTCCATGCGTGTGTTTAACGTTGTCATCTATTTCAAGGTTTAACTGAATAGCGAGCGTGCGCTGGAAGATTGTCTGATATTATACTCCTATATAAATATTGATACGTTTTTAGTTGGTGAAGTGCTGCGTGTTGTATTTGCAGATGCACATATCTTTAATTTCACATTATACCTTTTGATAATAAAATGTTTTTCTTTCATGGAACCTAATTTGCAGTCCAATTAACATGATACCGGGATCTCCTAATTCTCATTCATTGACTATTGTCCAGCACATGTCAGAAGTAGTACCGACTGAATATGTCTTATTATGGGTTATAAGCACAGATGTTTAACTTCGTCGCTCAGTTTATGAGTTTTGTCGCAGTACATTGTAGCATTTCTAGAATATTCATCTGCGGAGAAGGCACGCGTACCCGCTACACTTTGTAGGGAAAAGAGTTAAAGATATTTCGTCACTTCCGTATGCTGTGGAATCTTGACCTTGTGATGCGCGGCACGTGTGTGATGAAGTGCACGACAGACTGTCGTAATGAATATTACCGCCAGTATTTCATGTTTCTTAGTGTATTTGATAAAGAAATACCAGTTAACAGGCACCCCCATGGATCTTGCTTTGAAGTTTATACATAAAAAATAGCTATACTCAGCTTCGTGAGGTACTGTGTAACGTGCAGGGGCGTCACCTATCATTTGTGAAAAGGTGGGCTAAGCGTTTAAAATGAATGAATGAGAACACGCATTTTAAAAAAGTGTACATTTATTTGGGGCGGGCTAACCCCCCCCCACACACACAAAAAAACGGCCCTAGCGACGCCCCTAGTAACGTGGTTTTATAATTAAGAAATTTATCC